>VWZV01007875.1:338-418086 GCA_013397155.1 Irena cyanogastra
CGTGAGAAGCAGGAATGTTTGCCCCATACGGACTTTAAATAAGCTTGGGAAGAATTATTATTACAGAGGTCAGAAGAGGAAGAAGTTCATCACCACTGATCATGAAAGCCTCCAGTACGCACAAAGGCAGGACAGAACATCAATTTTAGCAGTATCAGAGAAATACATAACTACATAGAACATGGTCATCAAAAATATACGTAAGAAGAGGTTTTGATCACCTTAGTTAAGAATTACTTGTAGCTACATAAACATGCACAAATATATATATACACAAACGCTTAAATTTTTTAGAAAAAGGAGACTGACTGAATTTTATACAATGATTTCAAAAAACTTCTTCTAATTTTCAAAATCAGACTATGAATTTAAATTACTTCTCCATGTAGCTAGTGCTCCATATGAAATACTAACTCTCACTTCTGCCTCTCAATATATTACTACAACCACAAGAGGTAAGCTCTCAAAGTCTCCACTAAAATTCAGTTTCTTTTAAGTAATGTACTGAGGTAAGAGTACAAAAATATTTCTAATTGGGACCACAGGCAAAAGAAATATTTCAAGGCAACTCATTTTACTCAGTAATGAATCAAATAACAGAAGAGAGAAATCTGATGCAATTCCATCTGGCCTCTGTTATCAGTACAGAACAGTTCTCTACTGAACAACCAAGTAATCTCTCACATTTAAGAAAACAGTAGGAAATATCTGTATACACTATCAGACTAAAATAATGTAGACTAATAATGGGCACCATGACTATTCATTATATGGACACTCTTTGCATAAATAGAACACAATTTAGATACCATTGACAACTAGATTAAAGATAATACAAGTAGCAGTCATTTCAACATACACATGTTAATTTCATCGTGGCTGTGTACATTTAAAAAATGCAAAATCCAGATACTATTTGAGTATTCAGAAGTAACATAATGCAGCATATTCAGTAATTTTTAAAATTCATTATAAACATGCACTCAGACCACACTATGTAATCTCTACAATACTTCAAACTGACAATGTATACAATGTGAAAATATAAACCCAAATAATAAAACAAAATAAAACTTCAAAAGAAAAAAGGATGAAACTTTTGCATTGAAATATTTGAAAGAAATTCTATGCAGTATTTTTGGAAATACAAGTTCCCAAATTCTAAATTGTTGCCAGCAACACTTTTTGATGATGTCTTACTCTACTGCTAGCCTGATAGCTAAAAAGAATATGCACTTATCTTGATCAAATTTGGTTCTATTCTTAGCCAAAGGAATTTCTACTGCATTACTTCCAACTCCAAACAAGCAGTCACATTTAATCGCTCTTGGAAGTTCCAACTCAATTCTACACTGGAATTTTATATGTAAAGAATTTGAGCAAAAATAATGGCAATGCAACAACATACATCAAATATATCTATCATAACATGAATATATTAGTATTAAGTTACATACACTCAAAATTTGACAATAAACACTCAAAAAAGCCATCTAGTAATACATTGAGTAAGGGTTCTTGTGGCAAAAGGACCGCACATTACTGCACAGGTTAGGTCAGATGATTAAAATCAGATGTGAGGCCACTTTACTATGAGTATATGCCTCATACTGTCTTAATACACATTGTAGGATCTCCATAAACTCATGAGCATTAAAGGATTCTGCTATGTAACAGCCTGAGAAAGCAAAAAACAGGGCTTAAAAACAAGGTTTTGCTTTGCTCTGTCCAGTCTTTCTGGGTAGAAAAACTCATCTACATCAAATGTGTATGTTTCAGCTTGGTCCTGACATTTTCCTATACTACCTGACGCCAGGCCTCATTGGTATCACAATCAAGCTCCTTGTCTAAAAGTCTGGAGTTAAATCCACACACAGCAATTGCACGAGGTTCTTGAGAATGTTTGTCTAGCTAGTATTAGCTCTAAAATAGATCCTGATATGTCAGTTCAGAATGTGCAGAAAAATCTCCCTCCTCACAATTTTTTATAAACGTTATGAATTATTACTAATCATACCACTATTTTTGCCAAACTCGGGTTAAAAAGAAGCAATACTATAAACCAAGGCCGGTGCAGTTTGAGATCCTACAGCTGTTTCTTCAGCTTTAGAGCAGAAATGTTTGTTAGGAGTTCCTTAATATCTTGTCCATAGGTAAGTAAAAATAGTAGATCCACACAAATCAGGAAATCTACAGCCTGTCCTGATCTTACCCTGCAAGGTCAGCTTTTAAATTGTAGCTTTTATGTTAAAACACATCGTGTACAAGATGATGCAGTAAGTATTCTGAACAAATGTCTTGTCAGTGCACTTCGAAGTGGTTCAAAGACTCAAGAATGCAGAACGGTGCACACAAAATGTAGAATTTGGAAATAAATTTAATTTCTTCCAAGCTATTATTTCATTTGCATTCTGAACTGCATATTTTTGCAAGTTAAAGGTCATTTGCTAAGCAGACAATATTTTGTTTTATTGCTTCAATAAAACAAGCAGTTCTCTTTAATTATAGTTACCAAGTAGAAAACTTAGCCAAACTATGTTCTAATTTTCAGTTCTACATTTTTCAAGTTAATTGCTTTCTCTCCCACCCTCTACTATGTAATTTTTCTTCTGTGCTTTTCGTGTCTGTTTTATTTTACATGTTGCTTTTATTGAAAAAAAAAAGTTAGCATTTACTTTTCTGACCAGCAAAAAGACATCTGGTGAGCATCATTATGAGTTCTAATGCATGTTTGTAGCAGGATTATTATTAATAAAACACTGGAAAAGGTGGTATTAAGTTAACTGGTCCTTTTATTTACCATTAATCTCTGAATCCTGAAGAGTTGCATATCCGTACTCTGAATCAGAGCACACGCTTCTTTCTGAATTATTTTTGAGATCTGGAATACAGACTTCGTTATAAATTACAGCTTCAGCTTTCCTTTATGTATTTCTTAGAAGCACAGTTGCATTAAGTACTTCTTTAGTGTCTGCCAACAACAAGATTTTTCTAAGTCATCTGAAATATAGAACATTCATTTCAGTAGCTAGAAGGAAACAGTATTTGTAAATCTCCCCAGTACTTAAAAGTGATACTTCCTATATGTTAACTGACCTACACCACAAAAGAGGTATCCAACCTCAAAATGTCTTCTTTCTCTCTTCTAAATTTGAGCTGGTGTTTCTTGGAGCTGAAGGACAAGAAGAAAAAAGTCCCGTTTTGTACAACCTGCTTTTCAAGAAGATGAACTCAAACGTTTCTTTGTTAAGCATGTCATGAGTTCTTTTTCATAAGTGACAAATGAGTAAAAATGAGACCATAAAATGTTTTCCCAGACTAGCTCTCAAGAATGAAGTGTATTTATGCGAAGAATTAATTTGATAGGAATAGGTTTAGATTTGTCACTGGTTGAATTCCTGCCTATGTATATTAGATCTCATTTTATCTTTGTATTGAGAATCCAGGTCTCAAATATTTTTCAAGAAATTATTTCAACTAAAGCACTTTTAAATTGTGTATTATTTAGTCCAAGTGCTCCTCTTGTGCCTTAGAGTTGACTGAAGTTCTGAAAAAAATAAGCCTCAGTGTAGTCTCAAACTCAGATACATGTTTTAGTGGAGTGACAAAAGATCTTCCACTTCAGGACTCAACAAGATACCCTAAGTGGTTTGGCCAATATACAAGGGATAAAGAACTTTTGGAGGGTGGGAGGTAGGCAGGAAAAAATCACTGTATGTGTGAGCAAAGATAGTTTAAGGGAGAGTATATTATACTATCTCTTTTATAATCTTCGAAACTGTTTTTTCTCTGACTATTGTAGGTCCATCAGATGGTTTTGAAATTGGTTTAGTATCCTTACACGCAATTTTGATCTTTACAACTGCATTTCAGAAGTAATAATCTTCAGTCTTATTAGTATATGAACCAAAAGACAGAGCTGTATGTAGCATAGTACTATTAAAAAATCAGGTTAATTTCACTCTGCTTGTACTTAAAAAGATTGCAGTGAGGACCCAAAGCTTTAAGGCTGTTTTTAGAAACAATTTATAAGTAGTACTACATTAATTTATTCAAGTAATTGTTGCTCATAGCTGAAAATAATTGTTAATTGTAATGAATAATTACTATTCAGTATTTTGAAACAGCAATTATTCAAAGCTGTAATTTACTTTCTGGCTGGCCTTTCTCTTATCAGTCCCTTGATACTGATACTTTTCAAGCTTCCTCTGGCCGCAAAAGTCAATTTCAACTGCAATTTCCTCACCAAACACAGTACCTCTGCTTTGGTCCTAGAAAGATGTGAAAAAATGAGCCCATCCTAATCAAACCCAGTATTGTCATGTGGAACAACGAAAAAAATAAAGTAGTCTATTAGAAGACAGAAAAATTAGATGATGTAACAGATGCCTGGGCATCATTTTTCCTTCACTGCCAAATAAAAGAAAAAATGAGAAATCCTGTAACCGAAGACATAGGAACCCCTAGAACTTCTGTTGCAAGATAAAAGAGAACGAATGAATAGCTTCAGACTTTTCAGACTGGCAGTGTCAGAGTTAACGACTTTCTGACATTTTCAGTTTTCCACATGCAACCAATCATAGCTAACAACTATATTTAAGAAAAATAAAAAATTCCAACCATAGGGATGCAAAACTGTAGCAAGGGATAACTTTCCCAGCATTCTGCAAGTTTGAAGGACAGGTTTACCTGTCTGTGATCATTAGCAAAACTGGAGAGGGACTTTTTTTATTAGGATAGTCAAAAATTAAGGAGAGACGAAATGCTCCTTCCAAATCGTTTGACTGCAACAAAAAAACTTCTCCATCAATCAGCATGACATTATCATTATCACTTCTACAAGCACAGGCAGTAGTGATTCTCATTCCAATGGGAAGCTCAAGCCTTTCCAATAGGTACAAACTAGGGACTGACTTCCTGGTCAGCCTTAATCAGAAAAAGCAGGAGTCCAGTTCTTAACTGTATTTTACCTGGAAAGTTTCATGTCTTTACCTTATGAAGTGAAACCTTATTTAAGAGGAAATCACAAAACCACAGAATATTCTTTAGCTGGAAGGCACCCACAAGAATCATCAAAGCCCAACTCCTGGCCTGACACAGGACACCCCAGGAGTCACACCATGTGCCCGAGTGTTTGAACGCTTCTCAAACTCTGTCAGGCTTGGTGTTGTGACCACTGACCTGTTCCAGTGCCCAACCACCCTCTGTGTGAAGAACCTTTTTCTAGTATCAGAAAGAGACAGCAGGATTACCAGTGTGACAGAAATGAACCTCAGTAAGTGGAATGCTAAGGGGAGGGGAAAGCTACTTTATAGCTTAGATTCTAACACGATTAGATTGTAAGATGAAAGCTCAGGGGAAGGAAGGGTACTTGTTCACCCCAAAAAAGTCACAAGATAGGAAAAAGAGGAACCAGGGCTATCACAGGGTAACACCATGTAACAGAGAAAACTTGTATAGGCAAGCAGAAACATTTTAAAAACAACACTAAGGCACAAATTAATTCTGTCATCAGCACCAAATAATTTCCAATCTATACTCACCTTCCCAAATGATCTGTGAAGAAGTCATGCACAGTTTACCTTTTTTGCTGAAATTTCAGGCTATATGAACTAATCCCAGCTTCACCAAGATTAAGAAAACTAGTTTGTACTCTTCTACAAATAATTCCAGCAAAAAACTAAGTACCATATAGAATGAATCTGTTTCATCTGTTCAAACAAAAAAATTGATCATGCTTTCATAATGATCCAGTGAAGTGAACAATGCCTCCAGACAGCTGACTTATGACCAATTAAAAGCATTTTATAAAGCTTCAAGTGAGTTACCCTACGGCCTTATTTTGAGATAAAAAAAAGAAGCCACAAGGGTAGTGGGCAACAGTAGAGTAGCTTCAGTGAAATTATTGCTTGGTATTTAAGACCTTGTCAGCATTCAATTTTTGGTCACAATGGTTTCCACCCTTCATGGAATGTTTATCAGAAATGAATGTTTGCCTCAGCTACTTCATTGGAGACATCAGTGGCTCGTTAACTCACAATGGGTCACTGGGCAGAAGAACTGAGGCACAGAGACACATTTCCATTGTGCAGACTGCAACCATGGAACCATTTTAAGAGGGAAAGAACCATTTTGCTTCACCTCAACTGTTACATAGTGGGTTTGCACAATTGTTAGTAGTGTGAGTATAATTTGGATAGTTGAAGTCTTATGGAGACTGCCAACTATGCAAAGAGCGGGATTTGAGACAAAGATGTTTGCAGCCCAAAAGACTCAAGCCAGGATTTATGTTAACTCGGTGTTAAGATACAAGATTTTAAACTTCAGTAAATACTTTGCTGACAAGATTGTAACCCACTTGTTGATGATAACAACCTGACTTAAAGCTTTCAGCCTTCTAGACCATATGGTAAACAACTGGACAATATTTACTTCACGGTTTAAAGTGCAACAACAATATTAGGAAAGGTAGAATAATAATTTTTTAAAAATCCACCCAAATATTTGTAGTATCTTGAAGGATTATGAATTAATCATACTTGCAGACAAATATTTGAAACACAAAAGATTTTTGTAGTGCATATGTAATGTGTTGCAAGATTTTTTCCTATTTGACTGATTGCATATTTATATTTCTGTTCCACACAGATTTGTTTGTAAGCTTATAATTCAATTCTACAAAGATCACACCAATAATCTATCAGATGTTTAATTTCAATGAAGAAAAGGATGAAGAATAGAAATGGAAATTTCCAGAGCAAGGATGGAAATTTGTCAAATTATTAAAAACAATTTTAATGAAGAAACGTCAAATGCTGATGAAAAGGAGTTTAGGAAGTCTTTTGTTCAGATTTATCTTCAACAATTTTCAAGAGCTGCAAGACTACAATTTAGAAAGGAGACCCATAAACAAAAGGATTTCCAGCCTGTAGAGTTATGACAGATACCAACAGATTTACGTAGGGTGCTCAACTTTCCAAAAGCTAAATTTAAAAAAAAAAAAAAAAAAAAAGAGGATCTAAGCAGCAGTTGATTTTCCTCCTGATAGTTGCTGATTCCAAGAGGGAAAACAGTTTCAGTTTTACAGTTATTCTCCGCCAAGCCAGCTGCAGTCCAGTGGATTATGTGGTTTTCTGGTATGATGGTTGTGAACACAGTGCGCCTCAAAACCAGAAAACAACAGCATACATACATATCTTCAGCAATGAGGTATGCTTCAAGCATGGATTCTACGATCTGACTTCTTGCACAGTGTTTCTGTACTGTTCCCCTCATGCGCTGAGACAGAAAGCTGAATTTGCTTTTTGCACCTAAGCCTTCCTTCCACCATTAAATCCAAGAGTGTCATAGACTTTTATATAAAAGGCTGGAGATGACATAAATGTACTTAAAACAACTGGAGATTCCAGGATGTTACTCTTGGTGCTTATCCTTATCTACCATTCACTGTAGATAGATTTTGAGCAATTTCCTACTTGCTGAAAGTAGTAATAAAAAATATCTTCTGAATTAATTGAAGCCATGTAAACAGTCTCTTAATCAAAAGTCACCAAACCTACCAATCTTCTGGGAAAGAAAAAGAAACAGTGAAGCGGGGTTTTTTTTCCTTAATTCTATGAAGACAAAAAAAAAAAAAATTTCAAAACTCTTCACCTACTTAAGCCTCTATGTCTTCTTTTAGAAGAAGGTTCTAAAAAATAACCAATATATTAATGTGTTGAGCGAACAGAAATTTAGTGACAATTTTCTATAAAAAAACTGGGGAAATTCAGTTCCTGGATCTTTACTATCCTGCTTACAGTCAATCACCTCAGGTTTTACTGTCACGGCACATTTCCAGTGTTCCGACAGCAACGCATACAAGAGTGAGAACACCAGCTGCAAGTGTCCCTGGAACAACAGGAAACAGCTTGAGCTGAAAGGAGCTTGTGCCTTTTGCCCTAGAAAGGTACTGATTTTAAAAGACACGGTTTTAAAATTAAGAAATAGACCACAGCATTTCAGTAGGTAGTCCCAAACATCTAGTAGGAAGACTGTCATAAAGAGAATGATTTCTAGGGACCCAAGGTCATAAATCAACCCATTAGGTTCATCTACAGGAGATAATCCTGTCAGGAATGGTAGCATCCCTAAAGGGTGATAACAAAGCTGTTGACATTAGGATATGGCCCAAAGCATGCAATGTAAGGTACAATCTAACATGATTGCCAAGGGTATGGCTTCTGTCCACTTGATGTGGAAGAAGTGTGTGGGAAAAATTCACTAGCTGGACTAAGTCCAGAACCAGAATCGCATTGAGAAGTTTGAGTGAAAATAGTAATAGGATTAATCATATAGAAGGATTTTTAAAATGGTCCCAAACCATGGGATTCCTAGGCAACCTTCATGGTGCTATCCTCTGACCATCCCCATTACACCAAGCATTTTCCCCAAACCATAAAGGTAGGTAGTTCCAGTTTTTACTTTGTTAACTGTAATGGAGCTTGCGTGCTTCCACATTGTCTAATTCACTGTCTATTCATTTGTGTCTCAAAGTCAATAACATTTCAAGTATCAGTATCTAAAATATGTACCTATTCAAAGCAACGACAAATCAAAACTGGAAGGAAAACATGAAACGATGTTGTCCCCTAAACCAATACAATCTTTGACAAGTCTATGAATGCACATATAAAATATAGTCATAAAGTTACTTTCCTGAATGTTTGGCAAGATGTTTCATGTTTTACAGTTACCGTTTTTTCAGGATATTAACATTTGTTTTGCCATGAATAAAGTAATTTAAAAAAGGATTGCGATAACAGGATCTAACAACGGCATGCTTCACACTATTTGTTCCACAACATGAGCTTAGATTGCTTGTAAAAATCTTCTCTCAAAAAATCTCTTAAGTTCAGTGTTGAAGTGCCCTCACTCAAATCCAAGAGCTACAGAAATACAAGCCAAGATGAATCTGTTTAAAAACAAAACTGAAGGAATTTCAGTCAAGTCCATACTGTCTTCTTCGTAAAAATATGTTTTTAACCATCCATCATGACGCTTAACTGTTTTTTTCACACAGTTGAAGAGTTTCTTCTTTTCACTCTGAAAACAGTATTTTAAAGGTTTTTTTTTAACTTTACAATTTATTTCAATTGCATTTCTAGTGATTTGAGACTTTTGATGTGAGAGTCTTAGATGCTTCAAAAGACATCCGTTACCTCTCATATCCCTCTAAAACTATAAACCAAAATTTTATTTGAATAAAAATGGCAGTTAACTGGTTAACGAGTCTCTGATCTTTTTAAAGTACAAAATATTTAATTTGTGACATGCAACAGGCGATGTGATAAATGTAAACTTTTTTGTGACAATAAGCAATGAAATGAGCACTCAACAGTTCACCACTACTGTAAATAACTTGTTTGAATGCATTTTTGACTTTAAGATGAATTTTAGTTGTTTCACTTTGTCCTCCCTATGCAAAAAACCAAAGAACTATGCATTCAATTTCATGGAATAATTGAGAAACACATCACAATCCATAAGGGGTTTATCTTATCCTTGCAATCCAGTATCATCAACTTAGATTTCTAGACCAGGGAAGCCACCTGCTGACATTCACAAGCATTAATTGACAGCATTTATCCTTACCAACTCTGTCTCAAAACTAAGATTCAATTTTATAAATTTCTCTGTATGCACTGCCTTTGGGCAGACCAAAAGTCCTGGTTTTGGGGTGGTGGTGATGTCGTTTTAAATCCAAAAATCTTTTTTCTGAAGCCATTAAAAATTCCTGAAAATCTTACTTATCTTCCCCAAACACGCATGCAACTGCCATTACAGACTGTTGTGTCTTCATGGCTTTTGTTTGTTGACGGTACAATTTTACATATATTTGATTAGACATCCCCCACGTTAATGTTACAATAAGCATGCCTATACAAAGAGTATAGATGAAGAAATTATTAGTACTTTAATCTAAAATTGTGATATACATGTATCTGAACAAAGTCATTCTTAATTTTGACTTCAGCTGAAACAAAATACAAGAAACTCAACCTTCATGAGGTTTTGAAGAAAACAAAAGCATAACACAGCAGCACAGCAGAGAAATACAGAACCCATGGCTTGATTTCTATTAAAGAAACCACAAACGAAAAATTGAAAGAACCACAAAAGTAAATAATGTTAACATTTATACCTAGTCATGTTTCCTAAAGGTATTTTTCCTTGGCTTTTTTAATATTTACCATCACATAGTGGACTCCAAAGGCCTACTGACATGCATTCACTGTACTGAATGAGTTAAAATGGCAGTGTTCACTGTAGCATACTAAATGAGTCGTAAATAAAGTACACTAATTATCTGGGAATTATTTTCAGAAAGCATCTAAAATATTTTCAAGGAGGCATTAGATTTCAAATCCTTTTTCTACAAAAAAATACAGCTGCAATTTATGTAGCTGTCTGTTATTTTGGGAAGCAAAGCAATGAACTTAACAATTCACACTTATAACAGATTCCCAGTAATATGGTCAGTCTGAAGAGTCACATAGCCACATTTGTAGGAATGTTTGTACATCAAAGTATCAACGTATCTAGGAAATGGCATTTCTTTTGCAGTTGTATTTTTAGCATACAATTTCTTTTAAGATTTAAATAAATGTTAGGAAATTCTTCATAATACTACGATTCAATAAAATAATATTTTTTAAAATATTTGCACCATTTCCCTCCCACTTTTTTCTTTAGGCAAACGAAACTAACTAATGTTTTTTAAATTAACCTTTACATTGCCAAAAGTCAGCAAAAAGTTGCAATGTTTAAGCCATAGCCACTGGAAAAA
This sequence comes from Irena cyanogastra, assembly GCA_013397155.1. Taxonomy (NCBI): domain Eukaryota; kingdom Metazoa; phylum Chordata; class Aves; order Passeriformes; family Irenidae; genus Irena; species Irena cyanogastra. The sequence goes on from VWZV01007875.1 coordinate 11,167, forward strand.
AGTATTAAATAAAAATGGTGTATAATGTTTGGTTGCTTTTATAAAGCTTCAAGAACATATTTTGATTGGTACAAGAGAGGTTTTGCAACATAATTATTTACAAAAATTCACACAGTCTGATTTTGCCTAGAACAATATTCTCTTAAAATTTAAACTTTTCAGTGCAAGTCTCGTTGCTAGACATAGCACCTGGTTAACCACATAGCATCTTTTTGTGAAGTTCTTTTGTTTTTTACTTTTCAGTTGAATCCCTGTCCTTCCCCAAAATTGTCTGCATATGAATCTGCATAGTCAAGATGACAATGAAAACCTTTAAAATAAGTTTTAAAAAACATTCATGACATGAATGAAATTATGCACTGCTATTTTATTGATATTTGAATGAAATGGTATTATCACCAAGCTGAAATGGGTGGACAAAAGAAGCCATCTCAAAACACTAAATAGCAATTTTCTCTAGCACCTACTTATCTTTGCTACTGCTAAACACCTCACAGAGCATGCTTTGCAAGCAGACACCATGTAGAACCATTTAAAGATACCTCTGACTGCAAGGTCAGATCTGAAAAAGGGGAACAATAAAAAAGAATTGCATATTGCTTTTTGTTTCTCTTCAGTACATAATTGTTATGTCGGGATCTTAAGAGAAATAAGTCGAAATTAGCACTGATGTATTATGTTCTTGCTGAGTAATTTTACTGGAGAAGGAATCAGTACCAACAAACCTGACAAATCTCCAAGCACACTTTCTGCAAATGGCCTTAGAAAGAGCCATTGAGTGTGGTTTGTAATTTACATATAGCAGCTTTAGTCAGTTTTTTGTGCCAGGAAATGAAACTATTCTGGAGAGATACTTTAGCCTAAAGAGTACACTATCATAAATGCTTCTATAGGACATGCATCTAGAATGATTTATACATTCTAGTTATTAATTTTACACATAAAATATTTAGGAAAATAATGGGAATAAATATTTAAAAAAGTAAAAAGTAGTAAGATGCAGACAAGTCAAATAATCTTTTTAATCCAGAGATCACTGAACCATGGAGATTAATATCTCATCTTCAGGATGTTTAAAATGTTGAACAACTTAGTAATTGCATCTGCACAAAACCTTTATATAAAAAAGCTTCAAAATCTGTGATCAGTCTCTTTGAAACTCCACCAGTATCGACCAATGAAACACCTAACTTATTTCATAGTTAACAACAGCAGACATCATTTAGTGCTTTGGGACTTTCCATTCTCAAAAGAACTCATCAAAAGTTGAGTTCTTTTCGAAAAATAACTAATTTCAATTTGACTTGCTACTTACTGATTAAAATAACTAATATTTCTTTTACTGATCAGTTTTATATTTACTTAAAAGACTTTCACAAAGGTAAAACACTTAAAAAAAGATTAAGTGCTGACTCAATCCTCTCTCCCTTTTTTACAGCCAAACTGAGCTCAAATACTAAATTAAGAAATTCACTTTTACCAGAACCTAAAAGAAAATCTTGTATAAATCTTCATTCTTCATTCAGAAACATCCACTGGCAATGATCCAGTACAAAACAAATAAAAAAAACCTGCTGCATTTTAGAACTCCTCCAAATGGGACAGCTAACTTTAGTGGCTTTTCAGCTTTTTTCAGTTTGAACCTGCTTACCAACCTCCTTTATGATGTCAGCTTGGCATGAACTCAGCCACCACAATGTATCAGAGAGCTCAGTTTTATGACAATTAAACCATGAAAATTAGCATAATATTTCAAGAAAGGTGAGATTCAGGAAAGCTTTAAAACTGATACTGCAAAGAGAATTTATTTTAATTTTTGCACATACAGAGACGCTCACGATCCTTCACAAAAGAGCTTATGCAAATGTCCAGTTAAACTGACCTTTCGGAGTCTTCCAGCTTTTCTTAAGCCCCCAGTGTGTTTATTCTTTTGTTCGTTAAAAATTTTGCAAGAGCCATCAGTAATGTGGCACTCTGAAACTTCACTTTCACCACCTAGAAATCAGATTTAGAAACTTAAAATGAAAAATGCAATCTTATGAAATGAGACTGCAACCTATTATTGTATCACAGCACAGCTCTATGCACCCTTAAGATACTTCTTAATAATTTGTATCAGTTATTTTTTCACTGTATTTCAGTTAGGGAAAAGGAATGACACTCAAGCATCTGATTTCATCTTTGAGTATTTGTTCTTATAAATAAACCAGTTGTAAAACTCCAAATTTCCTATATTTTGAAAACTATATCTTAACCACAAGTAGATAATCTACTAAATTGCTTTCTATTTATTATAAAATGTGCAATTTCTCTGCATAGATATTTGGGTATGAAGCTTCAGTGGCTAGATTTTCTTTTTCTTATTGACACATCAATGCTTTTAGTACACACTTTATCTAAAATGACATGAAGGTCTTAAACTTGTTTTCAAAGACTTTACATCCAAATCTAACGAACTGTTAGCAGGCAAGGATTCTGTGCACATAAAGGCATATCAGACCTCTTATATATGAAAAGAAACCATCCATAAGAATTCACTCTTGTCAAAAAACTGTATTTTTTTCATTATGTACTTTATGAATTCTTCAACTCTGTCAGGATGACTTTCCTAAGAACTAAATAATAAACTTCTGAATCATTTCAGAAATTAGCTTGCCTGCCTAAGATGGAGAATTTTGACCTGTCTTTTAAACAATTAAGCTTTAATTACTCTAAATTTGGGGAGAGAATTTTTCCCAAATGTCATTCAATAAAGTCTACTTTAGAGCATTTGTTCATTTTTCATTTCAAAGAAATGGATGAGATCAGTTAAAGAAAGTTCAATCAGTGATTAAAGTGGCCTAAATTTAGCTCCTGACAACTATATTTCTTTGATTAGTTTTGGAAAATACTGAAGGGTACTATCCCTATTTAGTATGCATACATAACTAAGAATAATTTGTTGTTCCTCTGTCAGTTACTTAAACTCTTAATCCTTGAGATGACAGAACATCAAATTACAATCCATTATGATTACTCTCCTTAAAATTATAATCTTAAAACTAGTCAAAATTTATTGCAGTATTTTTTGTGTAATAAATGTAAACTTGGTTTTCAGGTACAATTGTTGATTTAAATTTAATATTTAGGTATATGGTGTCACGTAATAAAGATATAACTAATAGCTATGTTAATTTTATTTAGTATTGTACTGAGGCTCACCATTTTCAATCTGAGGAAGACTGATGGCAAGTAGAAGAGGAGAAAACATCTTGCCACACAATAAAGAAAAGAATTACCTCTTTTTCCATAAAAACCGGAACTTCTAAAGATATATTTAAAATCTTAAAAAAACCAAACTAATTACATGACTGCATAGAATGCAAGGAGCTCATGTACTCCACTGCTTTACCCAAAGTAGCCTCTGTTAATTTCCATTAGGTTATTTCAGGCTTTTTTTTTTTGTTTTTTTGAGGGGTAGCTTGGGTTGGGGGCTAAGTGAAAAGTAGTGTAATATTCTTTTTACTACTCTTGGCCTGAATGATCATGCTCCAGAGCACTTGTCCTACTTGGGCTTAAAGTCTTAAATCCTGTATACTTGGACTTCTTTTCAGGTTCACTCCTGTGGCTTCTCCACATTTACAGGAAAGCAGGAAAGAAGATAATGTCCCTTATCTCTGATTATCAGCTCATGGATCTTAGGCACTACATCGATAAGGGTTGTTCTTTGTGGTTCCATCCCCTCAAGCTCTTTCCAGCTTTTCCATCCTATAGGTCTCAAGCTTCACTACTTCTGTTTCCTGTTTTTTCCCCGGTTACTTCTTTTTAAAGTAGTCACTCACGCACAAATAATGAGTTTTCATCTTTAGTAGCTTTTCCTAGAGGACTTGAAAGTTGACAGAAGATTTTGAAGCAATTGCATCCAGTGTTAGTTCTCCCTAAACTAAGTTCAAATACACAGGTAACTCCTGCCACTGTGGTCCATTAGATCCCCTAAATGCTCTTCTAAAACACTTCTCAATGACTGGCATCAAAATCAACAACTGAGCCCTCTGAAGCATTATCACAAATTAAGAGTGATTTTACTTTGCAATTTAAGCTTGTACTCATTCATGATAATTTTAACACCAATGAGACGTTTTGAACCAGAACATTATCTTCAAAATTCCAGTTAATATTTCCATTGAATTGAAAAGCAGTGATTAGGCAAAATGAGGTAGTTCTGCTCAATCAAATAAACCATGTCCATCTAATAAAATCTTTTTCTATAGTATAGTTCTCTACTTTAAAAATATTGTTATGAAGTGTCATTAAAGGTTTATTGTATCTACTATTTTGTACTTATCCATAGAGGTATTTACTCTAACTATGAAGGAATTAAGTCCAAATTTATCATCATTAGTAATTCTTCAGGTACACATGCACAGAATATTTAATACCTTGTGTTGTTATTATTATTGTAGATATTACTGAAGCATGGGCAAACAAATTTTTACTACACAGAATATAATTTCCTCAAGTTTTATGAAAATGTATGTGCCCCCCAGGTCCTCAGAGAGAGCCAGTTAATATTTTTGTATGTAGTTATGTGCTCTAGGACAAGTGCCATCAGGCTTTGGCAAATTTGACTACATCAAAATAATCCTTATCCTGTTCCTCTACTCAGAAATAATTGTCCTCTTTTGTTTTAATAATTAGTTACAATTCAACTTTTTGTGATGATAAATAAAACAAGGAATCAAGGAAGAAACTCCTTTCTTCTTCATGCCTCATTTGTTTTTTAAAAGGACATACTAAAATGTCAGTAGAGGACTTTATAAAATATTTTTACTGAGCCTATCTTCTTCCAAAGCTGAAAAAAGCCAAAAGGGACATCAAATCTAAGGAACTTTTCACATGCGTACTTTTAAAGACATAAACAGTATTTTTGCAGCATTAAGATCCGTAACACCTAGAACCTCAGGTAAAACTCATTAATTAAAATTAAACACAATTTTTTTCACCAGATAACAGAATGACATTCCAGATTTTCCAGCTTAACATTGAACTACATTAATTACAGTACAATGGGTCTTAGTTTAAGTCTTTTTGCCAATTAAGATTATATTTGCCTTCCACATTGCCACAAACATATAAAATTCACTCAGATAAGCCTTAAGTTTATTTTTAAGACTGGAAGTAATGCTAGGTCTGAGTTCAAATTTCTAAATGATTTTAGCATGATAAAAGTTCAAGCAAGTATACTCTTGCATTCCTTGTCCATTATTATTTATTGTTGCAGCTTTCAGATGAAGAGTCACATGACGTGCAGATGAATAAGATGAACTCAGGCAGCAGTACTTATTTCAGCAGAACAACTGGGCAGCCTTGAATGTGCCCTACAAAGGAACCTGAAGCTTGCTACCACATAAGCATCATTGAAAATTTGGTTTCAGACTAGCCTGCATGTTCTACATTAAAATTAAATGTCCTAAGTAGTCTATGGAAAGAAAGCTTATTAAATTTTCTTGTCATTAAAGATACTGGGTAAAAGTGCCACTGACATAAAATCACAACAAAAAAATGGGCAAGAAAAATGTCTGATATTTAAAACATATATAACATTTTCTATGACTATTTGATTACTCCTATCCATATATATATGACGAATGAAGAGAATTCATTAGTTTTAAAAAATATACTGGATTTTCCAGCTTTCAAATAATGTACAGTATACAGAAAAAAACCCCAATTTACAATTTATTTACTAAGAGGGACAAGAAACAACTTACATTTAATGAAAAAAAGGAAATGCTTAACCCATAATTAATAAAAATCAATTATTCCATCACAGAGAATCACAGGAGTAAGTGTAATACAAGATTTTCATTTTCTACCAAAAAACTTGCATTATTAGGCAAAACAAAACTTCTCTTACGTAATTAATTCTTTCCATTTTTAAGTGAGTTCATTCAAGCTATCAAACTTGAGGTCCTACTTGACTACACAAAAGATGCACGAAGCTGAATATACCATACTGGGGAAAATGGCCATCACTGATGCTATACTACACAAATACTACTAAAATCACTACAAACATGAATTGAGACTTACAGACATTCCTAACAAAAAGGACAAAAAGCATAAACATTGGATAACTTATGTTTGCGGAATTCTATTATTTTTTTGCCCCCTAAAATCTATTATTTGAAACACATTGTCCAGCACGAAAATAAAAGCATGACATGCTAGAACAGTGATCATAATTTAGTTGCTAGAATTTAAGAGTTATAATTAAATCTAAAATTAATGGTAATAACTAAGTTTAAACATAATAAATAAGCCTGATAATTCAAGAAGCATTTGAACAATGCTCTCAGGCACATGGTGTGATTCTTGGGGCTGTCCTGTGCAGGGCCAGGAACTGGACTTTGGTGATCTTTGTGGGTCCCTTCTTTCCAGCTCAGAATACTCTATGATTTTTCTCCATCTCTATTTGTTTCCATGACTGTATAATGAAAAACAGACTCTTCTTTGAGATTAGGAACTATACAATTTAAGGATCATCTTTGCCATTGACACATGGCAAAAAAATGCATACAGTGGGTTCACATATTACACAGAATCATTGAATGGTTTGGGTTGGAAGGGACCTTAAAAATCCTTTCAAGTTCCAACTTCATTGCAATAGACAGATATACCTTCCACTAGACCAGAGACTACTCACAGCTCCATCCAGCCTCACCATAAACACTTCCAAGGATGAGGGGTCCACAACTCTGGGCTGCCTGTTCCAGTGCCTCAGCACACTCAGAGTAAAGATTTTTTTCCTAATATCTAACCTAAACTTACTCATTTTCATTTTAAGACCGTTGCCCCTTGTCCTGTTACTACATGCCCCATGAAAAGTCCCTCTCCAGCTTTCTTGTAAGCTTCCTTTGGGTACTGGAAGGCTGCTCTTAGGTCTACTCAGCCTTCTCTTCTCCAGGCTGAGCATCCCCAACTTTATCAGCTGTCTTTGTAGGAGAGGTGCTCCAGTCCTTTGATCATCTTTGTAGCCTGCTCTGGGCTTGTTCCAACAGGTCAACTTATTTCTTATGCTTGGGGCTCCACATTTAGAGATCTCAAACCTGGATTTCTCCTACAGCAGGCAGTTTTTTATTCCCTCAATCCCTGCTTTCACCTGCTGCAACATGGGTGGTGTGGCTGAAAGCACTTGCTGGTGAAGTCTGGGGCAAAGAACCATGGTGAATATCAGCCTTCTCCACATCCTAGGTAACTAGCTCTGCCATTCCTCAGAGGACCCACATTTTCCATAGTCTCTCTTTTGTTGCAGATGCACCTAAAGAAGCTTTTTTTTGTTTATCCTTCATACCCGTGGCCAGATTTACTTCTGACAGTGCTTCAGCCTTCCTAAACATCTGTGATGATCAACTTCATCTGTGATGAAGATCTGTGGCTGATCAACTCTCTCTGTTCCTCCCAGAACTTTCCCTGCTTCTGCTCTTTGAAAACTGTTTGTGTTAAGATTGTCCAGGAGTTCCATGTTCATCCATGCAAACCTCCTGGCATTCTTCTGTGATTTCCTCTTTGCAGAGATGCGTTGTTGTTCAGTCTGGAGGAAACAATCCTGGAATATCATCCCTTGGGTACCACCTCCTATGGTACTCTACCAAGCAACTCCCTGGTGAAGCCAAAGTCTGTTCTCCTGAAGTCCAGGGTAGTAAGCTTGCTGTATGCCCTCCTCACTGCCCCAAGATCTTGAACTCCAACATTCCATGGTCACTGCAGCCAAGTCTGTCCTTGAGTTTCACATTCCTCACCAGCACCTCCTTCTTGTGGAGAACAAGATCCAACATAGCACCTCTACTTTATGGCTCATCTATCACTTGGAGCAGAAAGTTGTCATGGGTGTACACCTGTACCTGCATAACATACACCTGCATCCACTATTTTTTAAACTGTGTAAGAAATTATGCACTCCAGATATTAAAATACAGGTGTAATGAACTCAAAATGGCAGCTCACAGTTCAGCAGTTTATTAGTCACACATATAGGCACAGTCATGGTTCAACATTCCCACTGGATTTCATAAGTCTGATAGCAAGCTTCTTGAGCCCTTTAAGTTAATAATTAATTTTATATAATTAATTGATGCACTACTACAGATTTTGCTAGGGAAGATAAATTACTAAAATACACAATTATAGCTACAAATATTCAACCCCATGTAAAGATTGACAAAGATCAAAATATCAAAATCTCAAAATTATTCCAATGCAAGCTAGGAGCATCTGACAGAGAAGTTCCTGAGATTCAATATTTTAGCATACATTTACATTAAAATACTTTATGCTAAAACAACTTGCAAATGCTTAAATATAAAAAAACACTCTTAAAATTATTATTTAAAAAGTCATGGTTGTAAAAGACGCTTACATTGCAACACTTGCAGGTCTTATTTCATCTTCTTCGCCACACAAGTTAGAAATCGCTAATTCAAATGTTTTTTCCACCAGAGATTTTATGATCCTAAGTGCAATTTTGGTAATTTTCACTCGTGAAGTAAAAATAGTTTGAACAAGGGAACCTATGATGAGACTTTGGTTTCTTAAACAGATTTTGAATAGCAACAGAAAATTAGGAGACTAGGAGAAAAGAAGGCTCAATATTACTTTTGTTCTGTATAGTGAGCAGTTTCCTTATCTCTTATGACTCTGTGTTTATAAGGTATGGGAAAACAAATAGATATTCTTTTGGATTCTATGCATTCATTTATTTTATTCAGTAATTAAGTCAGTACCACAGTATTTTCCTCTTTTGGTATATTTCTGAAGTAATTTTCCATTTGGAATGGCAGTTCATTTTGCAATTTCGTTGCATTAGTATATCTAATGCAGTATGATATCTTTTGGTTTTCCAGCTGGAAGTAGTAACTTACCAGTAGTATGAGCACAGTCATTTACACTGTTGTAGGATTTTTCATGAGGGTGCTGTGGCAGCCTGTTCACATCATCAGCATCTAGAGCTTCTCCAGTGTCACCTTTTTCACCATCTGATATATTTAATGGCATGCTTCCTGGATGTTTAGCTGGTTTGATTTTTTGCTTTGCTGGAAAATCATTCACTGAAATAGATGTCTTCTTACTTATCTTAGTAGTGTTATGTGGCTCACAGAAACTCACATCATGTAGGTCCATGCTTGTAAAAGAATCTTTGCAACAAACTTCAGGAGGATTCTGTGATTCCTTTGGTACTTGTATCTGTACTTTAGTTTCATTTGAATTAGATGATGAAAAGAAGTCTTCATAAGAAGCATCTTCAGTGCAGTAAGACTTGCTAGATGTAGTAATTGCTTGCAAGAACCCCTTAGAGCCTGATGCACCCAGTTCTGAGGTAGTCAGCTTCAAACTTGGCAATGTTTGCAGTTTCTTCCTCTTCTTGTCTTCAAGAACACAATTATTTCTGTCAACAGAGAAGCTTTTATCCAGTGCACATGCATTTATGTCTTCACTATTCACAGGTGAATTAGAGAGACTGTCAATCAAAGCAGGAACAGTATTTAACGGGACTATTTCTTTGGAAGGAGTAATATGACCAAAGTGCTCGAGAAGGGAACTTTCATTTGCAATTGAAGTAGTCTTGCTCTTCTGATTTTTCTTTGGAAACTTTAAGTGACTCTTTCCTAAAGACAATCTGTCATCCAAAGTGTGCTGTATAATCTGTTTCTTTGTTAAACTTCTGGCATGTCGTTTTGGTGTTAAGATCTTCTGCTCATTGCTATGTGATGGAGAATTCACTGAAGCGCTCATGGACACATGAATATCAGTCCAAGCATGACAGGCATGTTCTGCTACCTCTGTTCTCTGTCTCTTTAATGTCTCAGTTCTCTGAAGACAATCACAACTTGAGTTCAAGTCTTCCATTTGCTCTCCTGCACAACAAAAAAAAATGGCAATATAAATGTATTGAACAAAACAGAAAGAGTATCAATTTCTTAGCAAAACATATATGGAATTCTTGAACTGGGAAAAAAAAGATTTAGCCACTTCTCTGGATATTATATGGCAAGTCAACAAAAACTAAACAGAAAATGAATTAGAAACAAAGCACATTCTATGCTGATAAGAACCTACACTGATGTAGCTCAACAGACTTCACCATCTCCTCTCTTATGATCTGCTAACACACCAAAACATAGGAACAAATCCCTAACTTTATGAGAATAATTTTATGAGGTTCTTACCTTGCTAAGAAATTATTTTAATCCACCTTAAACCACAAAACATTTTAAAAGCTGATTTATTTTTACTCATGTTATTTCTTCAAACTTGACTACTTAAGCTGAAAAACACATCAGGCTAACTTTCAAATTCATGTTTTTCAACTGAAAATTTGGAAGATATTTCAATTCTTTGAGGTCTTACCCTCATTCAGATCTCCTTTAAGCTTCCCACATCACACTCTTGGGTGTGCACTCTGTGTTCTATATATGATCACTGTTAAGAGCAGAGAAGATTGATACCACGTAGGACAGGAATTTATTAATAGAGAATAGTATGAGTAGAGAGGAGGAAGTGAGGGAAGAAATACAGCAGTAAGGCAGAGCATTTATGTTCAACTGGTATCCCTCATGCTCCATTTTTCTTGACTTCTTAGTACAACACACTTTCTTTAGTAAGGAAAAACTAAGATAATTCAGCTTTAAATATAAAAGATAGAGAAAATAGATTCAGTCCTCATTTCAGTATACTGTACTTCCCAAAGTAAGATAAAAGGCCATGTACTATTTTAAATTTCTGTAATCTATTAAGTTGTGTTAGTTACCAGGTAGCAGCACATCTTCCGAATTAGTTAAGAAACAAGTAGAAGGTGGGCAGTCTCCTGGTGAGCTACTTGGAAGTGTTTGAGTCATTTGTGAACCTAGGAATACAAAAAAGCTATTAGATATTTGTAAACATTTTTTCTAGGTAACTCAGCAGCACATTTTTCTGAAACTAAAGAAAAATGTCAAACTATTTAGAAATTATTACTGATATTTCTAAGGCCTGTTGAGGCATTTTACTAAAGATCTCTGAAATCTTGCAATTGGCAGGCACGTCTTGAAAAAACAGAAATGGTTTTAATGTTCGAAGGTTTACCTTAAAATTTGGAGAGAAAATAAACACAAGTCTCACTAAAATAAACTGAGATTTAATCTTTCATCCACGTCTTACTGTTTCTCTACTTTCACAACCGTTTTTGAAATTAGAAATTGACAATCTAGCTGACACTCATGTCTTAAAACTTCAAATACTACAGATTCTGCCCCACCAGAAGATGTTTCACATTAAACATTTTTCATAGTAACTCACGAAACCTAATGACTTAGACTGTAATATTTTCTCAGTAAGGTAATGCAAACGCTAAAAAAAATCTGAAAACTACAATCTAGACTTAATTCATTAGAACATGCATTTTAAAATCAACTAGATTTATTTTAAAAAGAAATAAATTTTAATAACCTAATTAAGTCCTGTTCTTCAGTATCTGGACAGGTATCTCATCAGTTTTGGGCTCCTTTTTAAACTGTTGATGTGGGAATAATAACATTACAATCTTTGTCATGCACAGCATCCACATTAAAATTTAACAGGAAATAAGATTTAGAGTCTCACTGCAAAGTTTAAGCAAGGAGCGATAATATCAATTTACATGGTTAGAAAGTCTAGCTTAAACATTAGTCCTCTTGAGCAGCCTAGTGATCAAAAAATTATTTTACAACCACTGTGTTTCAGACATGCAATCAACATACGAAAAAAATTCTAAAGGCAAGAGCACCAGTGCACGAAAAAGTCAGTAATAAAACCAGCAGCCATTTGTGCATGGTCATAAGTAAGTAAAATTCAACTTCTTACCAGTAAGAGAAAGATTCTCTTTTTTTTCCTTCATATCCTTTATTCTTCTTTCCATTGCATTGCATTGATCTTTTATCTTATTAACAGGGCTGTATATAAGTGAACCATTGTCTTCAAATAATAAAACTGGTACATCTGTTTCTGTATAAAAAATTGTACTTATACATTAATATCTAAATGCTGTAACAGCCTGAGATGAAGTTTCTTTCTTTTTTTTTAAAAAAAAACAACTTGGCAAAAAGAAATATTTTCTTAGCTCTAAGATCATTACAGATGCCTTAACAGAACTGCAAAGAATCTGTAAAAATTACATCAATAAGTTAATTTCTCATGGCAACATGCAAGAAACTCAAAATACCCCAAACACCAAACACCAAACCCCCATCAAGGGCTTCAAAAAAAACTTCAGATATTTGAATCTTAGTAAAAAATAGTTCTTACCAGCATTAACTGCTGTCTTTTGTAGAGCTAATTCTTTAGCCATTTGGTTCCATCTTCTCTGAAGCTTTCTACTATTTTCTGGAGTTTTTTTAACATAGTCTTTTGGCTGCATACATTTGTGCTACAAGACAGACAAAACTTTTACCTATACGTATAAAACTGCCAAAATAATGACACCTCCTATTTTGCCTTCCACTTTGTCACACTATTTATAATTGGTATTTATGCTGCTTATTACTTCCTTAAGAGTCACAGGTAATTGCAGAATTAGCATTTTGCAAAGTAAACTTTAATAATAAATAAGAAAGAACCTAACAAATTTTTTTTTTTTGCTTGCAGCAAAGTTAAAGATTTAAAGGTAGTTTTTTAAAATACTAGTATTTGGTGCAACCCTGTAAAACATAAGCCACATAGTAATCATGTTTTTTTTGTTTAGTCATCATTACATAATTTGAATTTAAATCTTAATTTTTTTCATCACCAATACAAAAACTTGATTTCTAGTATACTTTCTTCCCATAAGATGTCACATGATCACAGCAATAGACTGTCTTTAAACTCTTACTCAGAAGGACAGGTAGAATTTACAGAATGTTCTGAAAATAGTTCAAATGCTTGAGGTCAAAAAGTCAAGTTCAAACTTTGAAGTTTTTTATTCTAGGCCCGTTAAAAAAAAAAATCACATACTTACTTTTTTGATTGGTAGCAGAAGTCCTTCATTAAAGTCTACTGCAGGAAATAGGGATTCATCAACATGGACTCCAGTTTCTTGACACCTGTACAGTAAATTACAGAAGGTTTGGTGGGTTTTTATTCTCTTGGTTTTGTTTGAAGAATGAGAACCTTTATTGCAAGAAGAGTTGTCTGAGCCCTCTAATAATGAAACACCAATCCTTCCTAAGTGTGTAACTTTAAGGTAGGCACTGTAATGTTACCCCTTCCCCCCCCGCCCCCCACCATCTATCTATTACATCCTAAACACCTGATCCAAATTTTTGTGCCAATGATGCCTTCCAAATTGCTCTTCTGGAAGGGCAAGACTCCCACTCGTTACTTTCCACACCTTTCCAAGCTGCTGGACTGTGCTCACAGCAGCCGTTCGTGTGGCTCTGGTGACACCTAGCGATGGAAGTGCTACACGAGCACTGCAAGCGTGGAAGCGCTACACGAGGGCTCCAAGTGTGAGCCTGTACAGCTATGGCCTCATCCTTACTCGCCTTGGAATGGATGAGAAAGACAAACCACTGCAGGTATTTGTCAAACTCACTGAATTTAGAGTTCTCAGGAGTATCAAAGAGAGAGATTCACCAGTTGGACTCCAGTGACTGTTATCAAATTCTGGATAATAATCAGCACAGATGTAGGCTACATGAAAAGTTACATTAATTCAGAGATTTCACTGATTCAGAGAAGCTAAACAGAAGCAAATTTTAGCATTAAATCTATGAATCTTCTACTTTGCAGACAAATCTGAATGATTCATATAACCTATTTGTGAGATAAGTTATCATGCTAAGAAAACACAAGTAGAGCTTCACATTCATGCATTTGATGTGGAAGTATTAAGTGTTCCTAATTTGGGCAGATTGTAGCTATTCCATTTTATATGGGGTTTTGCTTCTGGGTTTTGATTTTTTTTTTGGCTGCTCACTGAAGTATTTGTGTTGAAGAAGCAGCAAAAAACTTCTCGGTGATTCCAAAGCTGTCACTCATTTTGCATTACATTTTAAATTTTTTTACATGATAACAAGCCCATGACTTTTGTTTGCTATTTTTAAAGTTAAACACATCTATCATTCTCACAAAGCAAAAAAAATTAAAAAAAAAAAAGCAAAAGCAAAAGCAAACAATCATTTTAAATTTTAAAATAACTTTACTCTGCAGTTATAAATTTTTCTGATTTTCAATTTTCATCTTGAAGAGTTGTCTTCTCAAATTACTTCCTAAACTGTAGAACTGCATACAGTTTAGGCTCAAATAGCTCATACAGCTATGAGCTCATACAGCTATTGAGCTATAGGTCATGCTATAGAGCAGAAGCTTCCAATAAAACTTTGAGGCCAATCATTGGAAAGAGCACTAGAAATCCAGTAAGAATTCAATAAGGCAATGATCACTAAGTATTGCACGAACCCTTCAAATGTTTCAGGCTTTCATGGAGAAATCTAAGTATTACATACAGCACCTTTCAGCTCATAGGGCATATTCCTCTGAGAGATTAATAACAAGATTCCCAAGAGCATGTAAGAACATTAAAACAAAGCCAAACATTCCCAGTTTACTGTGTTCCACAGATTTGTGGTCGTCAGATGGTTAGATGCAATACTATATTTGTGTTTTGATAAAATGAAGTGTTTAATTGCTTCAGCAATTTTTTTATCCTATGTAAATCTTTGTTCACTATGATTCTGCAACAAGGAGTTCTACAGCCTAACCCTGTGTCAGTAAGACCCATGATTTACTGTTTTCTCTGAATCTGTCTCCAGGTGTATTGAGGTAGTGCTTTCCAATTTTTCTACTGGAAAGGAAAATATATATTCGCTTCCCACTCAGCCTCTCTACTACACAAATCTTTGTGCTCACAGTAGTCTCCCTCCTCCACTCCTTTTCCAGACTGAATCATTCTTGTCTTTTCAATCACATCTTGTAAGAAAACTATTTTATAACTTCAGTCAAGCTCACTGCCATCCTCTGGCAACATTCCAAATATAATCATGATAAAATGCTGTCATTCCACTACATGAAGTTTTATGTTCTATTTAATTTGATTTTTGACTACTGCTGAGGTAACAATGCTATGAAAATGTCTACCGTAAGTACCAAAATGCAATGATCATCTTTCTGATATGCTTAAGAAGACTGCTTTAAACAGCCTTCCTGAGACCAGCAAGAATTTTATTCCCTTCAGTCTTAGCTTCTTAACAGAACTTCTTCCATTTTAAGTAGACTCCTTTTTAAATTTAAGCATTGTCATAGAATTTCTTGGGTTTGGTGTTCCAATATGAACACTCATACTGTAGACATACTTATGAAAAGGT
This sequence comes from Irena cyanogastra, assembly GCA_013397155.1. Taxonomy (NCBI): domain Eukaryota; kingdom Metazoa; phylum Chordata; class Aves; order Passeriformes; family Irenidae; genus Irena; species Irena cyanogastra. Next base: position 26,502 of record VWZV01007875.1, read on the forward strand.
TCACTGACATAGTTTGAACAGCAATCCACAAACCAATTAAGACCAAGCAATAACTAATGTACTTGGTTTTGCACTGCACTCCTATAGGACTCACCAACCCCCAGTCTACACCAGAAAGCTGACATGTACTATTACCTTGCTGAGATAACATTTTGCAGCTTTTCTGATAATTTTGAGAATGTTCCACTTGCTACTGAATGAAGCAGCTGGTTAATCAAGCCATCTTTTTTAGCAATGCTAAAACTTCAACTCATAGGAACTCTGCATGATTTGCTTACACAAATTATCAGGTTCAAACTAAGTTTCCATTCACGCAGGACCACAATTTTATGGGTACATATTATTCAGTCCTTCCTATTTACATTTTTCCAGGGTTCAGTAGACTGTCTTCTGCCTACCAGTGTCTGAGACATAGATGTACTAGACATGCAATGTAGTTAGGCACTCTGGTTCCCTCATCTTACTACAAAAACCAAAAATTAGTATGCATACTAGCACAGACTCATTTTAATTTTGTACTGCCTGTGCGTCATTTGAATAACCCCATGACCAGTAGGAATATTCATTACTATCTCTTATAGAAGCTTTAGTGCTCCTGTGCTATACTTTTCCCAAGGATATGATATTCTCATGGATTCTGCTTACAGTATACACCAATCTAAGCTGTACGTTCTTCTGTATCTTTTGGCATTTACTTTAAACTAAAGGGCAGAAGAAAAAGATCACAGAGAAGTTCAATCATAATTCACAGCTTGGGTCCTCCTCAGTAATAAAATACATCTATTTTAGATGACTCCCCAAGTTCCAACAAACTTCCTCTTCTAAGACATGTACCAAGACCTTGCTTTGGTCAGAAGATGGTAATAGGAAAACTTAAAAAATACCAGGAGGATGCTAGCCTTCTCTATCCTACCAAAGAGCCTAAGTTTTCCCTCTAGATGCTTTCTCTTGTCTTTTCCTTTGTTGCTGCTATCCAGCAAAAGTCAGAATTTCTTGAGCTTTTACACCTGGATTTCAAAGATTCATGATGTCCCCTACAGTACCACACATCTAGTTGATTATGTGCCTCAGCTTTCAACAGTGTTCATCCTCTCAATGCCTTCCAGCAGTGCAGAGGAGACTCTTGTGGTGGAACTGCTATCACAGGAAGAGTATTTCTGTATGACATGTCCTAGACTCTCCCCTGTAAGGCATTCTCATTCTTCCACTGGTGGTGGTACTCACCTGGACTTTTACAAGATACTTTTTACTACAGCACATCCAAATCCTCAATAATTTACAGTTCATGTGACTAAGATTTCAAATTCTGTATTTATACACTTAGCCACCTGAAGCGCATATTTAATTTTACAACAGTATTGAAATCATCATTGCTGTCACACATTCAAATAGCACCAGGTCCCTGGAAGATATATTCACATAAATAAAATTCTGCATCACCCTCACTTTTGGGAACTTAAGGTATTTCTTCTTTTCTTTGGTGTTAAAGCTGACTGGGTTGTGGGGCTGTAACTTCTATATCTGACATACTTAAAAAAAAAAAAAAAAAGAAAAGCCCTGCTTCTGCAGACCTGCATGAACTTCTTTTTTGGCTAATGGACTTGCACCACAAGTTTCCAGGCTGTACTGGTCTACATTTAAGTGTCTGTAGGCCTCAGATTTGCCCTCCCTCCTCGTGCTCCACTTCTTTTAAAAAAACAAGCCCAAAATGCTTGCACTTAGACCACTAGCTCTCCATGCATATGACAACTGGTACAGGTAAGGCCCCCTTTACCTGATTTATATTCTAATTTCCATCATCTCATTGATTTATCGATTGGAGTGTTTAACACATGCATATTCATAAACTGTGTTTTTACCCTTCATCTGAAGTGTTAGTTAGACCTCACAAGCACCTGGTAAATTCAGAGAAGCAGCTATGGACTAGCAAATTCTAAAAAACTGGTTGCAAAGATGAAATTTTTCTTCAATTTTTTAAAAAATAAATTTAACTTTTTCCATATAGTAGAAGAGATTCTTCATGCAGTTTTGTTCTGAACTTGCCAAATATCTTAAAAACCAGAATACATATGGATCTTTTTCTTTCTTGCTAGGATTTATTCTGTTTATAGGATTTAAATACAGAAACAGTACAATGCCCTTGATAAAATGTGCTTTTACATATGAAAATGGAAGAACTGTATTCAATGTAAGTATGGCCTTCACTGTCTATATATGCCATCTGAGAGCACAGGAGCAGAACACTGGTAACAAATACACTATGAAACTACTTCACCACATTCATTTTTTAAGAGTTAACATTGTACCTTTTTGTGTAAGTCACATGCTTTATAATAGGAATAATGTCATAGAAAAGTTATCATTTACTCACAGATTTATCCCTATTACAAGTACATTAATAAAATGGTTTCTGTATTTAAGTTTTTCAATTAAAAATACCAGAAAATTATTATTAATAAAATATTATCTCTGAAATAGGCCACATTAATTATAAACACAAGTACTCACTTTTCCACCCAGAATACAGAAACTATTTTTACACCCATCTTCTGTGCTTTCTTCCATGTAGTCAAACGTCCATCTTTGAAGACTACATGGGTCACGTGCTTGTTCAAAGTTTTTGAAACCTGCAGAAATACAGAGAGTTCATATTTAAGCCTGATAATTGGAAAATGCTAATGAAACCAGCTAGTGTAGCCCATTTTTAATGTATATACCATTATTATACCATAAAAATTTATTCTAAACATGATGTCAAAGATCCTTTCGATCTTTCCCAACTTCACAAGAAGCCTCAAGCAATCAAAACCCCAATCTCATTAGGCAAGTTAATGCAGGCTAAAGGGATGGACTAGCCCCTTGTTTTCAATCTGCTCTGGGTTACCAGTTTCAGGTCTCTACTCTATGTGTATCACTAATTTTGCAACATTTTATTTATATAGTGCAACATAATTTCTTATGCAACAGCCAGGGCGGAGCAGATGCCACTATCCAATGAAATAACAAAACATCTTTAAGGCAAAAGAACTCAGGCTTAAAGAGTACAGCTAACCTCACTTTCTAAACTAATTTTTCGTCAATAAAAATCACTTTCCATTTTGAGGGAAAAGCTGAAGCTTCTACAAACAAAAATTATATGGGAATGCTTTAAAAATGAGAAATACATAAAATTAAAGTCAGTAAAGATAATCGAATTTTCAGTTATCAGTTTCCATTGGCAAGCAATATTTTCGGTTCTAGATACTCCATTTTTCACAAAGAAGGCTTCCTTTGTGGAGACTAAGAACCCTTCACAGAACTGCTTGGTCAGTTGTGATTGTTGATGTGGTGACACCAATAGAACTCATTTTTTACTCCAGCATCTCCCCAGCCAAATAGAAATAGCTCTGTAGCTTTCTGTTGCGCCCTCAGTTGCATCATTATACTTTGCTTACAGCATCCTGGGTCTGTATTTAACTTTAAGAAAACTATTTAGCTTTTCCAAACATTGCTGATGGCAAGCTGATTATGACTTCTTAGAACACAAAACCCCATGATATTTCAGTATCTAGGTATAAAACAATCCATTAGTCTCTTACAAAATAAATTGTTACTCCAGATGCAATTGCTTACTCACTTTTGCCAGTATCTGGCTCACAACCCATGTCCTAAGGATGCTTGATGTAGCTTTGCCTCCAAATTATGGAGGAGCATCACCTTATACCTCCCTCTCACCTTTCCCACCTCCTCCCCTCACCCTGTGCATCTTCTGCTGCTGAACTTACTTTGAGATGTCAGAATCAACAATCTAGCAAAAAAATAATTTAGAATTTAATGTCCTGAGACAGTGAACCAAGTCAGCTTAGTACCATGTGCTCAGCCACTAACAAGGAAGTGTCTAGAATAAGGAAGGGGCAAGACCATCTCAATTCAGTCATAGGGATATACTAAATCTGTATCATCTGCCTGCAGCGTATTTGCTTATTTTGAGCATTTGGAAGAATTTTGAAGCCTTATACTTCTGCCATATTTTCTGTGTGAAAAATGTTCTACATCATCAGAATAGAATTACAGAGGTCTGATAGTACAGCACAGAAATATTTCTTGTTCTTTTTACTCGAGTTATTTATTGAGAGTTGTGTTTGCTTTAGTAACAAAACCAGTTATCCTAACTGTTCTGTCACATTCACTCAGCTTACTTCATACAGAAAGAGAGGATTTGGGGAGAGCAAGATTTCCTAAATTACAGTAAGAGACATCTACACAAACCCATTTTAAAGAGCACTGGGAGTCCACACAAGTATGTTTTAGAGCATGATGTGGGCTGTAAAAATCTCCATTAACCAGAGATAATGTGAAAGAAGGGAAGATGCCAGTTTGACTTTGGTCTCTGGTTGAAATGTTACAGCTGGCAATTAAACATCTTTTGCACCTACAGGTCAACCATATCTGGTACGGAAAAAAATCATTGAGACATATACTGAAACACTTAAGACGTATTTTTACTAGCACTTTCTGGGACTGATCCACATTTGTGGGAGAGTGAATGGAAGAATAAAATGTCATAGTAATTGGGTTAGGAAACGTACTAACAACAGAGCAGCTGCTTACAAGTTGACGAAAACAAAACAATACAAGGTACGTATTTGTAAACCACAGGTTTTCAAGACTTAGATTTGCTTTGCCCACAGTCTGTGGCAAACCCAATACTTTCCAATAAGAGCATGCTATCATATTAATATATAAAGACATCTGTAGATGTAGAAAAGCTTTAAATGCATGTCCCATCTGTCAATAGCAGAACTTTGCAGCACATTGGTCTGTTCTCAGGTCTCTGATTTTCTCCCTTCTTGCCCTTTAAAAACTCATACTAAAAAGAAATATATGTGACAAACAGAACAATCAAGATAATCTATAATTAAGATCTTTCCTATTCCATTTATTTCAAAATAGTCTACTTACTTTTGCTCCCATACCAAGAAGTTGCTGTTCGAAGGTTTTTGAGAAATTTTCTGTTCTGTTAGATGACCAAACTTCTACAAACGCTGAAATACCTGGATCAGAAGAGAGAAAACAACAACTAATGAAGTATATACCATGGTAAAACTGGTTAAACTGCCTTTCTAATACAAGTTTATTTTATACATATTACATTCAGTTGCAAATACAGCTTTTGGTAAACTATCAGATTTTAGCAGCAGAATTTTTTTAGTGTATTTATGTCCCCTAAATTAATTGTAATGGAAACAACAGAAGTCTGACACTAGCTAACTTTTTACTTCATCTGCTTAAAACATGCTACCAGGTTAACAAGCAATATATTATCTTCACATGACTGCTCACCCTTACCATTATTTAATAAATTTTAATCTTCAGATTAGCTAAAAATTTGAAAACCAGTTGATATAACACGACTTACAGAACAAAATCTTATCACCACAATAGAATTATTCCTTGCCCATGCTCCCAGAAAACTTTGCAGAAATATTACTTAACAGTTTCCAATTGACTTCAATGTTCATTTTACTTATACTGAAACACTCAAAATTAAGTACATATAACCGGGGCTAATAAAATTCCATATCAGTTGCTGTATGCAACTTTAGACATTCAGATTTAATTAGCTTGCTTCATTAAGCACATTAACTCTTCAAGGAATCAAGTCAGCCTTGGTTGAGAGTATCTTCAAACAACCAACTAAAGACAGAAATACTGACAAGGAGGGATAAACAAATAAAACTCATAACAATCCCTTCAATAATTTTACATATGACAGGCACCAAAGTGACCTAAAGTTCCAATGGCCATGCCACTTTCCCATTTTGAATGATCAATCAGGAAAATTCCAAAAACTGGAGAAATGGCAGTTCACCAAAAATAACTTCATGCAAAGACCAGACAACTATAAGAACTATGAATAAAACTGAGTTTCATTTTAAAAGGGTCATCCTTAGCAAATATTGCTTAATTATCTTAGCGACTAAGATAATTAAGCATATCCTTCTGACTATTATGTAGTCTCATCTGTCTTCTTTCTAAATGAAAACCAGAATAATGCTCCAATTATTCATAACAATAGAAGTACTTTCATAAAGATTAAAGTATTTGTACAATTACTAGAAATGTTTTTGATATACAACAGAAATGTGAAATAAAGCATTTCCTCATGCAAAGCACCGGGAAAAATCTTATTATCAGTACTACAACTTCAGATATAAATGGGAATTTAAGACAAGTCTACTCCAATGTGCTTTTAACTGTGTTCATTCTACTACTAGACTGGGGCAGATTGTGCCAGAGTTGCTTTTTTCCTTGATAGTTCAATTGTGAAAAACAATGCACTTGCATTTGAAGATAGTATCTTCCTCTTACATCAAATATTTTAGCACTTTCATAGCTAAAATTCTCCTAGAAAAACAGATCGGAACATTTCAGTAAAGGTCTAACTAGGAACTTAAAGGGATGCTACTTCAAAACTCCACGCACCCACGGTAGGATCAAAGGTGTATTTTACAATAATTAGTTAATTTTAGCTGATCAAATATATTCCAACAAAAGGCAAGGCTTTTTGCGGTTTTTGTAGAGTTGATGGAAAGGAAAATGAGGAAGTGCTTGGCGCTTTTTTGAACTAGAAGAGCTCTGAGTAGAGGCCGGTTCTTGTCAACGCCAGCCTTAGAAGTTCTCAGAGAAGGCGGTGATCGCAGAGGAAAATGGCCATGAAACGGCAGCTTGGGGAGGCAGAAAATTTGAGATGCAGAAGAAAGCCACGACTGACCGGGGTAGGAAGAACAGAGGGGTCGGCGGGCAGTGCCCCGCCGGGAGGCACCCTACAGCGGCACACGAGCGCAGGGAGGCGTCCGGCCCTGCCCGCCACGCAGCGGGGTCGGGCCTGCGCCCGGGCACAACCCGCTTCCACCCGGGGCCGAGCAGGCCCCACCGCCGGGATCGGGCGGGTTCGCGGCGAGTCAGAGCAGCCCGCGGGGGAGTCCTGACCACCCCGCGACCGCGGGCCGGGCCTCCACAGCGGCCTGTCATTCGCCCTGCCGGGAAGCGCCGGGACAAGGACCGCTAGGAGACAGGGGGCAGGGGCAGCGCGGAGCCCGCGCCAGCCCGGAGGCTCCTCTGGGCCGCGCCAGGAGAAGCCACCGCACGGCGGCCGAGCCGGTACCTTTCAGAGCGGGCTCCATTGGCGGCACAGCCCGGGAGCTCGCAGCGCCCGCCACGGTTCAAACCCGCCTCCGCGCACGGCCCCGCCGCGCCTGCGCACGAGAGGCGGGCGGGCGGCGGCTGTGCCGCGGCCGTGCAGCCGCGGGGCGCGGAGCGGCTGAGGCGTCTCGGGGCCCTGGTCGGAAACGGGGTGTGCTCGGCCCAGCTCCGGTCCTTTCTGGCGCCGGGAAAGGCTTGGCACAGCCGAATGCTGCTGGAAACAGTGTCACAGAATTAATTAGGTTGGAAAATACTTCTGAGATCATGGAATCCAACCTATGACTCAACACCACTTTGGGAACAAATCCATGGCACGGCGTGCCACGTCCAGTCCTTCTGTAAACATCTCCAGCAACAGTGACTCCACCACTTCCCTGGGCAGCCCATTCCAATATCTAATCACCTTTCCTTTTAAAAAATTATTCCTAATATCCAGGCTAAACCACCCCTGCTACAGCTTAAGACTATGTTCTCTCGTCCTGTCACTAGCTCCTGGGGCAAGAGACCTACCTTTAGGTGGCTACAACCTCATTTCAGGTAATTGTAGACAGCAATAAGGTCCCCCCTGAGCCTTCCCCAGGCTAAACACCCCCCGCACCCTCAGCTGCTCCTCACAGGACTTGTGCTCCAGACCCTTCACCAGCTCTGCCATCCTTCTATAGACTTGGTCCAGCTCCTCAGCCTTTTTTCTGAATTGAGGGGCCCAGAACTGGACACAGCATGTGGTGACCTCATCAGTGCTCAGTACAGGGGGACAATCACTGGTCCTGGTCCTGGTGGTCACACTACTGCTGACAGAGACCAGGATGCCATGAAGTTTTGAAAAAGCCAAACATCAAGTGAATTTTCTGTGTCACTGTTCACCATAAGGAGTCCTACAGAGGCATTCCTGAAGAATTTTAGTTGGTAGGAAAATCCAGCATCAGAGAACTGCTGGTCTGTCAACTCTCTGGTGGCCGAAACTGCAGTGTCTCGAGTGAGAAAACAAATAACAGGAAAGGCAGCAAAGTAAGGGTTAGTAAAGGCACGGTGAGACTGTATTTACCAAAGCATGTAAAACTGCTTGAGAGCAACTGTACTATTAAGTATAGTTAAGGAACCCTAACAGGAGCCGGCTTTGGTGCTCGAAGGCACGAAAGGAGTGTAGCAAATCTGATACCAGAGGGAAGTTAGTGAAAAAGTCATGGCTTCCCCAGGGAAAAATTATAAAATGCATAAAAAATAAGGGAATTAATGAGTGTAAGGAGATTTATTGTGAGAAAGAAGGAACACATAGAGGGAAATGATGCTGTACAGCTTTATTATGGAACTCACAGAGCTCAGGAGTTACTATATGGTTGTACAAATAGGTGCTGTTCTTAAATCTTCAATATGTAATGCTAATTTCATCATCTGAAAAATAATATAGCTGACATGGAAAAACAACAGAGAAGCAACTAGGATACTAAGTGATTTCCATATGAGAAATAGCTACTCAGACAAGGACTTGTCAGCTTGGAAAAGAAACGGTGGAAGGGGAATGTACTAGAAGTCCTTAAAACCATGAATGTGTGCAGAAGGTGAACATGGAGCGGTGTGTTCCCAGCAACAGCTAGTTAGTACCAAAAGAGACTACCAGATGGGGTCTTCTCAGATGACATATTTCCACATTGTGCCTCATGAGGCTGTGGAAGTGTTCAGAGTGCTGGCAAACCACATAGTTTCTGCAGCAAATTCATGAAAAACAGTTTAAGACTATAAAAAAATGTACAGAACCACCTTTCCCATAGTAGATCTCTGAACTGCATATTGCTGGACTCCGAGAAGGTACAGTGAACACTTCAGGTTTTTCTTTTCTTTTGTTCTTTTTCTTTCAGTCATTTTGCACTGGAGAGACAGTGCTGACCTAAAAAGGTTTTGGCGTGGTCCATTATGCCCATTCTTTCTTTCATGGAAAGACTCAGATCTTGACTCCTATGAGTCTACTGAGCAGATGGCTATACTAATACTTTTTAAGATCTATTAATCTAATATTTTGGCATTGATACAGTTTGTTTCATTTCCAGGGCATTGGTATGGCACTAGATCTGTGGCAAGTGTTGAGCATGAGTTCTTGGGTGCTTCCTCTGCTGAATGTGTTCCTTTCACTTATATATTCACTATGGGTATAAAGTAACGAGTCAATCTACATATATATGTTTGTTTTTATTTACCTATCCTTTGTACTTCTGTCAGTATGTTACACAGTTCTTTGCTAGGCAATAATAAAATATTTTTACCAAGGTTCTCAACTGTGCCTCAAGGAAAAGGGAGTCTTGTTTAATGCAGTGTCTATGAACATTGATCTGATGGCAAGTCCAGAAGTGGAGGTAGGGGAGATTTAAACGTATGTTGAAAACCCTCAGTAAAAAGACCCACAGGCTGTGTTTAAGCCTTTAGCTGAAAGGTAGTAGCAGGTTTTATAGATGCAAAAGGCAAATGTGCTGAAATGTGCAATTACACCTGTATGCTCCAATTCAACACTGGTAGAGACAATGAAAAGTAGTAATTGCAGGAAGATGTAATTCGTTATCAGAGCAGACTAGGACTACTCATGAGAACACTGGGTTTGGGATGCTCACCTTTTTATCATGGAAATGAACACTCAGAATACCCACAAGCTGTGGGTATTCCCACAGTCCCACAAAATTACAGTTTTGTCTTAAACGGTTGGAGTTTTGACCTCAGAGTTACCTTAGGATTTAATTTAAGAACTTAATTTAAGAACTTAATTCTCAGATAGTAACTAAACTTCAGACTTCCACTGGTAGTTAATTGTTGTCTGTTCTTGTGCCAGTATTGTCTTGCTGTCAGTTACTTCTCAGCATTTATCATCCTCTAGAACTTACAGAATGCAACACTGTATTTTTACAGCTGCTATTTTGCCGGTTTGAATACATCAGGGTGTTTTAGCTTTCATGTCACAATGAACTTCTGAAAATGACAATGAATGGAGCTTATTTACATTAAGTAAGCATAATGTAAATGCCCTCTAAATAGGCTTGTTATTTGGCTTGATGACATGTAATGTCATGGTGTCTATAAAGCTAGGAATATAGCATTAACTATTATATTGACATGATTTCTCTACAGTCAGTACCTACTAGGACATGCAGGTTATAGAATGCTGCACTAGGAAGAAAGATTTTTACAGATTAATTATATTGAAAAAGGAAGGAACTGTAAAAGTTACATTTCAGTTGACCTCCTAATCAAAAATAAGTAATAGTTCCAAAAAAAGGGTAAAAGTCTTATAAACACCTAAATGTTTCCCAGCCATCCAAAAAGTTTTGAAAAAAAAAAATCCACCAATGAAATAATTTTCCATATTTAGGTAAAATACAAAAATAGCTGTATTCTCAAGTGTTGCTTTGGTAATTCAAAAGATTCCTTCTCAGCCAACCTTTAATTTATTGATATAAATAGGATGTGAACTTTGGGATGGTAATTGTAAGGCTATATCACAGACACAAGTTCTCAGACACAGAGTTCAGATGTTGGGCTATGTGTTACTTCCTGGGACTTGACATTAAGCATATGAAAGATTCCTAGAACAAATAAGGAGGTTTGCTATTATTAAGTAAAGTCAGATTTTGTATATTGATTATTGGGTAGTGTTTGTTTGTTTGTTTATTTGGTTGGGTGGATTTATGAGCCTATTTCCAATTTGTGCTAACAACAGTTTTAACCTTTTGTATTTCTTTTTTTTAATCTTAAATTTCCAGGAGTGAGTTATGTCCCAGATAAACAGCAGCATCCTCTAAAGTAGTAAATCCCAGTCAATCAATTTGTGTATTTAAGACCTGAAGACTTGTATAAAAACTGGAGTTATCATGTCTACAATGCTACTGGACCATTAAAGATAGTGAGGTGGAAAGAAGTGCTCGGAGCAGGTACAAACTTGCATGCTGCCTTCATGAGGAAGCTCCAGAAATCAGCTCTGATTGTTCACATCAGCTGTCATTGTCTTCTCTAACAAAGTAATCTTCTTATTTTCTCAGTAAGCCTAACAGTTCTTGTCCATGCCTGTTTCAGTTTGAATGCTGATTTTTAAAGTAGCATACTTTAAAAACTGAAAACTGTTTTGGTGGCCATGTTCTGTGCCATTAATACTGGACTGACATATATACTTTACATACTCCACCCTGGGATCATTTTCTCAGGACTACATAACTATTCTGTGATGAACTAGTATTTCCAGCTCATGAGCTCTGGGATTATAACTGTTTGTTTATTAGTTTCCAATTAGTAAAGGAAACCCTTTCCTATCTCTCCCATTGGCTGCACCGGCCATTAACCACGCCCAGCTCTCCCCACAGCGCCCCCTGCAGCCGCGGGGGAATCACCGCACCTGCCCTGCCCACCGGGAGCCACCAGCGCCCCTGCGGGCTATGACCGGAACTGCAACAGAGGGGAAAGAGGCTGCGGCCGAGGGAAGGCTGTCACTGGGTCTCTGGTTCTGTTTGTTGCTGCTGCTGTTGTTGTTTGTTTGTCTTGTTATATATATATATTCTAGTAAAGAACTGTTATTCCTTTGCCCATATCTTTGCCTGAAAGCCCTGCAATTTCAAAGTTATAAGAATTTAAAGGGAGGGGGTCATATTTTCTGTTCCAGTAAGGTCTGTCTTCCTTGGCAGATGCCTGTCTTTTAAACCAGGATGATAAGATAGAGGAGTCACACCTCAGTAGCCTCAGAGGCATTCTAGTCTCTTTGCTTCTCCACAAGCAGAATATCTCCTGAGATTGCAAACAGTGGCTTGTTTGTTCTCCTGTTTTCCTCCTTTGGCTGATGCTTAAAAAGGCATATTTTGACTTTCCACTTCTATTTTGTAGAATAGTTCATTCTAAACAGATAAGAGGAGATTCCTATCTCATATTTTTCCTATTTATTTTAGTATATATTGTGTAGACTATTAGTAGATATTAGTAAAAACAAACAAACAAACAGAAAAAGCAGCTTTTTAATAGCCATTGTGAGTAATGCTGGGGAAAAAAGTTGCATATGCTTGTGAGATGTATGTATATTCATCATTGTCAAAAAAATGTTACTGCTACTCTCAGTCCTTATTTGTGTTTCATGGATCATGGAAAAATATGAGGGACATTTATTTCCTGCCATAAAGAAAGTGTAACATTATGGATCGCATAGGCTTACAAAATTGTTGAATGTTGAATGTTGAATGTTCTTGTCGATGAGATGATTTTCCAACGTTCATTTTCCAACGTGAAGTTCATGATTAAGAAAATTACATTAAGTAAGCATGAGACCTTTTTCAGGAAATTAAAAAGCATTTAATACTTTTTACTTTCAGCTGAGGCAGTGACCAATTTTATTTTCTTTTTCTACCCTGTAATTAAGAAATCACTGTTTTTATATCCACAGCTAATGTGCTGACACACCATCCGCTTTATTTTGCGTTTGTGAAACAGTGATAATAGGATAGAGATCTATCCTTGTTAAGTTTTAATTCACCCAGTAAGACAATGTCTTTGATGCACTGTGGCCCCAGAGGCCTATCATGGAAGAAGCCATGAAAAGTCAGCAACATGCTGAAAAATAACAGCCCATCATGTAATTGAGATTATGACTCAACAACATGTTAATAAGCAGGTGTCCGTGTCGTTCATGATGGCGTGGAAGGCTTATGCATTTCCCTTCTAATTCTGAGCAGTTTCCACTGCCTGCAGTTCAGGCTGAGACTGAAGGGGTCGAAAAGTCAGTTTATCTGACCTCTGTACTAAAATTCTGTTGTGAAGGTTTGTGATTTTTCCAAGAAATGTAGAACTGTATTACTAAATGCAGGCCTCTTGCTTTTCATACATTTCTATGGAAATGCAGCTCTGGACTATGGAAGACAGCATTAACAACTGATATCCGCAATGCTTCATGATTCTACACTCACTTGGCAAATCCACCCAAAAGCTACTGTTTAAAAACACAGTCCTCCTGCGTGTGTTCAGGCAGGTCTTGCTTGAACATATAAGTGTTTTTTTAGGTTTCCACCTCCTACTGTGAGCTCCACAGCTTACCTGAGTCTCAGGAAAAGTGATGGTAGGGGGTAAATTTGGAGTTAATTCTGTGAACTGGACTCACATTTGCTGCAGCTGACTCATCCAGAAGCAGTGGACACAGCAAAGAGAGCAATGATGTGAACTTATATCTTCCTGACATGAATGATCAAAGCTCATTTGAAAGCATCTGAAGTGCTTTACTTGCCAGCTAGAATTTCTAACTTTTATAAAGGATGACATGGTATACACAGGAAAGGAGCTTTCTGTTACTGTCTCTTTGGGAATAGGCAGCAAAACGAGGAATATTACTATACTTATAACTGTAGTTTGCCTACATCCTGTCAGCAGAGTTTGTCTCCCAAGTTAAATAGGGTATGGGAGGGTTCAGGCTCAGGGAAGGGTGACTGGTGTGAGCAGAAGTACGTGATAGATTCCATATGATTTAGTAGGCCTCAATATTATCTGGAAAACATCTAAGTGAGGGTGGGTGTGTAAAAAGAGGTGTACAAACTGATGAGTGACCTGGAGAGGGATATTGGGGAGAGGCTGTTTGCTCTCTTTTCCCAATGAAGTACAAGCATTCAAAGAAGTCAGTAGAAGTCATATTCATAACAAAAAGAAAATGTGTTTTTTTTGACACAAGAGGAGCTTAAACTGTAGAACTCCTAGGAGCTCGATGTTGTGGCTGACGGAAGTGATCACAGAATTCAGGTGGGTTACTGAGTATTTCACAGTTATGCCTAGTTCAGGAAATCCTGAAACCATAAATAGGTTGAAACTCTATCTGAGACAGGTTACTGGGATAGATAAACTTTGACTGAGAATACATATTTTTATGTTTCTAAAGTTTCAAGTTTTGAGAGCCTTGATGCAGCAAGAAAGTTGTGACTTCAACTGAGGGCTAATGTCTGTACTGCTGAGTTTAAGACTGACGTTCAGAGTGACCTGCATGGAGGGACCTGATGGGAACCTTGTTAAATTCAACAAATATCCAAAATCCTGCACCTGGACCGGAAGGACTTACAGCAATAATGAAGTGTGGTTTGGGTTCTTTGTGTAGGAGGAGGACATGGAGAAACTGCAGTAAGTTCAGTGAAGAGCCATCGGAATGACTGGAACATATGTTCTTTGAGGACAGATTGTGGTAACTGGGCCAAGCAATGGAGCAGGTTTCCCAGAGGGCTTGTGGAATATCTGTTCTTGGAGGTGTTCAAGAACACAGTGCACAAAGACCCAAGCAAATATTGTCTGAGTTCAGTGTTGTATCTGACTAGACAAAGTCCCAAGATTCCTTCCAACCAGATTTATCCTTTAATTCTAGGAATTTTCAGCTAGATCACCTCACTGAATTAAGTCAGTGCATGACTTTTGAGCAAGAGTGCCAGTGCAAAGCAGGGACATGGAGCGGAAACTCATCTGACTTGGACCAGTGTAAGGTGTTGTGGAACTGGTCCATGCCATCTTTCAGCTTGTGCTTTAGACCACGACTGTGGTGTTTTGAATGTGGAATAAAACACCGGGAACCCCCTGCAACCTGATCTTGTAGAGGATAGGCCTTCTGCCTTCCTGTGACCTGGGTTAAAGCTATGATGAGAAAACTTCATACTCTTGTATGACTCTCAGATTATTATCTGTTACTGATTTTTCATGTAGGCAATGGTGAAGTTGCAACAAGGAGCCTGAGGGAGATCAGGAGAGACTTCAGGGCCTTGGGACAACAGGTTAAGGGATCAGGAGCAGAAGTAGTGTTCGCTGTCCTTCCAGTTGCAGGAAATGATGAGGGTAGAAATGAAGAACCTGGAAATTAGTACCTAGCTGTGAGCCTGGTGTCACTGGCAGAATTTTAGGTTTCTTGATCGTGGGTTGGTCTACGTGACACTGAGCCTGCTGGCAGCAGATGGGATACACCTGTCTCGAAGGGGAAAAGTGTCTTTGCATAGCAGTTAGCAGAGCTCACTGAATGAGCTTTAAACCAGATTTAAAATGGGAAGGGGATAAAACCAGGCTCCCTAGAGATAAGTGTGGGGGTGGCATGCCAAGTTTTGAAGGATCATGTGCTAGGTCCACAATGTGCTCATTATATGGAGTACATTTGAAATGTCCGTATAAAAAATGTGCACAGCATGAAGAATAAAAAAGAAGAACTAGAAGCTTTGGCTCTGTCCCATTTGGCATAAGACAAAAAGGATGGGATGAGTCCTATGATGGGGTGCTGTAATGGACAGTTATAGATTTTTCAGGACACATAGGCAGGCAATTCCAAAATGTCAGAAGTCAAGTGGAACAGAAGACTGGCTTGGCTGAGCAGGGATCTTCTAGATCTTAGGAAGAGGAGGAAAATGTATGGACATAGGAGACAAGGACAGGCAACATAGGAGGAGTACAGAGATGCTGGTCATCACTGTAGGGATAAAATTCCTGTTTTCGAAACTTGATTAGAGTTGAGAAGGACAACAATAAGTGCATTTAAAAATATGTTACTAGCAAAAGGAGAATCGGAAGTAATATTGGTCTGTTGCTATTGAGGTCAGTCACCTCTTAAGCAGGGACATAGACAAAGCAGAGATGTTATTGCCTTGTTTGTTTTCAACACTGATGATGGCAAATTGAATATGAGTCAGCAGTGTCCAGGCAGCCAAAAGGGTGACCTGTGTCCTGGGGTGCATCAGGAACAGCACTGCCAGCCAGGCAAGGGAGGTGATTGTCCTTCTCAACACTTCACTGCTGTAGCCTCCACACTATTGTATGCAGTTTTGTGTATCACAATAGAAGAAGGACATCAAAGTATTAGAGTCTCCAGGCGAGGGTGACCACGATGCTGAAAGTTCTTGAGGGCAAGACTTAGTAGAAGAAGCTGAGATCACTTGGCTTGTTCGGTCTGGAGAAAAGAAAGGTGAGAGGTGACCTCATGGCAATCTAAAACTTTCTCAAGGCAGGCAGCAGACAGGGAAATGCTTATGTCTCTATGGTGACCAGCAATATGTCACAAGGAAACGGAATGAAGCTGCGTCAAGGGAAGCTGAGATTGGAATTAGGAAAAAGGTCTTCATTGAGAGAGTGGTTGGTTACTGGAAGAGGCTCCTGAGGGAAGTGGTCACAGCACTAAGCCTGACAGAGTTCAAGGAGTGCCTGGTTGATGCTCTTAGTCATACTGTTAATTTTATATAGTCCTGTAAGGGACAGGGAGTTGAACACAATGATCTTTATGGGTCCCTTCCAACTTGGTATATTCTAGAATTCTATGAATAGTTTACTACTAGGAATGCTGTCTTCCAGAATGCTACAAAGCTTTTAGTGCAGCACTTATAAAAAGTACTGATAGAGTTAACTGAAATTCTCATTTAATGCCTTTTTTTTGTACATTCTAATACAATGATTGATCCTAAAAATTGCTTTGTTTTAATTCTGTCCATCTCCCTCCTCTTTTTCAAATATTTTTAAAGAGCATCTAGACTAAGAACTGCAAAAAGGTTTTGTATGTTTCCAGCTCTAAAGCCGTGGTGTGGGTGCAGCTCTGGGGATTCAGCATCCTGGCGGTTAGCTATTGCCCCAGTCCAGCTTTAAGGGTATTTCTCCGTACCTCCTCTGGTCCGCAGTTCTCAGCCCTGGCAGAAGTGTGGCAATGACGAGGAACAAGGAAAGACTTTTGAGGGAACAACTTATTCTTTATTCTTGAGCTGGTGCTCCCAAAAAAGTGGTTCCTGGGGGCAGAGCCTATCTTTTAAATGGGGGTGGGGAAAGTGGAGGGGTACAGACAGGGGACATCAGGGATAGGGTGGGAGAAACTGGGAACCTGGCCAATGACCTGACAACTCCTCCTGGAATGTACTAGATACCAGTCCAGGGCTGCAGAGAAGACTCTAAGCCAACGAGGGAAATAGCTACAAACCCTGGAAAACCCAATAAACCCCCAAAACCACACTTCAACACAGCTCTGCTTAGCTAACCTGTTATCACAGTAAGTGGGTGGATGAAGTGCAGCAGAAAAAAGTGTAACTCAGTACATGTGAAAGTAGACTGTAGGCAAGCAGTGAAGGAACAAATGACAAATGTTAGATAAATATCCATTTATGTTCAAGTAGAGCCAACCCATTTTGATTGTTTCTATTGCTCATCATATGCTTTTGGTCGTGAGAGACCAAACTAATCTTTTACTCAATTCTAGTGAAGCTAGTAATGATTATTGTCCAGCTAATATTAAATGGAAAAAAATACAGGAATGGATTTTAAGGAAGAAGATAAATGGCAGATGGGAGACTTGGGAGCACTAAAGATTAACCCATTTGCTTTTCAGTTGTTTGATGTTGGATTCTAATTTCTCTTTCATCAAGGCAAGATAGAATACATTTGTATCATCAGAATGCAAGGAACCCTATGAGAAGAGTCAGCAACTTTGTCAGACTCTTCAAAACATAGCAAAACAAGATAAAAGGGTGCTCTGCAGTTGAGAGAGAGCTACAGATATATAGATCACTTAGTAGGGATTTGGAATATGAACAGTATTTGTTATGCAATAACCCAATGGATATGAAAATTTAAAGTGACACAAAGATCTACTGGAAAAGCTGAGGAGATCCACAGACTGAAAGATACTGAAACCCAGAGACAGATAACAGGACTGTTATTTGACTTCTATAAGGAATCCCAAAGTTTTAGATCAAAGATTGTTTCGTACAAAGTCTGAGATCATTTTGAAGTGGGTATCTAACTACTTAAATTTCTGCATTCTTTCACCTAGTGTAGTTTCGATACAGTGTAATACAAAGCTAGACATCATGTGAACTAAGAGATTACCTTGTTTTTGCTGCATTATGTTAATTTGCTTCATGTATGTTACATTTCCATATGCCTATTGAAAAACTTAAAAATCTATTCTTTCATGAAGCCTAGCAGCAATGTGTAACATATAAAAAACAATTTCTGTTGAAATTTTCACATTGGTTTTTGTTGGCTGGAAATTAAGGCCTGAGACTCATGAAGATATGGCTAACCATAAAAACACTGGGCATGAGCGGTAGGCTTCAGACCCATGACTAGATGTTTTCTGATAATTTTGCCTATCTTTCAGGGTGGCAAATACAGAGAATTTTTGTTGTTGAGGTATGGACCTATAGAGAAGTCACTATGGAATTCATCTGTTAATTTGTAGCATAGCAGATTGTTCAATAGCTGCCAAAAACTCTGCTCTTACCTAGAAACAAGTGAATGATTGATGACCCTTTCTCACTGACTCTTGAAAAAAATATTTACAAGAGGCAAAGTATGTACATGAATTCTTACAGTTGAATGAAAAAATTCATTGCCTGTTCATGACCTATGTTTTTGTCTTGATAAATTGCTTATAGTCTTAGAAAATATCACCTGCATTTCTCTGAAACAAGACACATTGGTTTGGGTTTAATATCTCAAACTGTTAAAGAATTTGTAAAAATGAGGCCTAAACCCAAAGTTCTCAAAAGTGGCAGAACATCAGGGCAAAGAAATAGTTTGTGCCGCTCTCATGTAGGACTTGCAGATAGCAGCAAAAATGTGTCAGGCAATAAGGAGTGAATATATTACTGGGAAAAAAGTTGTATCACTAGACTTGCTTGAATAAGAAGTACTATAGAGAGTCTCAAATGGGATTGTAAAAGTATTCATGCTCTAGGAATATACTCAATGAAGTGGAATTCATCTGCTTTGCCTTCCAGTTGGAACAACCAGTTCTTACTGGCAATATATTGGGCCATAAAAAGTATTTTAATGTCTCTTAGGGCTGAGGCAGAGACAAGGTGTTCTTACAGAAAGAAACTTCAGGAGCAGCAAAGCCTGGGAGAAACAATAGAATGAGTGAGGTCTGTGTCTTTTTGAGCGAGGTCTATGTCCTTTCTATTTCCTGTAAGGGAAGCACTTTGGATCTAGAATGTGGATGTCTTATTAGAAGCCTAGAGAAAATATTACAGGAATGGTGCATGCTTTCCAACAGTTTAACAAGTCTACTACAAATTAGACTCATCATAATTCTAGTGTAATAAATGTCAAGGGCATTTTTAATTTTACAACTACACCAAAGGATAACATTTATCTCCTCTTGTTTTAAATGCAGAGACCTTAAGGAGTTGGACACACAATTTTCACACAGTATATCCATATAAAATATCTCTGAAGGTGAAACAGGCTTAAGAAATTATCCCTTTCATACACATGATGGTAATACCATTGTTATTTGCTGTGCCCTCTTAGTGGCAGTAAACTGTTAGATGTTCATCATGCCTAATCTGTGTCCAGGTTAAAAGTAACATTTTCTCCTCCAAGACCCATTTCTTTGAACAATGTTACTTCATTTTAGTGATCTGATTGAGAAAAAAGTTGGGGAGGGGGGAGAAGAGGGGGAGAGGGGCAGAAGGAACTCTTCAGGATGAGAAACTTAAGTATGCTTCATTATTAAAGACAGCATGTTATCAACTACAGCCTCATTTTTGTCATTGATGTTATGCATGGCCCCTCTGCTTTGCATTAGTCAGTGGTGATCCTTGTTTTTTCCAGACCGTGACCCTGTGTTGTATGAGAAATGAATTCAGATTTTATTCATATCTAGCCTCAGAGAGAAAAAGGAAAATCATGTCAAAGTCCCAGACCTGTCTGTGATCATAACATCAGGATCACTACACCCTGACTATGCAGCTAGGCTCTGGCACGTATTGCTGCAAAAGTTATGTTTGGTTGCTAAACACAGGAAATGTAGATTCTTGGGGGGTAGGGGCTGGGATGGAGCAAGAATGAAGAAAGAATCTTCTGCTAGTAAACAAGCACATTGGATTTTAGAAAAGTAGGCTGTATCCATCACATTACAAGAAAGAAGCATGCCAGAAGATGATCTTTACTTGAATCAAAGCTGATCAATGCTTCTGGTTACAAAGAAAAATCAGGACCATGATTAAACTTAAAATGCTGTGGGGAAAGCAGTTCCTTCATTTTTAAAAACAATTCTTACATCACTTTTCAATATCATCTGAGTTTCAGAAGTCACCTAGAAACTAAAAGGAAAATAGCTAGCAATTTTTGCAATAGTTTTATTTTATATCATATGGACATTGCTCTTGTTCTTCTGATCTGAAAGTAGGCTATCTGACCAACAGAGATTAATACATTATTTATTAAATTCAAGGGTAACCAAAGTGATTCATAGATAAGGACCAAAGGGTTTAGTTTCTAGATATGAGCAGGTACCAACAAAGTAGCATAGGGGAGCTCATGTAAACATTTTAACTTTTTAATGTGAGAAACTTGCAATGATATATTTTCAGCATGTCAGGAGAGGCATCTGTTTTCTTTGTCTGATCTAATCCTTCCTATTACCCTGAAGCAAAGGAATGCTATCAGAATTAATTAGTTACCAATTGTTCATTGTTTTTTTCCTAGGTACCCTTATGTCCTGCTAAACTCAGTAGAAACATTTCAACTCAAATTTCATTTTTTCAAAAGGCTGTAGTTAATTGTAATAAAATGCTGCAGCTCTGCTGTTTTGACCAGAGCATGGAGTAAACGTAATGGATTTTTACATATTCTTTAAGAAAGGGCTTTACTCTCTCATTAACAGTATTTGCAAACAAAAGGAAGCAGAGTGAAAAAAACAATTTCAGGGAAATGAGAGATTAACAGGGAATGAATATGGCTGAGGTCCAGGTAAGATTTTCAGGAAGGAAGCAGGTCTCTGGCAATGACTGTTGGCTACTACACTTCTTCATAAACATAAAAAAGAAAAATCTTTAGGGAAAAAAATGTTATGAGAATCATCAGCCATATAGTTTGCTTACTGAATTGGTCAGCTGCTTTTACAAAACAAAACCACTACTTAGTGACTGTGAGTTCTTATAGAATCATAGAATGTTTGGGGTTGGAAGGGAACTTACAGATCATGCAGTTCTAAACCCCCTGCTGTAGACAGGGACATCTTTCACTTGACCAGGTTGCTCAGAGCTCCATGCAGCCTGGCCTAAATTTCTACCATACAAGGGAGAGAAAATAGGACTTTCATTGGTACTGAAAATGAAAAGTGTTAAATTGCACGTGCTTATATTGCCTGGCACCAATAATGATATCCTTGATGCTTCCTGCCTGCCAGCAATGCCACCTCTTTCTTCCACCTGAAAACAGGTCAGTCTCTGCTCACTGCAATGTATACTTGAGGTCTAGACTGAATCTGTCCTAAGACAAATATTGTAGCAGTAAGCCATATGTAAATAAGTAAACAGGGACTTGTACAGACTATAGAAAATCCCCCACCCAAGCTCAGAAATCAACCAAAAATTTTAGTGTTAGTTCCTAACAGAGAAGACTAATCCCTGCTGCCAGAATGCTGAGTGTACTTTCTTTGACACACTGTCATAACACCTGCCTTGCTGCTCTTTTGACCTTGCCATTGTCCTGCCTTTTCTCACTTGAAAAACAAATGAAAAGAAAAAAAAAAAACAACCTAACCAAACCAGCCTAATTTGGGACCAGGAACAACAGCTGCAGAAATGCCAGAGTCTGCAGGTACCTGCCCCTTGGTTCTTGGCCAGCAGCTGACTGAGGCATTCAAAGAGGATGTGTGAGTGAGGAGGTCAGTTCTGCAGTATTCATTCTTCCCACCCAGGCTGCTTCTCTAGATCCAAGAGAAGACTGCAGCTTGCAGGAGTCCACGTCATGTGAACCAAAAGTGAGACACTTCTGATAAGTGTACCCATAGCTCAGGTAGAAAAATGTAGCTGTAGACATAGTCCTAGAGTCCTTCTGTTCTCTCATAGTTCATCTGGAGTGGCAGCTCTCCTCCTCAAAACAAATACAGCCCTCCTGCCATGGTGTAAACTGCTGCTCACAGAGTGGGCTTGAATGTTTTTAAATATCTGTGGATTTCTGCGTGCTTGAAATGTCTGTACTGTAGTCTTGTCTGCAAGAAGGTTGATACTCATCCCTTAACTTGGCAGCAGGTGTGGAATGAATATTCCATTGGAGATGCATGGGACAATTCAAACTTTTCACTGTGAATAAAGACTGGGAATGGAATGAAATGGGACATCACCAGGCTGGATTTTGCTTTTCTCTAGGTAGAGCTCTCTTGGGGCTCAGACTATTTCTCAACTTTCTCTAGTCTCACAAATTACCTCTTTTTTCACGTGCTGACACAATGTGATCAGTGTGGTTGTTGAAAGGCAGGAGCATCTGGGACAGTAAAGTGAATCAACTAATTCGTGAGGTATAGACAAAAATGAGTTGAAAAAGCAATAGGAAGGCCTTTGGCATCTTACAGATATCTTTGAAAGAGATTGCTTGTACAAGCACACCCAGCTCTGTAGGATTAGATTGGTTGTTCAAAGGACTTGCTTCATGGATGCAGAAAACACATAGTGATCTGGAGCACCATGGCTGGGCTGATCATCAAGAACCTAGTTAAGTATTGGCTAAGATTATAGATCTCCCCAAGAAACAGAGAATCATAACAATTTTTGGTTATATTTAGATGGTCTCTGTTCCTGCAGATACTGTTTGTTATAATGTATGACTTTGCTGGGTATGTTACAGCTGTTATCTTGGAAATTTGCCAGACTTTGTTTTAATATTTTGACACACTGTTCCACTTCCAGTGCAGGTAGCAGACCGAGATATTGAAATGTTTCTTCTGTTTACTTTTCTGGCTTTTTAAAACCAATTCTGGATTATCACACTTTAAGAAGCATATTAGGTGTTGGTTGGCATAACGGTCCTAATATTTGTCTATAGAATGTGTTGGGTATTTTAACTTTTTAAAATGTGAAATTATGAGAAATTTCGAAATTACGAAATCTTCTATATTTGTCTTTATTTTGTTTGTTTATTTATTTTAAATTTTATTTATCTACAGATCAGAATAATTTTCAGGATCCAGATTCTGAAAGTTCAATAGAATTCCAGGATCCAAATAGAAAATGAGGTACCATCTCCAGTTTTAAAGTATTTTTTTCTGTCTGTCTCTGAAATTTCTCTAGCTTATTGGTTCCTGGAGAAACAAAGTCAAAGAAGCGCTACCATTAGCACTTGGTCACGAAAGTACATTTTGATGATTTTAACTTTAAATGTTTTACAATATTAGAATGCTTTAGCTCATTTAATATTAAATCTGACCTCATGGAAAGTGATGGAAAGCTGCTTCTAACATTTCTTTCGATTGAAGAATTGAATTTCTAGCAGCTATATGTTTCCCAGCCTACCAACTAATAAAAGTGAATTATATAACTGATTAAAACAAACTTCTACTTTAAAGAGTTAAATCATTGTTTGTCCAGCTTTTTAGTATTTTTTTTTCTTCAGCAAATTAATAATTCTTTACAAGCTCTACCATAACACTGAAGACATATATAAATGTGCTTTGTTTTTTTTTCTTGCTGTCCCATAGAAACTTCATTAAGTCTATAGAACTGTATACAATTCTCCAACTTTGGTTTACTCATATTTTGTTGTCTCTAAGAACAGGTAATTTTGTTCATCCCAGTCCAGTGATAGACCTTGTTTAGTTTGTGGCTTTGAGATTTTTTTAATGGCCAAAAGAAAAGAAATAGGCATATTTCAGGATAGGCCTTCTGTGTGTGTGACTGTCTTTCTAGATTTATTAAATTAATGTCTAGAATAGAGTATAGGTCTCCAGGTGCCTTTGAATTTGCAGCCTTAGGAGGTTTTAAAGCACAAACATAATTTTCATTTGGGAAACTGTAAAAATGATACAATGACCTTAGATCTCCTGCCAGACTTTTTTATAGGCAGGCTTATATAGGTCTCATTAGGTATTAAGTTTTTGCCAAATACTTCTTTTCTTCTGGTGCTTCATGGAAGCATGCTGATAAACTAAAGAATTCATACATAAAATTACCCATTTTAAATTTTAGTGGATAGTCTGCAGTATTAGTCTGCAGGTGAGTTGATTACAACAAAGATCCTGACTCTGCACTTTTTTGCAGTCTGCATGAAATATTTCTGCTGTATTCAATAAGGACAAAGCTTCTGAAATTGGGACTAAAAATCCTGATTCTGTTCCCCAAACACTTTAAAACATTCTACAATTGAAAAAGAGAATGTGAAATCCACCAGACTGATAGGTGTTTGCCTTAGGAAAGTCTGAAGAGCCGTGGTTGTGTATCCCACATTAGGAAGCTGTGTCTCATAGGTCTGCTACTTCCCCCTTTCCAAAGGACTTTGACAGAGCCTGATTGTACTAGCAGGTCTCACTCACATATCTGAGAACAGTGAAAATGAATTCCTGAGATCATTCCTGGTGATCCATGGTGCTGAAATGTCCTCTGTCTAGCCACAAATCCTGCCTGCAAACACACACAATAGAGCCAAGCAAGGCAAATCTGCTAGGTTCTTGGTTATTAGAATATCTTCTTGCATTCATCTAGCAATAAATATTAAACAATACAAAGGAAGTTCATGCTTAAATATACCTAAACCAATTATGATTATTTAACATCTTATTGTTTATGAAAAGAATACGATTAAAAGTAGTACATGCTTTTAAAGAAAAGGACAGCAGCTTTGATATAGAAACAACTAGAGGGTGCTCATCTGCTTTTGAATTTCTCAGGGCTGCAACACAGGTGATTTAGAGCATGAAGATATGATCTCTAGGAAAAACTGTGTAATCAGAATCGTCCTGTTCATAATGTTTGTTACAGACGCCCAGAAACATTTGCTGACTTACAATTAAGGTTGTGATTTAGCAAAGATGGAAAAATTGCTTTGGAAAACATTACAGCCTTTTCTTATAGTAAATCAAGTGCTTAGAAGGGTAGTTATCAACACACGTTTTGTAACATAAGTATAATATGTAGAATATATACAATAGCATTCATTTAAAAAATAAAATAAAAATTTTAAAATTATTTATTCTCAAGGGATTTTAGCACATTAATTATATTATCTTTTAAAAGCAATCCTAGTTGCAATGACAGCCACAAAGAGGGAAAAATCCTAAAACAATGACAATATCTGAATATTTGAAGCCCAGAAGTTAAAATATCTTTAAGTGAAATGACATTCAAAGGGATGCCATTAACTTCACAATTACAACTGCAATTTAAAATTATGTATCTCCTAAAGTGCTGGGATATTCTAAGATGAGAGAACAGTTTTTTCTGTTTTCTGATCATTTGGTATGTGCTCCTGATTATGTGTTATATGTAGTCCGTGTTATGACTCGGGAGGTCGTGCATGCTTTCTCAGATTTTGCTGATATTTGGCGGCAAGATTAACAATCAAGATGAAAACCAGAAGGGCCAGGATATTAAAACAGACTGATGAAAGGCAGTAGAAAGAGACAGAGATTCATGTTCTTGTCTTAGTAATGAACAAGCATCCATTTGTTTTTTACATAATAGAAAGAAAATAACGTCTTTTGGAAGGAAATCTTAAAAAGGAATTTGCAAAGCAGTTTTCAGCTGGTTTTTCCAGAAAGCTGAAATATTTTGAAAAAGGGAATGAAATTTACTGTGTCAGTATAGGTATCTTAGGGCATGTAGAAGTCATGGTAATGTGTTTGATGTGTGAGGCATTGCCTCTTCTCCTCTCACTCACATCTAAAAAATAATTTAGTTTGTATAAATTTTATAGCACTGAAAATTGCCTTATCTTCTTCATATTTTAGCATTTATTTAAATACCAGTAGTAAAATTTAAAGGTCCTGAAAATACTTTGAACTATCATACATTTTATCTACTTATATTCTTGTAATACGAAGCAGCATTGCCACTTTTATGCTTTGGCATAATTTAATGTGCACGGTTCTGTTGAACTTGTTATTTATCATTCTGAAAGATAAATACATCCCCCATATAAAAAAGGAAAATGACAAAATGCTACTGTATCACTGCAAATGCTTGAGAAGTGTGTTATTTTCCAACAGAAAAGGTTAGCTCTGTATAATTTTACTGAAAGCAGAAGATGGTGAATTTTTCACACTGCTACTGAGGCATTTTCCTGTTTTTACTGATGACCATGTCAAGTAATCATGTTCATAAACTGATCAAACTCAAATTAATATAATCTTTCCATTAGTGACCCCAGAGTAATAGCTTACAGTAGTATGTGATTAAATAGTACATTAAGTTTTTCTAGCCATACTGGTCATTTGTCACTGCCAAATGTAGAGAATAAGGTGAACTTCAATCTTGCAGATCCCTGTCTTGGTGCTGGGATCCAGAATTTTTTTACAAATTGAGAAGCTTAGAGCTTTGTAAATAGCACATAAAAATGGGCATTCCTCCTCTGGACACTTGACTGTATTACCTACTGATTCCTACTTTTTTATAAAGTAATTTATTGAATTATCAGGAGACTTTTCAACTGATGAGGTAGGTTTTATGCAAAACACTTCCTATGCCTTTTCCATGGTGACAGGATGCACCAGGGCATTATCCAGCTACTCCTCTCACTCCAGAATTCTGCCACACATAATCTCCTGGTGCAGTCAGACCCTCTCTTTTCCACCATTTTTTTTGCTTAGTCCCAGTCTTAGCTTCTCCATTAGTCTTCCTGTTCTTCCTGTGTCTGCATTCCTGCAGCCATGGCACAGTATGTGCCTTGCCCCAGTTCCCTCTAGTGGCAGAGCTCCTCCTGAGATCTGTACCACTACCTCACCACTTGCCCTTTACAGATCCCTTCCCAATCTCAGTGTCCCAATGTCTTCACAGCTAATTTTGCACACTTACCCCTTTAGATCTTTGTACTTGCATCCTATTCCCCAACGCTTGTTTTTTTCCTTGTCGTGCCATGTTTTCTAATCCAGATGTGGTTTCCCTTTCTAGTTTCTACCATTGTGTGATTGCTATTACCTACAGCACTTCAAGTTCCAATTTTGAATTGCTCTCCCTCAGGTAGACTATTTTTTTAGTCCTAATTCACTCTCTCATACCCATTTAGGTTCATCTTGTCTCCTTCCCCATTTTGAATGTCCACAGTTCCTCAGTCCTCAGTGAATGCAGAGGAGAGTGTTCATGCTCTATTTACAGATGAACAGAATTTGCTCCTGGACTCCTCATGGTCCACAGCCATCCAAACTATCAGAAAGTTTTACTCTGTGCTGGCTGAAGCTGCCTCATCCAGAAAAGGCAACATCTACACCAACCCAAAGCTGTTAATATCAAAAGTTTCTACAGAGCATGTGTAGATGGCAACATTCCAGGTTGTCCAACCTGGACAATTTTAGATATATTTGCATGAAGTGGGATAAGGCACCTTTTAGAAATATGTCTTAAGTCAAAATATTTGAGTACCAGATCTTCACAGGACAAATAGCCTTCAAAATACTTTTTCCTTGAGTTTATAATATAACTTACCCTCAGGAGAAGCTGATTAAACTAGACAAAGACTTACCCAAAGAATTTATTCTCTGAATTAAGAAGTTTCAGTTGAGACTGGTAATATTTTGCAAAATTATATGCAGCTAAGTGCGGAGTACTAGGAAAGTGTCAACCAAAGTGAATAATTAGCAGGGCCACTATTCTTATCTATAAAAAAGCAAGAAATTGCCTGATGTAGATGAGTAATTTAGCATACGTGTATATTCCTTTAGTATTTGATCCTCCACCCTAATGTTACCAGTCTTCCCTGTCTTTAAAGTGTGAAGATGCTGAACACTATCTTGGACAGTCTGGCAGTGGCCACAGGGTTCAGTTGTAATACTAATATAGGAGAATAATGATAAATCTGTAAATCACTTGGGCCATCATAGGAAATTCATTGCCTAGTCCTTATTTTGAAGTTCAGGACTAGAAGATTTTGAGCAACCATTTATTTTCCATTCTACTTTAATCCATTTGGATATAACCTTAGGGATTTTTTCTCCTCTCTCCTTTAGACCTAATGATAATTAATTTAAAGTTTTGAACCCTAAGGTGTAATAACCATTCAGCAGCCACAGTTCCAATTTTATACTGACAGAGGTGGGTGTTATTATTGCTTATGTTTCCCAAGTTTTCCTCAGCTTTTGTTATAGCTAATTGAAAGGCTTCTTTCATTGATGGTTCAGAGTTGTACCCTAATTAAACTGTTCTGATTTTTTCACTGAAGAACTTTATTTTCTCCATTGATTTTAGGAAGAATCCATAGAGGTTTTTCTCACAAAGCTTTTAAACTCACCTCTTATATGAATAAGTCATCCCTTATTTGATGCTGAATGAATTCCATGGCATAATATGATGATTATCATAATATGGAATATTAAAAATTATTTAAAATAGTAATCAAGTACTGGTCAATGAATTTTTTGCCATGTTAATTTAATTAATTGCTGTCTTACACCAGTGGTAAATTACTGAATGTTTACAGCACTGTAATTGCCTTAAAGCATGTATAATAAGCAAAATACACTTTTCTATCCTTTAAATTACATGGAATTCTGTACCATTGCTCACTTAAAATGCATCCCCAAATGTTTACAGGTTTGAAATCTACATTGTCATACTTCCTAAAGACAAAGGCACAGCTTTTGAAGGAGTATTCAATATTGAATCAATTTATAGCCTTAAATATTAATAATATTTTAATTTCAATATACCAAATACTACACTAATGAGGCTGGCATTTCAACATTTTTCTTTTCCTTTCTATTTTAAATACAAAGATATTCCTGTCACATGGATGATAGTTATTCTGTTGCTTTAACTTTTAAAAATCATTCTGCATATCAAACTGTAATAGATATGCAAAAGTCCATGCAAAATTGAAGAAACAAGATATCTTTACTAAAATATCTTTTCAGTTCTAACCAGAATTTTTTTATGCAGAAAGAATAAACCCACTGCTTGCTACTGATTTTGTCTTTGTAGCTTCTTTGTACTCCATGAAAGGTCTTATGCAGAGTCGTAAGTTAATTGTTATTTATATGTTATTTTTATTTGCTATCTGTTTTTTCAGTTTTATCTGACTTGCATTTATTTATTTATTTATGCTCAAATTAAGTATTATGGGATTGTTTTTAACTTTCTTTTGATCATGCCTTATCCAGGTCTTTTTCTCTTTTGATCATGATGAGAAATATAAAACAATCTATTTGTGAAATCCTTTCAAATAAAGATAAAACAGATACATATCCAAAATACCTTTCCCAATATGGAAAGCACAGAGGGAATGCATCAGCTCTTTCAAAGTTAACCTTGTACATATTCAAGGAATGTAAATAGGAAAGAAACCCAAGAGAATAAGCAAAAAATTGTCTTCAAACTGTTGTCTAAAGCACCTTCAAGGTGATATAAAGTGTTTTAGACTGGTGGTGTGACATGCTTATATTGCTCATACATAACATCTATATTTTTATTATAGTGCTGTGTAAACAAGCTTCATTAGACATTTGGCTAACTTATGTCCAGCAGATTTTTTTTTTCCTACTTTAAGTTCTGACTTAGAAAGAATCTGGTCCTGTGATTTGTACCTGAGAAAATTTTAAAT
Organism: Irena cyanogastra; assembly: GCA_013397155.1. Lineage (NCBI taxonomy): Eukaryota > Metazoa > Chordata > Aves > Passeriformes > Irenidae > Irena > Irena cyanogastra. The sequence continues at coordinate 56,154 of VWZV01007875.1, forward strand.
GTGTATTTCTTGCCTTCATAAGTATCCTAGAATAAGTTAATCTTACATGTTTCTTGCAGAATGGAATAATTAAATGGTAAATAAAGGTCAGAAAAAAAGACTCTACTTCTTTTAAAGTAAAAAATATGTGAATATTTAAATATTAGCATTAGTGCTTTTTCTTTTATTCATTAGTTTAGGATTCCAGCTAATGGTCAAAGAGAGAGAAATGGAGGTAGAATAAATTTATATTCTGCTTTTATCTTTGTCTTCTCAACCACAAGGATTCCTTCTGATTTATTATAATGTCATCATGCATCTCTTGAAGTTCAAAATTAAAATTTACTTCAAAGAAACCTTCCTTCTCTGCCCAAGTACCTTTGCCATATTTTTATGATAGTCCAATTATTTGATCTACTTTTATATGAAGACATAGTATCAAGCAGGACATTAGGGGGTATTTGCAATGACTAACTTCAGGCACAGGAGATTAATTTCTCTAGACTTCCTCAGTATTTAGTAGAGATCCATTTATGAAATGCTTCAGAGTAGGAGCCTAGTTTAATTTGTTCTGATATGCCTTCTAGAGAAAACGTTCTCCCTTGTTTAAAGTCTTCTGGCTCCTGTATTCCCTGGCCTACCCTCTGTCCGTACTTGTTAATTTGTGGCTATGTTTCCAAATCTGTACTTTCAATAGATAGACTTTCAAAAATTTTGAAAACCCCAAATTCATTTTGATGAACATTTGCAGGTGTTTTATTTTCTTAATAGACTTCCCACCTTGGTATGCATGCTTGTATATGTAGTTAGGGCCCAGTTATGACATATCAATTTTTAAAAAATCACTATACAAATATTAGATGTTCATTATAAGAAGTATATGGATTATATAATCCACGTTGTCTATATTGCCCATCTTGCATATCTTACACAAATGTTAACCACCTCTCAGTCTTCATAATTAGATGCTAGCCCAGTCTTTAATTTTAGGTCACATTTTTGAAGAGCTGAGTATATAGTGATTAACGATTCTCTCTCTTCTCTCTACTATTATTACTTTGGTGAAAGTGTGAACATTAAATAGTGGAAGTATCATGAGCTTATAAATATTTCAAAAAGCAAGTATGTACTTCCTCAAGTTATCAGTTTTTGTTTGAAAAGTCTCTCATGGGACCGACCCTGCCAGCAGATTCATGACAAGCTGAAATTTGCTTTCCTTAGGTCTAGGGTTGTGATTCTACTATTTGTCTTGCTCACTTTTTCTCTGAGTTTTAAACTCCACAATCTTAAAGTCACTGCAGCCAAGGCTGCCCTTGACCTTCACATCCTTGGCTTGTTCTTAGCTCTCTGAGAGTACTAGGTCTAGCAGTTCATATCCCTAGTTAGTTGATCCCTTTCATTAGGAGCAACTCAACTTTTTGACAACACATCCCAGAAATCTCACAGATTGTTTGCACCAAGCTGTATGTTTTCCCAGCAGATAGCAGAGTGGCTGCAGTCCCCATGCTACCAGGGCCCATGAAACTGTTGTGTCTAAAGATGCTTTTGTCTTGGTGTTTCTGATCAAGTGATATGTAACAGATACATACCACAATGTCACCTGTGTTGATCTGTCCTCTGATGTAAAAAACTTGCACAAAAAACTATTGCAACACTTAATCATGGGAACATGGGGAAAGCTATTGCAACACTTAATCACCACATTTCTCTACAGATAAACAAGAACTGGTAATTTCTCTTGATGTTTCTCACACTTGCATCCATTGTGTAGAAGCACTTGCTACAGGCCCCCATCCATGATTCCCAGAGCAGCAGAGTACAAGAATCTCCTCCTTCATGTTTTCTTCTGAACACATTTTCTTCTTCTCCCTGGCTTTTACTTCTACTCATATTGTAATAACTTTAGTTATGTGTTTAGTCATGGACCAGAAAGCAGTAGAGAGAATTAAAATAGCGCATTCGTGCTCATATGAAGTAAGCAAGCATATGGGCCTTGATGCAGCAACAGTTATATATTTTCTGTAAAGAATATTTTACACGCATAGTCTTGTAAAAGGTTTAACCATATGTTGTGGAGTACCTAAACATACTTAAAATACTGGAAAATCCACAGTAAGAAATACAATCTCTTCTTAGGAGAGGGATTTGTAAACTGTGCTATCACTGTTCATGTCTCTGCAAATAAAGTCTTGTATCTATCCTTGGCAAAGTCCAAGGTTTTGAGTAACACGATAATTGATAAGGGATGTTTTCCTTTTTAAAGTATTAAATTCTGAAAATATGTTCAGGATTAACCTTCTAAATTGTGAAAAATACTTGGATCAATTCTTGATATAAAAGGTGCTTCAAATTCAGTGTTTATTTGAGAATTCCAGGGCAGAGTTGTAAACCAAGAGACTTATTTAGTTCTCTGTTTCCTATTTTAAGACGTTGATGTAAATAAACAAGATTGCATTATCAGCATCTCCTCACACAAACAACCTGCAAGTTCCGAAGTCTGGCTTAGATCAAAAAAGAGGTAACAGTATATATTTATGCAGAGTGAATAATACATGAATCCCTTGCTCTCCAAGTGTAATATTGTGTTCTTTAGAATGTCATTCATTAATCTATATGGCACAAACAGTGAGAGCAGGTCAATATATTTGAAGATAATTAGGAATTGATTAGCACATGAGAAACCAAATGAAGAAACACATTTTCCCCAATGACTGAATTTGTTGAATAGACTAGACCTAGATGCAATCTCCTTGGATAGTGGTAGCATGCACCAGCTGTTTAAGCTTATTTGGTAGTCTGCTATGATTCTTACATGTTTTTTAGTCACTGATTTTCAGGATACAATCTGTCAAATTTGTGGATTTTACCTCTACTCTTGGTTTCTGCAAATAGAACTTTGCATTTTGTGTTAGTAAATTCTACACTGTTTAAATAGAAGCCAAACTTAGAGAGACTGTTCTGCATGATTCCTTTTCCTCATCACTCTTTATCACTCTGCTTACTGTATGGTCCTACAATAATTTTTAACTAGCTCACTAATGAAAATTTTGAATAGAACCAAGCCTCGAACCAGTGGCTTTGGGACAGCCTGAAAAACACTCCCAGTCAATGGAAAACTCTTCAGTGAGAAGAGTTCTTGAAGGTATTTCAACAAGGTAATTAATCTTAACCACATTGCCATTGCATCCAAGTCCTTACCCTTCCTTGTCTGTCAGTATTTAGCATGATCACAGGAATGGTCTATCCTCTTTTCAGAGAATCCCTTGAATTTCCAGGATGAATCTGACTTTGCTTGCTTAATAAGTTAATACATTTTCAAAGGTAGTTCAAGTTCACTTGCATAGGCAAGCTTTGGGTATTAAAAAATTCCAGATAAGAATGATTCCTGGTATTTCTCACACTACTTCATCTCTCTTCATCTCTCTGATTCTACTTCATGAAATATAAAAACAATAAAATCTAGCCCATAACCTGTGTGGCTTTGCTGGGTGGTACAACATATAATACAGGCCAGAGAGAATAGTGCACATCTTTTCAGATGACTCCAGGAGTCAGTCTAGGATTCCAAGTATATACTGTCCTTGGTAACTTTTAAACTGTATACCACATGCTTCATGAGCATATGATGCTCATTTATTAATCACAGTGCAATGCAGTGCACATCAAATAGTTTTCAAGGCTATATATTAAGGGTATATAATTCCATTTGTCAGTCTTATGAAAGAATGAAATCACTTTTGCTTGAAAAGGCCTGTTTCCTATAAAATCAAAATTCTTGACATTAATTGTATTCCTGTCTTAAGTTTTTGTGTTTCTCCACAATTTTTCTTGGTTATGATGACAACCTAGTTATTCATGTGCTGAAAACTTTTATTTCTTTAAACATGTTTCCTTAGCTGATTACATATCTATTCTGAAATTTCCCTACTTCCTAGTGTTTTTAATATGTATGTAAATCATACTAGCTTTGTCAATGAATCATTTTAAGGCTTCTAACTATGAAACATGTCATTGTAAGCCTCTTTATCAGTCTTAGATGATATGAAAAGTAATGGAAATTCATTTATTCTATCTGATCTTCACCTGAACATTCAGTACATCACCATTTGGGAAGATACTAGTTAAAATGAAGAACAGCAAAATAGATAAACATACAGGAGAACTGTCTAAAGACAATGTGACAACACATGGTTGCCTCTAGATTTCCTCAAGGATTGGTTTTGGAGGTTGATCTCATATAATTGTTTAATTAAGGATCTTGGCAGACATAGTAGGAATGTGGTAATGAAATTCGCATATGACAAAATTCGGGAAGTATTATCAATACAAAGAAGAAATTGGATAACCTAAAAGACTGCAGTAATAGAATAGTATTACATTTAATAATGAAAAGTGTCAGGTAATGCATTTAGAGACTAATAATAAGAATTTCTTTCAGAAGCTAGGGACTGATCAGTTAGAGACGACAGCAAAGGACAATGATCTGGGTCAGCCGGGGTATGGCAGTAGGACACGTCTGTGGAAAGGAAACTTAGCACAAGGATGTATCTGGTAACTATCTTCAGTAGAGAAAGCAAAGTATTAGAGCTACTGTGCACTACACTGGTGAGACCTTCCTTTGGAATCCCTCTAAACAGCTCTATCTGTGTTCAAATTTTCCTGAGCTTTGTAAAGTTAGCCTTTCCGAAGCACTGGATACAATATATCAGTTTGTCTATCTTGTGTTTTCCTGTTGCTAAGCAACCTGTTATTCCCTGTGTAAGGATTAATTTACCAGGAACCATCATGAGGTGATACCTTGTTGAATGATGAGTTTTTCTCTCTTTGGGGCCTATGTACATCTTTATATGAAATTTTGCTGCATGGAATTCAGAGTATTATTTATCTATAGATAGGTTCTAGCCTGTCAAATCTTTATTCTTGCACAATCATGACTGATAACCACATCCCTAGAAAAGTGTAGAGGGCTATTGAGGGCAACAAAAGGACAGTTAAGGAGAATCTTAATCTTTTATTGGATTTGAAGTGGAACATAGTGGCAAATATGAGAAAAAAGGATGAGGTACTTAATGTCTTTTTTTCTCCCAGTTTTCAGTAGTAAGACCAGTTCTTCTCTGGGTACCAGTCCCCTGGGCTGGAAGACAGGGATGGGGAGCAGAATGAAGTCCCCATATTCCAAGGGAAAATAGTCAGCTACCTGCTATATCTGCTACATCTCTTAGACACACACGAGTCCATGGGGATGGCTGAATCTGCACAAGGGTACTAAGGGAGCCAGCAGAAGTGCTCACCAAGCCCTTCTCAATTAGTCCTTGCTAACTTGTCCCAGGTGACTAGAGGTTAGCAAAGTGATGCCCATTTACAGGAAGGGCTGGATGAAAATTCCATGGATCTACAGACCTGCCAGCCTGACCTCAGTGCCAGGGAAGGTCATGGAGCAGAAAATCTTGAATGCCATCATGCAGCACTTGCAGGACAACCAGGGGGTGAGGCCAGCCAGTATGGGTTTAGGAAAAGTGTGTGCTGCCTGCCCACTTCTGTAACAAGGTGACCCTTTCAGTGAATGAGGAAAAGGATTTTGTCTGCCTGGACTTTGACACCATTTCCCAGAGCATTCTCCTCGAGAAACTCGCTGCTTATGGCTTGGAGGGTTGTTTGCTGGTAAAAATCTGGCTACATGGCCAGGCCCAGGGAGTGGTGGTGAATGGAGTTATGTCCTGCTGGTCCATAGTAAGGTTCCTCAAGGCTCAGTATTAGGGACAACCCTAATATAAAATATTTAAAAACAGGGGATATTAAACCCCTGTTTAATATCCTTATTGGTGATCTGGACGAGGAGATCGAGTGCACTCTCAGTCAGTTTGCAAATGGCGCTAAGTTGAGTGGGAATGTGGATCTGCTGGAGTGTAGGAAGGCTCTGCAGAGGGATCTGGAGAGGTTGGATCAATGGGCCAAAGATGTGAGATTCAACAAGGCCAAGTGCCTGGTCCTTTACTTGGGTCACAACAGGCCCATGCAGAGCTACAGGCTGGGAGCAGAGTGGCTGGAAAGCTGCCCATTGTAAAAGGACCTGGGATTCTGGTCAACAGCAGCTGAACATAAGCCAGCGTGTGCCCAGGTGGCCAAGAGGCAAATGACATCCTGACCTGCTTCAGAAATAATGTGGACTAATGATCTACTAGGCAATGGTGAAGCCATGTCTTGAACCCTTCGTCCAGTTTTGGGCCCTTCACTACAAGAAAGTCATTGAGGTGCTGGAGCGAGTGCAGAGAAGGGCAATGGAGCTGAAGAAGGCTTTAGAGGGTAAATGCTATGAGGAATGGCTGAGGGAGTTGGAGTTGTTTAGCCTGGAGAAAAGGAGGCTCAGGGGAGACCTTATCACTCTCTAACACTGCCTGAAAGGAAGTTGTAGCCAGGTGGGGGTTGGCATCTTCTCCCCAAGTAACAACTGACAGGACAAGCGGAAATGATGTCAGGTTTCCCCAGGAGATGTTTAGGTTGGATAGTAGGAAAAATTCTTCACAGAAATGGATCAAACAATGGATCAGGCTGTCCAGGGAAGTGATTGAGTCACCATCCCTGAAGGTATTTGAAAGATGTGTAGATATGACACTTAGGGACATGATTCAGCGGTGGACTTGATTGTGCTAAAATAAGAGTTGGAATCAATGATCTTAAAGGTATTTTACAACCTTATTCACTCTATGATTCTATGACTTTATGTCTCTCATTCCCTTTGGTTTACAGAAAAGAGTGAGGAAAACTTTTAGTGTTTTAGAAATCAAGAAGCTTGTTAGGCCCTCACATTCACTCCACTGAAACCACTGAGAGGCAATAAGCAATCTTTATTGCAAGAGCTTATCAATATCTAAAATCTTCAGAAACTAATACAAGGTTGCGAGAGTAATGCCTGGCACATGGTTTGTAGGCTCTGTCAACCTTGTTCTCAGCTTGAGGAAGCACACTGTCACCTTGGTTTCAGCCCAGGAAAATGATTCCTTAGACATTCTGGCATGGTAAACGATTCTTTTTACAGTTCTTTTCAGAGAGGACAGCTTGGGAAATCCCTTTCAAATTAAGAAATCCAGTTCTAATTATTTGGACTCTGTAGACGGTGAAAAGTTTGGCTTAGACTGTTCCTTTGAGTTTCTCTAGGTCAGAAAATCCCTCCAGGAGGTGTGGAAGTCTTGAGTCTCTACTCATGAGCCCTGTAATGTAAACGAGCACTCACCAGCTTCAGAAGTCTAGTTGTGATACAAATGCATTGTCACAATCTCCGACCCCAGTCCTGTATGTGAGGTCTTCTGCAGTTCCAGGCCTAGAAACAGTAGAATCTCCAGTTTTTCATAAGCATATTGCTAGCCTCTTAAAATCATTAAACTTGTGACTCAAGGTCAAAGTTGAAGTTCTCTGGGAAAATAAGAGATATCAGAGACAGGTGTTCCTCTGCGCCAAAGCCTGCCTATGTTTGTGCTGTGCATTTATGAAATCAGAATGTGCTTATAAAAATATTTTTATTTCAGTGAATCAGCAATTTTTTTACAAAATCCCTCCTTTGTGTTTGGATTTTTTATATATTGAAACTTCTGCAGGATGGGGCTTTGGGTTTATAAGGATGGAGGGAACTAACATGGTGTCAGGGTTCCTGATATCATCATGTTTCAAAGGAAGGTTGCAATGCAGTTTTGAACTGCCATTACATATCCAATAAAGAGTGATGAGACACTGATGAAATGCTGCAACACAACATGGACATTTTGCTTTATGTCATTAAACGCCACAGGTGGCAATCACAGCCCTATTCACGTTGTTCCTAAGGGAGGAAAAAACCCAACCCTTCTACATGCCTTTACAGCTGAGCTGGCAGGTAGCTTTATCACTTGTTCACAGCTGTATATTGGGTTTTTTAGCTACAGGATTTACTCTGTCATTGCACTAGAATACAGGTTTGTGTGTGTGTGTGATTGTGGATAGAAGGACGGATCAAGTATCGTATCTTAAGAAAAACAAAATAAAATACTACTGAGGACTGTGTGGTTTTTCACATTTTCTGACATCCATTCAAAGGCTGTTTTGAGGAAGATTTTAATTTTCTGCTTTCAAAACCAATGATTCAGTTGCATATGTCTAATGCTTATCACTGAGCTTCTGATTCTCCACTCATAATATGAGCCAAAGAGAAATAGATGTGCCAGATATATGCCTTTGTCTCATCCCCAACACCTTTCCTTCTAAATTCATGAAGCATGGGGAAATGAAGGGCAAATGAAAGCAATAGTTCATGCAGTTTTTGTGGAAATGGTCACAACAGGTATTGGAAACATGATAGTGAAATGGTCTTAGAGGAAAAGGGGCAAGGCAAGAGAGACAATAGTAATTCTGAATTATATCTCTTTGCAATATTTAAAACTCCACAGTTATTTTTGTTAGTATCTACAAAACATGTAAATCAGGGATGAGAAGTAATCCAAAAGAGAAAGCAGTACTTTCACAAGTGGTTTAGGAAACTATTCACAAAATTATTTGAGATAGATAGATCAGTTGAGGAATATACATTTGAAGTGAAAAATCAGTTCGCTAACTGATGTATTCACAGAGTATTCAGGTTGTATTCAACTTGAATTCACTGAAAAGCATATGAAGAAAGCATAGCTTTGATTCACCCAAAATGTTAGCTTTCACACTGTTGTCTATACAGTTCTTAGAGGCTTTCTTCCAGCTTCTTTGACTGAATAATTTTGTCAAAGCATGCAACTATTAGTGGTCCAGCCATTTTGCCTCTCTTTATCCATGTGCAAACAGAGGAGCCATTTGAGATGGGTTTCTGGGTGTAAAGAGGCATCTGCTGTGCCAGCATCTTCCTCCTCCTCTTTGTGTCTTGGACTATGGCACCAGAGGGAGAACACTGGATGCACAGGGGAGACATTCTCAGCTAAACCTGAAGATCTCAGCATGGAGCTGATGTGTAGATTCATAAGGCAAAAATTGCCATTTCTGGGAACCCAGAGAAGTACCCTGTTATGAAGCACTGCCACCCCAGGTTCTCCCAACTGCTACCCCCAAACCTAACTTGGTTTTCATATTAGGGAGAAAGGTGAGTGACAGATATTCCCATTTTTTTACAGGAATGAAGCCAGTAGAGAATATGTCGCAACCTATTTGCTGGTTCCTTTGGATTTATCCCAGGTGTCATTGGGAATATGTCAAGGAGTGTCATTACCACCTCCCAAGGAAGAGTCTTGATCAAAACAACTGTATTATTTTTTTAATCTTTTGTATGGCCAATCAGTCCCACAGAGTGGGATGCAAGAAATTGCCTTATCTTGAAATCAGAGCTAATCACACTTTTAACACTGGATTTCTTCTTCACTCATTCTCTCATCTTGCTTAAAATGAAAATTAATTTGTCTGACCAGCAAAAGAAAAATAACAAATGCCTCTGAAAAATTTTAAGGCAACCCTCATTGACATTTGCAATAGAATGTTATGCAAATAGTTGTTTGCTAGGAAGGGAAAGGGAAATGAGCCAAGATGAGGTGAAAAGAAAGACAAGCAGCAAGAAAGGAAGATTTACCTTTTGCAAACTTGGCTATCTGACTGGTTGAATGGACCTGAAAAATAATTACCTATCTCCTAACCCATAAGAAGAAAGTATTGCAGCACCATGCATTGCAAAAAACTATCTGAGAAGCAGATACTACTGCTACTACTGAGAAGCAGATTGGAAAACTATCTGACAAGCAACAACATCTGACTGTTGCAACTCCTATGATTTTGAGGCAGCCTTCCATTCTCCTTTTATCATTAATACTCTTCAGCACAATGACTTATGTGTCTTCCCTTAATTAGTGAGTAGGCAAGTGGACAGATTTTGTTGAGTTAAACATTGTCCTACTCATAATGCTTTTAGCACAATCATTAAAATAATATGTAACATCACAAATCCAGGTTTTAAATGTTACTGAATCACAAACAAGAGATGAACTTAATAACTATGCATGGGTGAGTATGCTGAGTGTAGGAATAAAATGATAAACCTGTCATACATACATTTATGGTGGATGTTTATACCTATATCTTGATTTTCTGATTCAGGTTATGGCCACTGCAGAGGATTATGGTTTCAATGTTTTGCTGTGCCAAATTCCAAAAAGAAACTATTTTACTGATGCTAAGTTACCTGCTGAAGTTAATGTCAGTTCCTCTTGGTGGCCAGACTTAAAATAATATTTATACAGATAAAGGAAAGAAGGCACTTGGTGTTTAAGATAGAGCAGTATTTGCCATCAGAGTACTGCAAGCATGAAGAAAAGCTCAACAAAATGGAACATTTATTTATTGAGTAGTAATTAAAATAATTTTTTGCATGCTTTCTGAGATAGTTAAGCAGAAAATTTTGTTTTCCTGGAATCACTCAGGCATAGAACAGGCAGAGTTCCAAGCTCCAAGAAGACCTCCTTTTAGTAGATGTCTATTCCTGATGACAATTTTAGAGGATGTTTTCAGTCTAACACAATGACTAACTTACTTCTTGTGTTTACATTCTTCTTTTCCTAAAAGTTTCTGCCATCGTGCACACCCCAGGCTTAGTTGTACTGTTGTTGTAGGGGGTCTCCTGACCAGTGGGTGGGCGATGGAAAACCCGGCAGCTGAGCCCAGAGTGCCACTGGCCTGCATCAACGAGGAGTGGGTTAGACTTGCCAGCAATGTGCTTGCCTGCAAGGGATCCGAGGCAAGAGCAGGGGAGAGACCAGATGCTTGCTGTCCAGAAGTGTTTTATTCCCTCTAAACTGAGGCAGTGGCAAATGGAGCCGAGCCAGGCTCGGGAAGGGGTTATAAAGAATACAATAACTGGGGGTTTGAACATAAGGTAACCAGTGGGGGAGTTTCAAGGGAGGGATGAGGGACGACAGGGAGCAAATGGGAGAAACCTAGGGGTGGAGGGAGGTTTAAGGGGCAAATCACCTGGGAGGACTGGGATGACTGATAGAGAAGGTTCTCAAAGAACCTGGGCAGGGCTAGGGTGATGGACATGGGTATGGGTAGGATTTTTCAAAATTGATAGGGATATATTTGGAAAACTGGAGAGGAGAGGGAAGATTGACATCACTGACAGGTCAGTGGTGGGAAAACTTTGAGGTAAACAACTTGGGAGGGACCACTCTGAGTGAAAGGATAGGGGTACACAGGAACAAACCATTTAACAATCAAATAAACTTAAAAACAGAATACCACATTGTACTTACCAAGTTTGATGTCCATAGATAATAATACACTGAGCCTGGTGCCACACCACTATTTTTTCAATAGTTTTGCTAGATCATCACAAGGTCTACCACAGCTGGAATTCTTCTAATATCATGTTCCAAAAAAGCGGTGATGTATCCTGATTTTTTGAACATATCAGATATTTTCAAGATTTTTATGACTTTTAATGATGAAAGCTATCAGATAGTGTTCAGATAGCTTGTAGAACCAAAGTAGTGTTCAGATAGCTTGTAGAACCAAATCTATGTACTTTCTTGATGTTCTGTCCCAATTTTAGGAGGAAAATGTCTTTCATCTTTATCTTGTTATGTAAAAAATATTATGAACTACCTAAGAGATGCTTTTATCTAAAGCTTTTGTAAGTGCTTGTACACCTAAACAGACCTTAACTTGAATAAAGCAAAAAAAATTGCACTTGACTGCAAAGTGCATGTGTGCTTTGCATTCTGAGTGGAGTACAAAGCTCAGTGTACCTAAGTGTTATGAAATCAGAATCAAGTTATGATGAAATTCAGATTATAGGAACAGCAATGTTTTCTTCTCTGTTGTTTTTTTTTATGTTCTTGCACAGTTCCAAACACCCTGGTTTTCTGATCCAAGTGTAAGGCCCCGAAATGCTACCATAATAAATAAAAGAAAAAAACTTTTTTTTTTCTAATTGATTATTCCTCTCATATGCTGTCCTCAAATATTATTTTCTTTTTGTTTTCTGTAGAGAATGCTTAATTTTCTGAATGTTCCATTTAGGAAAAAAATGACAACCAAACAAGGAATCTATTATTTTATTTCTGTAGAACAATCTATATAACATATATGCAAACTGGGTGTCATGGCAAGTAGGCATTGTGGCACATTCTGCTTCTTGTTGGGGAACACTATACGTCTAATGGAAATTATTGTTAAAAATATATTGCTCTGATAAGCTCCATAATTATTTAATTATAGTATTTTCTTCAGTGTAAGTTGAGGTAGTTAAATATTCTAAGTAGTTTTGCACTTTTTTTTCACCTTTCCCCCCCATTTTATGACCAACTTTCTTTTATGCAGATATGACACCATTGTCAGGGAAGAACATTTAGCATGAATCACCGTAAGTGGGATTATGCAGTAAGTTTATGAATTTTTAAACACTGTAAACAAAAATGCCTGTATTAAATGAGCTCTCCATGTTCCAAGTCATTTGGTATAAAGGTGGAGTAACCATTGTGGAAAAATTGAACTTCTTACAGGGAAATTGCATGTTAGATAAACAAAAGAATTGTTTCTTGAAAATTGTCCCACCCCTCTGTTTTTTCTGTCTTCTTGTCTTGAACTTTCCTTCCTGAAATATTTTGTAAGTTTACCTGACTTAAGTTGAATGAGTACCGTAAAAAGACTCCAGGATGCTTTTAGTGATTCATCTGTATTACCAGCTTAGTAGATATCATTCTCCTTTTTTGGGTTGATACTGATCAAAAGCCTAAGTGGTGCATTGTGAAGTACTGCTCTTCTTTTACCAGTACTTGTCATCTTGATGTTCCTCACAAAAATTACTACTTTTTATCCTACATTATCTTTCTATCTGCACATAGGAGTGCTGGTCCATAGCCTGTGTCTCAGGTAGTATAGACTTCCTAAGAAGTTTACAGTCTATGCACAAGACAAGAGAACTGTTTCTTAAAATGGGTGAGCATGAAGACACACTGAGATAATGGTTATCACGGGTGCCAGTGGTCTTAGCTATAAATCAAAGTTTCAGGAAGTGACTTGAAGGCAGAGAAAGAAAATCTGCAACGCTTAGTAAGTATTCTATGAGTTTGTGTTGGACAAGGTGAAGATTTTGTTAGAAAATGAACTAAATAGACAGTGAGTCTGACCTTATGGAACGAATGGAGGTGAAGGTCACCCCAACCTGAATGAAGGCTCTTAGGTCAGGAGGGGGGTGGAGCTTGAAAGGGAAGTATATCCTATACTTGAGGTATTACAAAAGTACAGGAATGAAAAAGGTTAGTCGATTATCAGTGTCACACAGGTAGTGTTCAAGGCATAACTGGTCTGAATTTTACTTTTGTTTCCAGGCAGCACTACAAACTGCTGTAGGGTGAGACAATGCATGGTTTCAGCTGTATTCTTAGCTGGCTTTTGTGTCTGGAGGCTTTGCAAACACTACAGAAACCACTTAAAGCAAAGATGTTTCCAGAAACAGACTGCAGGCAGTATTTCTGGGAAAAAGTATCTGTCCTGGGAGTAACTACTTTAAATAAATGTTTATATTTATTGGAAAACCTTTCTATGGGACTTCATTCTGTCATCTGCAGAATAATATATGAAAGCTTGGACCAGATCTATACCAGCTTTTTGATATAGCTGCTGTTATGTTAAGCATAAAAGTGGACATAAACACATATTTAATTTTCTGAATGCATATATTAAAAAAAATCCCAGTGCTAGGTACTGTTGCAGGTCTGCAGCTTGCTGCTGGAGAAATATTTTAATCAGGAAAATGCCATTTTAGTTTACTGTGTGATTGTGGTATTGCAAACAGAAAGAACATGTAACAAAATCTGACTTTTAACCATGAAAATTTGAGGAGACCATATTGTGACACATAACCCTGATCAGGTTCAAAAAAAGTCAGCAGTATCTGCACTGATACCATACAGGGGCCATGGATGGTTTCAAGTCTAGGTTTCAGGTGTACTGGCAAGCTGTCTCTCTGAGTGCTCAGGAGAATGCTAAAGCAGTGCTCTGGCTCTTCTGTCCTGCTCTCTGTGTTTTTCCCTATTCCCTCCATGTTCATTTTTTGACAAACCAGGCTTTTGTGTTACATTTAGATTTCTTAACAGTTCTTCAATAAAACTGCTACTGCAGTCAGTGAGACCAAGTATCACCATAATTCCAAGAAATCAACTAGACATGGCTGTGTCAATAGTTACTTTTGTTTTCACAGCAATAAGGATTTCTTTGAGCTTCACAGACTGTGAAGCGAATGTGGTTCCTGCCCTGAGAAAGGAACATAGGTATATGTATTTTGAATAAGTCTTTTCTGCATTATAATATTTTAAACAAGATTCTCTGGCAGAGAACGAATTCTGGATTATTTATTATTGGAAGGGCAGAGTTTGCCTAATCATGACTTATCCATTGTACATGCCAATGGTTTGAAACATGATTCTTAATATTTCACTATGGTCAAAGAGCGTTAAGATGAGTTTGTGTAGATCTAGAATATGCATCTGCATATTGGATAAATCTAGAATATGCAATATCTCATATGCAGGCTGTGACTGGTCAAGCAAAACCTATCATACTGTTTTCAATTCACTCTGAAGCATATAAGCAGTGTCCATGACCACTTAAGACAATTATTGTTTTGGAACCAAACAAAACCCCATAAATTTTATGGATTCAGAAGTGGCTTTTTGTGGGAATTTGTATGGATGAAGCTTTTCTTACTCAAATGTCCAGAAAAAGGAGTTGTAAACACAATGCAAACCTTGTGAAGCAGAATTTAATTTTTGAATAGCATAATTGTTCTGCATTTTGAATTAAAATTCTACAATTTTGCATATGTAAGAGGGAGGCAGAGCACCCAGGATCTGACTGGAACCTGTCTCTCCATTGGGAGAAAGAACTCTGTATGAATAATACAGCCCTGGAGTGAGCTTCTTTTTTACTGGTATAGTAGGATGACTCTGTTGCAAAATGAACTACTTGCTGATGCACTGAAATGACAAGCCATATTAATGACTTTATATCAGCAATGTAAAATTCATTGTGTTCATTGATTACTAAAGGTAATGTTATTATTGCCATGATAAAATTATGACTGTGCGTCATGTCTGGGATTTCACAGCAATGTTTTAAAAAGGTAGCTGTAGTTATGGTCTTTCCAATAGATTTTCATATTAATGTATTATGTGACTTTAAATTTACTGACTATAAGGAACGTTATTTTCTTTTGCCATATGAATAAATGAACTTTTTGTGCCTTCTCTTGCATCTTGAGCTCTTACATAGTGAAAAGTATTGCAGGACCAGATGAAGACCCAGCAGGGATAAGTCTGGTTGTGTCAGTGAGAATGCTTTTTATTAAAAAAGAAACTTTTTAGTCATGGCTCAGGACCATAAGCAGAGCTTTAAATGTCTCTGTTCCCTGATTTGTCTAGTCATTAGGGTTTCAGATCTAGCCTGGCCTACCTTCTGACTATTTTCTGCTCTCAGCAGATCAGTTTTGAAGGCAGGTGGCATACCTTGCCCCTCACAATAACTGAAAGCCATATGGTTAATCCCACATCTCCTGGGATGAGCTCTGTTTTCCAACCATTATGTGAGTTCTCTAAGAGCTTGCCATTATACAAATGGTGTACAACTTACCATCACAGCAGATTAAATTAGTTGTGTTGTTGACTGCAACAGATTTTTCAGGCTTACCACAGCATGGGCAGAGATTTGGTTCCCACATGCTAAACCTGGTTAGCAGCGGTCCATTAGGGGAGAGAGAGGTTCATACATTTCTGGAAAAGACACTCTGCACATGTATTAGTGACTTGAATGGAGCATCGGGGAAATCAGGGAAGCAGAGACAGATATTCAGTAAAGAAAGACTAGTATACTTTTGGGGACTTTGTATTTGGGTCTTAGAAACAGAGATTAAGCAATTATGTCAGAGTTTAAACAAGACTGAATAAGCATTCTTGTGTGCAACTCTAAGACTGTTTATCTATGAGAGTTATTTGAGTATGTATGAAAGGTGGCTGGGTAACAAGAATAATTTGAGAGTAACTTAGAAGCTCTTGTAGAAGTATTAGCAGACAACTTTTTGAGTGTTCTATTGGATAACAGCAGTTTTGCTGAATATAGATGTCATTTCTACATACTGAAATTCTAGTGAGCTGTCTTTCACATACACGGTCAAGACTTAGGATAGCTGAAATGACAATGCGTGTTCTTGCTAGCGCTGAGAGAGAAGAATTCAAACAAAAGGAATATACCATCTTAACTGTCAGAGCAATTTCAAGACTACTTGGAAGAAGTTTTTGTGAGAAATCAAGTCCTTGCACTTTTAGATTCAGATAAAGGATTCAGACTAATATCTTCGAGGTGAGTACTCTTGTTCAGTGGCCTCCAAAGTAGGATGTGTGCACATGTCAGGATGCTCAAAGCAATCCATTTGAGTGTAGGAAAATAATAAAAACTTGAGAAGTGGGCCTCTGAGGATCTCATGCATTTCAACAAGTTCAAGTGCAAGATGCTGCACCTGGGTTGAGGCAGTCCCAGACACGATCACAGACTGGGAGAGGAATTCATTAAGAGCAGCTCTGCTGAAAAGGCCTTGGGACTCTCATGGATGAAAATCTGGACATGAGCCTACAATGCATGGTTGCAACCCAGAAATCCAGCTGTATTCTGGGCTGCATGAAAAGCAGTGTGGCCAGCAGGGTGAGAGAGGGGTTCTGCCCCTCTGCTCTGCTCTGGTGAGACCCCACCTGCAGTGCTGCATCCAGCTCTGGGGTCCCAGCACAGGAAAGACATGGACGTGTTAGAGCAGGTCAATAGGAGGCCACAAAGATGATCACAGGGCTGGAGCACCTCTTCTACAAAAACAGGCTGAGAGAGCTGAGCTTGGTCAGGCTGGAGGAGAGAAGACAGCAGGAACACCTCATTGTGGCTTTCCAGTACCTTAAGACGGCTGATTAAAAAGGGGAGGAATTGTTATAATGGGCAGATGGTGACAGAACAAAAGGCAATGATTTTAAATTGAAAGAGGGCAGGTCTAAGTTAGATTTTAGGAAGAAGTTCTTTATTCAAAGGGTGGTGAAGCACTTCTGATGTTGCCCAGAGACTTTGTGGGTACCCTAGCCCTGGAAGTGTTCAAGGCAGGTTTGGATGGGGCCCTGAGCAACCTGATCTAGTGGGTGGCATCCCTGCCCAGGGCAGAAGGGTTGAGGCTAAATGGTCTTTAATGTCCCTTCCAACCCAAATCATTGTATGATTCTATGATTTTTGTACCATTAATAAATAAAATAAATTTTAAAATAGTTGATTATCTCATACTTTACATTTTATATTTTCATGTATGTTTTATATGTAATATATTAGTTCAGAAGTAAATGTATAAATTTTATAAATAAATAAAAAAATACTGAGTATATAGTCAGAAATTTTTAGTTGATGGAGTGAACAATCAAAACAGTCTGGAGACCACCCCTCTAGTGTATGCGTGACAGTTTTAGTGTCTCTCTGGATTAATAAATAGTTGCAGATATAAGAAAAGTATCATGAGAAGGAAGCATTCCTAAAAGCCTGGTACATTGAAAGATCTCCTGCACTTGTGAGTGCATCTGTTGCCTGCATTGCTTTCTGTGTTTCTAGCATGTCCACATTAGAGATCAGAAACATTTCCTAGTAAGTGTCATTCATGCTAATCCCACAAAAACCTTTCATAAATAGTCTCTCCCAAACAATAGAAGTTTCACTGAGAAATTCTAACAACCCTGAAGTCCCCTGTTTTATTTTATTTTAAAGTATTTATTTATTTAGAAGTCATTACAATGAATTACATTGTGTAAGCATGATGGGCACTGTGCTGGTGAATATAAATTGTGAGGAATACATTTATCATTCTTGTGTACATGTGAGCTTACTCTTGGACTCTCAAAGCTTTGTCCAAGGATATGACTGGATGACTTCTAAAATTAATGGCAATTGCTATGTGAACCATAGTTTAAAGGATCATGTAGGTACATATACCTATAGAGGCTATGTGTTCTCTATTAATAATGCCCAACAAGTACAAATTTTATGCATAGAGTAGTTGGTGCTGCATTTTACATAATGTTAATAAATTCAGAACATGAAGAAATAGCATTGTGTCAGCAGCTCTTCTTGTCTATGGCATGATGAATGTATCAATCACTTTACAAGAGTGATGCAGGTGCAGGAATCTTGTTTGGGACATGAAGTCTCATGTTTAGAAGAAATACTTTGTTCTGATTTGCCTTTGAAGTTACTTGTATACCAGGTTTATGAAATAGACTTTTTCCAGTACAAGCAAGTTGGCTTTGAATAGGAGCATGAAAAATGCCAGCTCTTGAATGAGCAGAGAATAATGCAATGGACTTTATGTCATTTAAAGAGGAAGTGAATTTACACCAGCAGGAAAACTCCTTCTTTATTTATGGACATAGTGTTCAGGAGTGAATGTTTGAAATTAATTACCTGACATTCCCCACTTGCTTCCTTCAGTTAACACTGTGGAGTGCCTTAATACACATGAATTGGATTTTAGGTTAAATAAAATCTGGAAGCTGAAGTCCACCTGCAAATGAACATTTGGGCAATGGGACTAGATTAAAGCAAATGAAATATATAAAAAAGCCATGGATATTTGCTCTCTAACGCTGACAATTTCACTCTACTGACCCTCTGTTTGTCTTAAAGACTTGCTAATTTGGACAGAATTTTTGTTTCTCCTTAGGAAGGGGATTAGTTTCCAGTGCTGTTGCACCAGAATAACTGTAATGGTACAGAATATGTGAAGTGGAGCAGCCTTCATTAAGAAAAATCCCAATCATCCTTAAATGTGACCTGGAGGCACTTCAGCTGTAAAAAGAAGCTTCTTATCACACGTTACAGGTCAAGCAGCAAGCCACATAACGGGCCCTTCAGTGGCATCAGCAGCCATATGAGAACTGCTCTTCTGTTTGCTCTTGTTTTAGGGAAACAGTGCTTGAAGACCTTTTCATAAGCTCAGGTCATATTTCTAGTCAATGCAGGGAAGCCAGTGGACACTTCACACTTAAATGAACATAGTCTGTTTCTCACTGCTTTGTGGCTGGGTAGTGGCAGTTTTAGCCAATTCTGAAAGGAACCCGTTTTCTGATTAGATCGATCCTGCTGAAGTAGTCTAACAAATAAGATATTTATCAGAATGTTTTATAGGGTTCCAGTTAATTATATTTTCCCTGTATCATAGAGAACATTAGCTTTCTGAGTGGGTCATTTTGAAAGTGCTCTTTGTGATAACACTAGCACAATATAGATTGCTTTCTGTGACTTTGGTTTCTTTGTGTGCTCTATTTAGAAAGGAAAAACTACATTTTATAGCCTCATATCTGATTTGTAGCACTTCAGATAGGGGCAGGACCTGCACATAGGACATGCTACTAAGTAGTATTCTGGGACCAGTTCCTTTAAGCAGACCATTTTTAGAGTTGCTTATAGATGAAACATTTATTTAAAGCAAGAAAAGATCTGACAATAGCATACCTTTTCTCTTGCTGCCATTAGGACCTTTGGAAGAAGAAATATTATGTAAAGTGTGTGCATTACATTTGAAGAGATGGGAGTAACAAAGTCCAATATGAGTTTTGCCTTTCAACTTTTTCTCTTGGCTGATGTTTCACTGATCATTAAACTTTGTGTGCTTCCAGTGACTGAGAATAACTATTAAGTGCCTATAAATTCTGATTAGTTAGATAAAATTTTGTCTTTGCCCCCTCCCACTGCTCCCCCCCCTAAAAAAAAGAGGAAAAGAAAAAGAAAAAAAAAAGAAAAAAAGAAGTGGATTTGATTATTGGAAGGAGAAGATCATTGAAAAGATAATTTTTTTATTCTTTATTATTAACTTTTATTGCTAGCACATTAAAGTGATTGCTTGGTACTGGGTAATGGCTGTCATCTCCAGGACACATGTGATCCCTACTCTACTTTAATTTAAAGGCACAGAAGCTTAGGCTGTGGTCCAGTTGTCCATTTCGAAGTACAGGTAACTTTGCATGTAAAAATGGGGTTAGCTAACCAGTGTGTCAGTGAAATGTAACAGCTAACCACTCATGCAACCATATGAGTGCACCTTGAATAAGGAAAATAACCAGCCTGCAAACCTCTGTTCTTCGCTTTGTTAGATGTCGCAGAGCCAAGGAAGATGTGATGGCATTCATTCTGTCAATGTCACTCTCACTGGTTTTACAGAGCATCAGAAAAGATTGAGGAGCACAAGTGTTTTGGTTTCCAATGATCTTAATTATTTTAAAATAGTAAAATTTCTATTTATTTTTAAAAATAGTAATAAAGAAACATCCCCATCAAACACCAGTGATTGATGGAAACTGTTTCTGAACCTGAGTATTGTATGTCACAATCAGTTTTCTACAAAGAAGTACATAAAATAAAACCAATGAAACCATATTTCTTTCAGGCTTGCTTTATAAAACTACCTGGGCCAAACTATTGGACTTACAGTAATGGTCCTGGAGTTTTATGTCACTGTTATAATCAGTGGTAGAGGCAGGGGCTCTGTCTTACAAGTCAAAGTGTTATCTCTGCTCGCAGAGTCCTACCTGGAACAGGTGAACAAGTATATCAGGAGCTAAGAGTCTGCTACCACAGCAGATCTAATTTTCTTTTTCCCATGAACTAAGGGAGAAGGAAAGAGAACAACTGGAGACACAGTGTTTATGTTCTTCTTCACATTCAGTCAAGTGCTTAGGGTTTCAGTGTCTAAGCTGTGCACCTTTGAATAGGTATTAACAGCAAAAATGATACCATGGTAAGCTCCAGAAAAGCTGAAAAAATGTGTACTTTGGATCTTTTCTCTCACCCTGTCTTATATCAAAAGAATGCTTATTTTAGCAGTCACTTTTAACTTCAACTTTAAAAATTCTGGATTGAAATAGAGAGTTATCCTAGGTACAAAACTCATATTAGCTTCTATTTGAAACTTCCTGCATCTTCTTTTTTCAATCTATTTTTTCCCATAGTATAAATAGAGCTGTTAATAATGCTCTACACCACTGTCACTAAAAAGGTGTAGTACTTTGTCACTATAAGCCTACCTTCCATGTTTTATCCTAAGGAACCCTTAGAAATTGCTCTTTCTGCTTTGCATGCAAGGTTGGTGGCCAGGGGTTAGCTTTTGACCAAGTTTGGTAACATTTAAGTCAGTCTTCTAATTTGGTTTTTAATAAAAGGCGATAGTGAAAGGTGACATAATGATAGATGCCTGCACTGTGGAGTGTCAGGGCTTCTCAGTTGCCTATCTTCCTGCCAGCAATTGGACATGCTGTGATCATAAGTGCCAAGGAGCTAAAACAAAATGACATTTCTATTTCCTAGTGCTGCTAAAACTGAAGTTTGGATGTTCATAAAACACAGATGATCAGTCTTCCTTAATACCTGATTTATTTCAGTAACTAGCTTCTGATACATTTTAAGATATTTAAAAATGAAGCAAAATAAAGCCCCATAAACTTAGAGGAATGAAAAACAATTCTACTTTCCTACTGCAGGCTTTAGAAAGAAAACATGCTATTGTTTTGCAGCAGAAGGTGCTGATATCTTATGATCCCGGAATGAAAGGCACTTAGAGTCTGTCAACTGTTATTTAAAATCCCATTTTTTTTCAGTGTTAACACTATAAAGGAAAAGAGGATGGTGTAGATAATCTTATGTACCTTGAGATGCTGGGAAACCCTAGATGCACTGCGTCAAGCAGGTCTCCAACCAGGGCACCACATACTGTGTGGATCCTATCGATGGGAAGTACATTCCTTTTTGATAATTTGAGATCTTACAGATTGTTCTCAGAAGAAAACAATTATATGAATTTCTACTGTCAGAAGAAAAAAGGTTGTTCATGTGAGCCCATCTTGCTGCACTTTTTAAAGGCAAGGTCACGGAGGTGATGTGAATGCTGGCGCTGTGTGGGAGCTGCACACGGGCTCTGCTGTGACCATGAGGTTACCCTGCAGCCACGGGGTATGTGCAGCACAACAGCCTGAAGGCCAGGCTCTACAGGCATGATAGCAGAGCACAGACCTGCCCCCACTCGGATTAAATGTAGTTTGGATCAATAATTCTATGAGTTACAATGCTGGTCAGGGCAAGTGCACCTCAGGGGTGCACTTGTAACCTCAAACACCAAGGGCTTCAAAAGTCTAGTTGGTAACTCTTTGCTGGTTTTTGTAAGTAGGACATAGAATCATAAAATCGTAGATTCATAGAATGGTTTGGTTCGAAAGGAACCTTAAAGATCATCTAGTCCCCAACACAATCAGTTCCTGATTGGAAGTGGGTTGTGCTCAGTGTTTCAGCTACCTCACATCAATCCTCTTGTATGGTCTAGGTTCTTGCAATTGGACTACTTCTTTTTATAGCATTTATTCATGCCAAGCCAAATGCAACTGTGCCTATACAAACAAAATACAAATTATGACTATGTTCCACAAATTGGTATCATCTATGAGATCACAGCAGGAGAATTACACTGACCTATCTTTTACAATGTATGTATTCTTACTCCCAAAAAACCTTGCAATAATTTTCCAAGTTTTTGTGTGATGTTCACAAGTGAAAGATATCATGTGTTATGATTCAGAAATTCTTTGAAAAGTCACACATGACTCTATGCTCTCTTGCCTTTTATATATCTCCCTCTGATGACTGAGTGTTAGAGAAGGAAGAAATAGAGATGAAAATCATAATTTGTTTGTAGGTCTCTGCTGTGGCATCACATGAGTCCCAATGCCATCACAGAAATAACGGGAATTTCAGGCTGGGGAGGATAGAAATATGCTTTGAAACACATTCAGACTCAGAGGCTTGAAAATGGTAGAGTCTCATCTGGAAATCTGATCTGATCAAAAGCTGATCAGAGAACCCCAGATTAACACAGAGTGACAGCCTATTTGGTAATGGAGGAAGAAGAACACATAGATATATAATATTTCTAGGTATATATACTGTTGCATAGAAAGTATGAAGGATATGCTCATTTCTATTTAGGCTAAGCTCTCAAAATAGCAGCCACGTTGACTTATGTAATACACAAATCTTCTGCTGGGCAGGTGGTTTTGCTAAATGTAATCCAGAAATGAAACACAGAAGTGGTGCAGATGCAACTCAAATTTATTTTATAATATCAGTAAATAGTAATTGAATTAGTTAAAATATTTAGTTAGTTCTAACCATTATTCTTTCCATTGAAGCTTACAAATACTTCAAAACATGAATAGGAAGACAATAATATTGCTCATGTGGTGAAGTTTTGCTTTGTACATTAACCAAGGAGGAATGTAATTTGTGCTTGAAATGAATTCAGCTTCAATTACTGTTAAACAAGCAGAAAATGTGTAGATTAGTTATAATATCCTAGTTATATCTGTTAATTGATAAACATCTGCCAAAAAGGTGCTGTTTTTCAGACAAATTGCATAGTTGCTTGATATCCTTGTATTGAATTCCAATGTGACTGAAATAACAGCATAAATATATGAAAAGCATGTGAAACAACAATCTTCAAAATGTGGCTCATGTTCTGCTTCAGTGTGAAGCAAATAGTGGTTTTATAACATTTCTTAATGATTGATCAAGGATAAGGCACTGTCAGGAATCTACCAGTGGAGCATCTTGTAAGTCTGAATGTGCAGAGCTCATTCCAAGGAAGCCTGGTTACAGACGCATAGCTCCCCTTTGACTGGAAAAGACTTTCATTGTAGTCTGTGCACAGGACAAAGCACAAGGTCTTAGTAGCATAAAACAGAGCTTTGTGTTTCGGTACACGGAGAGAGGTTGGTTTTGCCAGTCCTCTGTCTCCAGGACCTTTGGGCTATACCAGCATTCTGTCTTCCTCTGGGAGCCTGTGCACTGTCAGTGTGACAAGAGCCTTGATGCTGAAATAAATCTATGATGAAGAACATGGCTATGGCTTGTAAGCAGTAAGTGACCTATCCTGAGACGGTCACTTCTCTTCAACACCTTTGTTCTAGTACCCCACACGATGATATGTTATATGATAAAGATGCTAACACGATGATGGCATGGTCTCTCCTGGGTAAGCCATGTTAAACCAACTCACTTGGAATAGGAATAATATATTTTCCAGGCTTAGAGACTACATCTCTTCAATCAATTGATCACTTAGAAACAGATGTACTGATGTTGATACTCTTGGATTTAAGTTTTTACTGGTGAATAATTTGCACTGTACTTTTGCCGCAGGCCCAGTCAAGGTTAATTTGTATTTGTAAATTTTAATACAACAAACAAAGTGTATCTGTCCATCTGTGAAGTGCCCATTATATATTTTCTACTTAACTCTAGCAACAGAAACACTTAGCTTTCTGGATAGTGTCTTACTCTGAATGGAATATCTTTGTGATAATATTGAGCATCACAGCTGCAGGTTACCTAAATAGGCATTACATCCATTATTGTTATTTTATATTGTTCAATACAGCTATTATGTTTCATAAAAAATAGGAAAACATGAATATTATAAGTAGCAAGAAAACCAGCAGGTTGATAATTGCTCTATGCTCACTAATGTGAATTACTAAATGGCTCATCTATAATTGTAATTAACACCTCCTGCCTCAGCTTTGCAATTAACTGATGTTGCTGCAAATTTCTGTTATATATTTAATCTTTATGTTGTTTCTCTGGCCTGCTCCTGTATTAAATTTATCATTAAACCTACAAGCTGTACATTGAGCTGTGGCATCTACTCATTAGTAACATGAGGCCTTTGTACAAAGTCTGGCTGCATCTCCAGGGAATTCTCAGTCAACACACTCTCTTGTGGTTTAGTAAATGTACCTGCTGTGTATCCTTTCACATTTACTGGATCTGTTTTAACTTAATTTGAATTCATCTTGTGTGTGAGTTTTCTGCGCTTACAGTCACTTCAGGAACTTCACTGTGTTTTTGGAAAGTCGCAAACAGAGCAGGTAAGAAATTCTGGGGCAAAACTACTTTCCACTAGAAAGGTTTGGAGGGGAGAAGTCCCGACAGGCCTGGTTAGGCTGAGTGAGGTGCAACCTGTCACCATGCCAGCCTGGCTGTTTCCCAGCTGCCAGGCTCAGGAGCTGCCCACTCCAGGGCAGAGTGGGTGGCCACCAAGTCTCTCCCTCTGCTTCCTGCTCCTTAGGCACGGGGCTGCCCTGCTCCCAGAGCCTGCCAGCTCCCGGGGCCCTGCTCCCGAGGAGCTGCCAGGAGCTCTCCTGCCTCGGCAGGCAGGCAGGTGCGCTGGCTCCAGGGCTGCCCAGCTCTCCTGCTCCTGTGCCCTGCAGGCTTCCCTGCCAGATGGACAGACAGAAGGCAGGCTCCATGCATGGCCACCTCCCTAGGCAATCTGGGAACCTGGGATCTTGGGGAGGATATTTTGGTTTTAAAAGGAAGCGTACACGGGCAAATTAACATGTGTAGAGTGGGAAGATGAATTTTCAGGCTGTTGCTGGAGCTGCTGGCTCTCTGGTGTGAAGGCAGTGTCTCTCTTAGTGAGTTCTCTGATTCCACTCTGGGGCTTGCCCACAAAAGCAAGGCAGTGCCTGGAGTGCACCACCATAGCCTTGCTCACTGCAGCTTTTCTCTCACTTCCAGTGCAGAGAAGCCCTATAGCATTTCTTCTACTTCACACTGTGGAAAAAATTACCCACACTTAAAATTGTGCGTAACATTGGGAGAATTTTTCTCTGCTGTCACAAAAACCCAAGCTCTATTTTGGCTCAAAATTCTGTTTCCATAAAGCAAACAAAAATATGAAACCCTCTTCCTTGGGCTCAGTATCATAAAAACTGCTTTCTGGACACCTTTCCTGTATAGTTTGGTTGTTTTGAAGGGAGGAAATAAAGGAGCATAGATAGAGTTCAATTCTTTTCAGCTCAGAGATAAGAGTTTTTGACACTAGGTGGTACTACAGACAAAGGCCAATATTTGCAAACTTTGACAGTAAGGAATCGCAGCTCTAAACCTGGCATCTAATTTGATGACCTGATTATTGACTTCCACACCTCATATTGTTCTGGAGATAAATATATTCTATTGGATCTGGTTGTGGAGTGTTGTGCTTTTAGCTCCTTGCAAAATTTGTTATCAATCAGGTAATCTTTCAAAAACTTGTGAAATTATTTGATACAGTTTTACAGTAAATCTAATACTGGGTATCACTTGCCAATACAAAAAGATATGTATAATATTTTGAGCCTTCTGTGTTCAATTCTGAAAATATATCTCTCAAGAGCAACCCTGGGAATATATTGTTATTTCAGCTGCCCCCTCAACACTTTTTCCAGCATAATATGTATTATGGCTTCATTTAGAGCATGGGGATCCATCTATCAAGGGCATTTCTGAAGATATTTTCCTTCCATTTCACATCAGCTTCCACTCTCAGGTGAATGAGCCTCTTGTTTCCTTGAATTTTCCCTCCTGTTTCTGAATTTCTGCTTTTTTCCCCTTTCTGTTTCTCTGCAGCTACATCTGCCTCAGTCACTGCTAGATGAAGACTCCCTACTCCTTCTTGTAAGTGCTGTGCTTGTTTAGAAATTCATAGTCTTTCATTTGTTACCCAGGACTGTAGACTCCATTAGACATGATTTTTGGTATCAGGTAAAGGAGCATTGAAACTTCTTTGGATAGTGAAATGCAGTTGATGCCAGAAGCAAGGAACTCTAGCCTAAAAAATCTATAACTAGTTTTTAAACTTTATTTTATTTTTTTTTCTGTAGTATCTTGGCTTTTAACAAGCCAGTTTTTCACTGTGTCTATTACTGCAGAAGTTAAAATCAATGTGTGTTGACTGTCTTTTCACAGGCATTTCAATGAACTGCCTGCTGGTCCTACTTGATTCAAATCACCCTGAAAAATACTTTATGTATAAGACAACACAAAAGTGGCTACAACGATACAACGTGGCTGTTTTTTTTCTAAAAAATAGATAAGCTGCTCTAAAATTACACTATTACATGTACAGAATTTGTCATCTACAGTGGATGTGATGGTGAGAAGATTGATTTTAAATAAATAAAAGTATTGAAAAGCAACCGAAGCACACTTTTGTGCACTGTTGGTAAATACATATGAACAAGATAACTGCTTTGTTCAAATAATTTCAAAAAATAAGAAAAAGCAATAAGAATTATTAAACCCAGTAAGCTTTTCAGATTTAGCTTTGCTTATTTGTATATGCACAAGCATATGCACTTATTTAACAGTTACCTTATACTGTGCTAAACTGGGAATGAATGCAGTTGGTTTTTTTTAACTGTCCTTGTATTGTATAAATATTTTCAACTGTACATACAAGAAAAGGATAAATAGAAGTGGACATAACATATAAAAAATATTACTACAGAATATAGTATAGAATTATGTGCTCCACCATGAATTGTTTATACTAAAGAATGGAAATCCTCAATAGTACAGCTAAATTAGAAAGTATTTAGTCCTGCTTTTAAAAGTGAAAGGGAAGTGGACCTAGCTGAGGTTACACTTCAGACAGTTAGACTCAAGATTTGAAATCTTTCCTGCTCAGTTTCTAACCACATGAGGCTGCAAGATGAGGTATAGCTTGAGCAGGTGAGGTTTGTGTAGTGAATGCCAAGCATGTGAAACAGACCTAAATATCACTGGTCACAGGCTGGAATTACTAATGATAAGACTAACCCATTAAGGTTCATTTGACTCACCATCTTCAGAATAAAGCTAAGATCACTTAGCAATAAATTGTAATTTCACAACTTTTCCATGTTGCTATGTATTGAGTGAAGAGAAGCTCTTGTGGCAGCTGATGGAAGCATTATCCAAAATCAAATGCAATGTCCCTGAAGGAAAGAACAGAGCACTGACAGCTGCCACAACCCTTCACAGGCAGCACCATGCTCCACGAGCTGACAAGGTAGGGCAGGTGGAACCAGAGCTGCACTCCTTGCTCGGGGTGTCCAAGCATTTCTGTTGGTTTTGAGTGCTCTGGGATTTATTTGCTGAGAGCATAGACCAGGTGCTAGGATCTGGGGGACAGAAATGAACCACATATAACCATGTAGAAAACCCTGGATTGCTGAGGTCATCCCAATTGTACCTTGATTAGGTTTACTGCATAAATGGTTAACATCTCCTTTTATGTGTATTGCACTCAATTTCTCTTTTCTTTTTATTTAAAATGAGATTAAATGTCTCCTAAAACACATGTATTAATAAAAAGTAGTATCTGGAGAAGGACTCAAGAGAGATATTAAAACAATTTATTCAAGCAACAGATTATAAATCAAGTCAATATTGCAGGACAGTAGTCTAATTGCATTTTAATTGCATGAAAAAATGCCTATCCCAAATTAATCAAAAACTGTAATGCTAAACTCTGCTTTTATATAGAGAAAACGCACTGCAAACTCATAATATCAGCTGTCTTTTCTTTGTGCTTCCTGTTCTTGAACAGGTTCTGCACAAGGAGGTGGCTGAGGAGGGCTCTGCCAGGGCAAGGCCAGTGCTCTTGGTGCTGCAGTGTGGGGCACATCAGTGAATTAGAGACAATCAGACTAACACCCAAATTGTTCCTCTAAGGCTTGGCACAGGTATGGCATGGATTATTACAATATCCTAACAATAAATTTGGTAACATATTCTGAGTAATAATGACCTTGCTGTAGGCAGCACTGCTGGAGTTACCAATAATTGGATGTTGATCTTTACTTTTCCTGTGTTTGAGAGATGTGGGGAAGAGCCTGCACTGCTTGGTCCACCTGCCAACCAGACAGAGACCGTGTTTTGGAGGGACTTTGAACTTCTCCATATCTTGGCTACTGTGCTGATGTGGCCTCTTCCTTTTCTCCACTGATGACTTTGATGTGCTGAAGAGGGAGGTCATGGAAGATGAGGGACTCAGATCTGTGACCATCAGTGAAGGCCTTATCAGTCTCTTCAAATGGCAGAAGGAAATTTTTGGTTAGTTTTGTCTTCTGGCAAATGGTACACGAGTTTCATAGGCTTATTCTCTTAGGGGCAGTGAGCTGTGTCTGCTGAATACCCAGTTCTGGTATTACCTATGAAGAGATGCTGTAATGATGCATTTTTTTTCAAAGTAATATTGACATTTTAAAAGTAGCGTGCTATTTACATGTGAAATAACTGGAATGCATCTGTATTGCTTTTATAAGGAGCACAAACACACCTGGATTAATAAATAAAGCTTCCATTGTTATGTTCCAATGTTAACTTTATTTCCTTTTCTCCATTCTATTTTCCTTTAACACTGCAAAATTGAGATATCTCTGCTACAAATGGCACACATTAAAAAATTAATTGTCTGGGCTTATTACTAAAGGCCTTTTCCCCTCCTAACTTATTGTTTCCTTGGCAGTTACAAATATGTTGCAGAAGATGGCAGACATGCAAATCCATCAGTATATCCTTCAGTTATTCTGATCATTTACACTGGAGTCAGGCATCATGGCACTGCACTCTGCAAAGTGAAAACTCTGAGTTTCAAATGCATTTAGGGAGCTGACTACATTGATTTCAAGTACTGAAATATTTTAGAGACACTGAGTTTTAGGAAACTAACTTTCATTGACTTTCAATAAGAATCTTCAGAGTTAAATCCTGCAAAATTCTGAGTGTTCCTAAAATTCAGTGAGAAGCCACAGCTTTCCCTAAAAACAATTGGGTTCGAGGCTGTCCAACACTTCAGAAAACTGCTCAGCACTTTTCCAGGTCAAGCTTTTAAAAATGTTTCTGCCAGGTTGCTATAATCAGTTTGAAAATTCATGGCCACTTTTGGAAATGCTTGAAGGTCCTGAGTGTGCAACTTCAGTATGAGATATTAAAAGTGGTTTACTAACAGGAAGATTTTATAATAGACAACCAGACATAATCGCTTTGTTATGAGGCTCTCCTAACAGCTCAGAAAAAGCTTTCTTGTTCTCTAACCATTTATTCACATTTAAAAAGTGATCAGTCTTTTAAACTCTCTTTTAAAGAACTGAACCCTTCTAGTATATAAATAGTGCTTTGAGTGTTACAGGGTATTGACTCCACATACCATAATACAGCATTATGTCAACCGTGTGCTGTCACATTTTGCTCTGATAAAGATCCTTATGAAATCTTTTGTAGCTGCACATAAAAAACCCCAATGACTCAAATTAAGAAATTATGTCAGCCTACAAGGAATATTTTCTCTTTTGTCAGGCAAATGATCTCATTTGAAAACAAAAACAACTCAGTCAGTGGGCTCTGACTTTTAACCTGCTCCCTGAAGCAAGCGCCAGAGTTGCGTGTCAGGCTTCCTGAGCTGAGCAGGGCAGGGGATGGGCATGGCAGAGCAGGATTCCAGAGGGTGGTGTGCCAAGAAGATTAGTGCTCCTAGCTCTGAAGGAGCACAAGAAGTATGAGAAACCAAAAGAGTTTAACTGTCTGAATCCCATCCTCTTCTGGGGACCATTTATTTCTTCAGATTCTGAGAAGGAAAAAAACCAACCTGCACATGATATGGATAGGTATGATCCTATGGATACTATGATCCTATTAAGTTTAAAAAGACACCCTAAGAATACTTTGTTAATGGATATAAATAAATGCTTCCTTGTCAGTCTTGAGTGTTGCACCAGGCTGCTCCTAAGACTGAATGAAATCCAAAGATGATGTCCAGAAAAGTAATTTGGGAAACTGTTAATGAAAATGCAAGGTGCATTGACAATTCTTTTAGAACTTTGTAATTCCATGATTTTGCATCATCCACAAGGTTTTCAGGACTGCACCTTTCATTTCTCTCTATTTTAGACATTTCAGCTTTTTTCAAAACATGCCAGCAGGCATCAGACTGAATTAAACAATCACGGCAGAGAAGGTTGAAGTTTTATTAGGCAATGAATAATTTTAGAAGTACAATTAAGATAGTTTTATTACCAAATATTTAAAAATGTATTTTTAACTAATGGTCTAAAGAAATTTTTAAAAAATTGAAAATGTAGCCCATTATAGGTTTCCAAATTGCTCTATCATTCTTGTCAGATTATTGATTAAGAAAACATTTCAAGGTGGCCTTATCCCAAAATATTGCCTGCACATGAATTTACACAGAGAAAACTGGTGCAGCAAGAATGGAAACTGCTTTTTTAATGCAAATACACAAATAAACCTAACTCTGAAGTGTTTTTTTGGTTTTCAAAGTTCTTAAGGAATACAAATTGTATTTCCAGCTTCTGTTTCCAGTTTCGGTCTAGAGCTTTCGTTTACTGTTGGCTTCCATAGACAGAAAAATCACCATCAATATAATTAATTCCAGTTCTATTTTCTGGTTTCCTATAACAGCAACATTTAAATTGCAAGTGTTAGTAATTTTTAATGGTTTTGATTATACCTTGAAAAACTGCAATGTTCTTTAATTCCTTCCGGATTAGTCCATGATAGTTTTTTATACAGTAATCAGTCTGAATTCCTAAAATAAGCCTTAAAGAAATTTTAACAGGCAGATTTAGCTTTTGGTAATGAATAACTGGAGTAAGTTCAGGTAATTTTTAGAGATCAAGAAGTTATTCTAAATATTCAGTTAAGCCAGGTTTGTTTTGGCAATGAACAGAAATTGCATAGTAATACAATAGTAATATCTATAGAGAGGTCAAATATATTTCAGACAAGCTTACTAATATCACTTTAAAATTGCATTACTTTGTGAGGTACTACCTTAATATCAGGTGGCTTTTAATAACAGTCTAGTTCAGCTTTTCCATCCATACTGGGAATCAAACAAGTCCCTTTCTTGTGAATTGGTGTTAATAAATCTTCAATAGATTCAGCTGTGGGATAATGAATGACTCACTTGTTCTTGCCAGAAGAGTTCAAGTGGGCTTCTTGCAACATGCTGAGCTATTATTTCCTGGTGGGGTCATGCATCTTGTCAGCCACTTAACAGGAGTGGCTGCAGGACACATTTGGGCATTATATAATCAGAATAACCCAAACTTGCTTGTAAGGATTTCAGTCTTCTGCAGAGGAACAATTGAAAGACAAGTCACAGTGTACTTACTTAATGTATGATAAGCATACATGTAAATTGGCTCCCAAGTTATCTAAGTTCAGCTTCCATTTCTGCAGAGTGCAGTGATTCATGGCATAATCATGCTAGTTACTTTATTATATTTATAGTCACCTTATGAGCATTTACAAACATGCAGTATTTTCATCACTGTGCTAATTCCTACCTAATAGGTGGAACAGGCGGAAAAATCCTTCTGCTATGGCAACAGAATTCATTGTTTAGGTGTGTTTTTCCTGGACCAGGAAGGAGCTGTAAGGGGAGACAGTAAAACAGCTCACATTTAGTCCTTTTATGTGAGGGTGCGCTGGGGTGGAGAGCATGCATGGTCATCTAGTTCCTCCTTCTCTCCTTTTGTTCAGTTGTTTACTGCATTTGATACTTGTAGGAAGCACTTGTATCATGTTAATATTGAGGTGCTCTCAAGCAATCAAGGCCTCTGTGTGAGATGTTATATATGCACAATCTCCAGGTATACCCTGGAGATTGATTCACTTGACACCACCTGTATTTGTCTTCACAATGTATTCCTTCTCTATTCATTAGGCACTTCCTGCAAGAAAATCTCTTATTGACACCAGACATATACCCCGTTAGAGAGTTTGTACAAGTGCTATCCCTCCACTTGGCTGGGCTGCCATTCCCTTTTCTAAGACCTATTTCTGTCTTTTGGGCTTTTCCTTCTCTGAGGTTACTCCTAATTGCTACTTTTCTTCTGACTCTTCTCACCCTCTCTGTCTCTCTTTGGACAACAACCTTTTCTACATAGCCCTTGTACTTCTCTCAGTTATCCCTTAGATTTTAGCTGTTTGTGGTCTCATTCTTCAAACCTCAGCTGGAATTTCTTTAAGAGAACGAGATAATTTCATACCAGCCCATGCTTAATTCTTTTACAGATATTATATTAACAAAATGTGATGGAGGAGAGTTTTTATGAAGATCAGGTACAAACCTCCACAGAAGCAGCTTTAAGTTTTATACCTAGCTCTTTCATTATGCCTTTCTGGCAATATTTTACTTTTCTACCTTTTTAGGAAAAGCTATTCTGCCCCTGTCTTCTCCCCTTTCTTATCCTGAATTTCTTTGAGACACGAGAAAAAGAAAGGAAGGAGACTGCACCTTTGACAGTATAAACCTATTTATGAACCACCTAAGCCAAAGTTTATCACATATCAACAATATGTTATTCCCAAAGACTTTCTTCCCAAGTGCTGTAGGCCCAAATCTGTCATGGACTCACTGATTTTCTCTATTTGTTCTCTTACACATCTTTTGAGCTGAACAGAAGACTACTTTGGTGTGGTGAATTCTTCCTGATCAGTCGGCAAGCAGCAGGTTCCATGCACACAGGCTGCATTTACACCTGTTTAGGGCAATGGGCTGCATTTACATCCTTTAGGGCTATGACTGAAAATATTTAAATAGTTGTTCAGATTACTCACTGCCTTAGGTATGGTGAGAAATACAAAAACAGTGTCCATTTACTGAACTGCTCTGTAACAAAGCTCACAGAATAGTCTGCCAGCTGATGACCAATTTAACTGGAAGGCTGCTCCCAGCTACCTCAAATACATGCTTTTCTTTTAGACTGCTGAGATCAATAATTGTACATTTGATGGCAGGATAAAATCAATGTCCTGCGTTGAGCCTGTACTGTTCATTTTATCTCACTGAACCTCATCCCTGACTCATCAGCAGAGCTTGACTTCCCTTGTTGGATTGCTAGTTGTGGCAATTTTTTAGCATATGTATTGTCGTCAGTGTCCACAGAAGGTTAGGGTGACCTATCAAACACAATTTATTTAAACAAAGGTTTGAGTGAAAGTCTTTGATGGAAGAAATGTCTTGTGTTAAAATGGTTCTCTGCACAAATCTTTCAATGTGAACCATTTACAAACCAGCATGTGATCACTAACTGCTCACCTCTGAGAAGAATATCTGAAATAACCCCTTCTGAGAGGTGCACTTGAGACTATCAGTTGCCTCATGTATCACTCTCTTACATTTACTTTACACCTGGAGATACTGTGCAATTGTAGATGTTTTTTTATTTCGGTAATATCATTGTGATTATGCTTCTGTATAACATAACACATGGCAAAGCAGAATAAATGCATCCTTCATCCTCGTTATTAATCTTCTCTCTCTTCAAGTGTGCTATCAGTCTAAAACAGACATCTCTCAGCTCTCTCTCTGCTCTTTTCCTCTGTGTTCATCATGCAGTGCTGGAGTAACTAATGGAAAGGCCATTTAGATTAGATAGTAGAAAGGAAGTTACTTGAATCATATGGTATCATAATGCCCACTTATGTGCTCAGTAGATATAAAAGTGATTGAGAGCACAGAGGGACAGGCAATTACTGGGTTTTCTTTTTACTCAGTGCAAAGAAATGGCTGCTTCTGGTATGTCATTTGACCTAGGTATAAAGATGCAAAATAATTAATAAGCAA
Organism: Irena cyanogastra; assembly: GCA_013397155.1. Lineage (NCBI taxonomy): Eukaryota > Metazoa > Chordata > Aves > Passeriformes > Irenidae > Irena > Irena cyanogastra. The sequence continues at coordinate 90,646 of VWZV01007875.1, forward strand.
TATATTTTGAAGGGTTTATTTGTTTACTTCTTCCTGTTGCCTATAAAAAGACATAAATAAAACAGTTCAGTCTTAGGTAATACTTAGCTAATGCTAATATTGGTACTAATAGATATGTTCCAAAATGGAATTCTGTTGCCTATCTTAGGTGTTGAATGTCCTCTCAAGTTCAAGAAATCCTCATTCCCATCTTTCTTGCAAAGAAAGATACAGGTTTCTAAATAGGCTCTGTGCCATTCCTTCTAACTCCATGTAGGTGGCTTAGACATCCTGGAAGATCTCAAATAGGTGTAGACACAACAGGTGTAGACACCCATGTTTAGATACCTGGATTACTTTTCAGATGAAAATGAATGTGGGATGAATTGTACCCACAATATCAAAATTATCTTGAGAGGTTAAACTGGTTGCCTCAGAAAGACTTTTAGCTTTGAAATAAAAGATCAGTGGAATCTGTCTTTCAGATTTAACTAATGGGCCATCATTACATAATGAATGCAACTGTTTAGGGGCTGAATTTGTTATCACACTGAAAAATATCAAGTGCAATACCACTGAAGTTTAACTACAGCGACAGAGGCTAGAATTAAGGCAGAATCAGATCCCACAGAGAATATTCCCAACTTCAATGATAAAATGCAAATTCTTTCAATGATAAAATGCAAATTTCTTTCTTTGCAGTTACAGAAGTTTATGACTTACTATTTGTGAGTACAGAGCATCAGCCCATGAAATTGTGTACTTTTAAAAAACCCCAAAACTCAGTATTGTTACTACTGTTCTTTAAAAACCCTTTAATTCAAGTGTATTTAAAGAGGTACTTTGATTTCACTGCTGTCATTTCATATCATTATTTACAATACATCACCAAGTTTTCAAACTAAGAAAAGCAGTTTTTGTTTTATAAAGCATAGACTGCTAAATTAAATATAGACAAGTGTGTTACAGATTGTCTATGTATAAAATCTATAGTTGTTATGAAAGATGTTGCTCTACCAGAATGAAGTTACTGTGGATTTTTAGTGTAATTACTAATTAATTAATTAATTAATTAAGTTTAAGATTTGTGGTTTATATTTTTTTTTTAAAGACTTAGCTAGCCTGAGCTCAAGATTTTACTTTTAAAGTAATTAGCATTTATATACAGGAATATAAACAGGATATAGATTTGTCTTCACGTATTTCTGAACTGTCCTTTCGAAAAAATGAAAATAAATATAACCTAAAAGAAGTAAGTAGAAAAGAAAATAAATAAACCTAATCAGAACAATTTTTACAAAATTTTGGTAGTTCTGATAGAAGTAGCTATGAATGAAGTGGTTTCATGAGGACTATCTATCTGCAAAAAGAACAGAAATTGATTACTCACAGCTGGTAAGTAGTTGAAACAAGTATTATATTTTGACTTTGTGTGTGGGTGTACAATAAAAGCATGTTTACACATTTTCTTCTAGTTTTGTTAAGGCAATATCACCTTCAGTGCTAGGCAGAAGAAAAAATAAAGATGTCAGAGAGAGTTCTTATATTCCATTATCCATAGGTGCTACACATTTGCCCCTATTTCATTTAGAGGATTTGTATCATGCATTGTTCCTTGAAAATCAGAATTTTATGCTAATTAAGATTAATGAATATTTAATAGTAATCAATAATTAATGATAATTGATTTTTAATGTATGTGCATATTTGAAAGACTTGCATGCACACAGAATCATGTAGGCTGGAAGGGACTGTGGAAGTTCATTTAGTCCCATCAGATCTTGAAAACCTTCAAAAACAAGGATAGTACATCTCCTCTGGCTGATTTCCCTGACAGCTTGGCTGTCCTCAAAGCTCCTCCTTCCTTCCCAGCTGATGGAGAGTCCCCCCCCAGCAGAGGGATAGGTCCTGGCCAGCAGGCATTCAGGCACTGCCTGCCTTTAACCAGGTATGTGTGTGCCATTTGAATCAGGGCAAACATTTGTTTACCTTGTCCTGGAGCACTTCAGTAAAATTCATATACTATTGAATGTTTCAGGGTTTGCTTATGCTGGCCTAACAGAGTGAGGGGAATTCAAAGGAATGAATTTGATAGCTTTAAAAATGTAAAAACCTTTCTCTTCAGTTTTCAAATAGGACTCAAGAAGCAAGTGTCCCTTCCCCCTCTGATATATCATCTTTATTTCTCACACCTGGTTGTGCAATTATTATTGTATCTGCCACTCCTCATGGCTTGTGTCTTTCCAGCCACTCCTCATGGCTTATGTCTTTCCATTCCACATTTTTGCCATACATTTTACCAGGTCGTAGCTGTGTAAGCTAATACACTCTGTTTTAAAGTTGATTTATGGCAATATAATGAGACATAGTTCAGAACTTACAGGAGGTCTGATTATGGTAATTTCTTAGCAACTGATCCTGGAAATTTAAATTATTTTTCTCACCTACTTCTTCAATATGCTCTACGTAAATCTCTTTGCCTTAAGATATATCACATTTCTCTTCAAGAACACGTTTAGGGTGGGTTTCATCTGAACAAATCTAGGTACCTATAGTACCTTTGTGAATTAGTCAGCTGAAGCTCCCTTTATAGTCATTGCAAAGAAATAGACATCCCCAGGGTGTGATGTGTATTATCCTACACTACACAGTGGAAACAGATCACCTGAATGACTCCCCGGATGTGCCTGTTGCTCTACAACCATTATATGGGAAGGACAGAGGGAGAAGCTCAGATGTAAATGTCCATACTGTAGCTATTTGGCCTTAGGAAAAATAAATTCTACCCAAAGATCAGCTGCAAAGTCTATGGATAGCATATTTACACAAAAGACATTTTTCAATGCAATTTAAATTTAATTTAATTTTTATTTAAGCCCCTACATATAATAAACTGAAATTTTCGCATTTGAGTAAATCCTTCTCTAACTCTGAAGCATCCTTTCTTAAGGTTACTGTTCTGAGTCAGATTGAACACTCTACTTGCAGAATGTGCATTACTCATACTTCATATGGTATCAACATATGCATACTAGTCCTGTTTCTCCAAGCAATGACTTAGGACAGAATTGTATAAACATTTTGAGAAAAGATTTTCCAGTGCCTTTTCTGAATAAGTAACATTAATGATAACAATAATAAAAGTATAATAATATTGATTTATTATTGTTAATACTAATGAGATATGAACATTTGTGTTTTAAAATAAACATTGACTAAGCTAAAACTTCAATGTTTTATTTTATTCCATAGAAAAAGATCTGATTCTGGAGTCTGTTCTCACTTTTATGTGCGGAAAAGAACAGAATAAAGTTTGGTTAGATGACCTTCAGGATGACAAGATGTATGTATATGCTTTTGACAGCTTATGAAATCCTACACTTCCATTTGCTAATAGTAACTGTATCTGTAGGAACATGGAAGTAATTTATTTCAAGAGACAACAGCCACCATATGAGTTCTGATGCTTGTTGCTCTGGATGTTGAAGTGCAGGCATTTTTTGACCCAGGCAAAATCGCTTTCATTACGTTTCTTCACCTCAACTGGAGAATGCACTCCCTCTAAATTCTGTCTTAGTTTGTGAGCCCTGACATGTATGACTTAAGAAAGCAGGTGTCTCACTCCTTGGGATCAGTTCTTTGTGCAGCCATCAGCTTTGTTTTATAGATATTTATATAATTTATATTTATTTCTAGATTTTTTTTAAGAGAAGACAGTAATTTGCTTGATCATTTTATTTAATTTTACTCCATACTCAAAATTTTTTGTATATGCCTAGTTTTTGTGAAGGGCTAATATTAAAGTTTTTGTGGCAATTTATAGGAAAACAAAGAAAATAAACTGGCTGATGGCTTGTTTCGTGCTGGATTAGCTCAAGGAGTGTTATTATGCATTTGCAATTTGTTCTTGTTGTAAGATATAGTCCCTACTAAGTTTTCCATGCACCGTGTGTTCTGTCCTAATTGTTCATTCCCTGTACCTGTAATTCTTTAGGCACTGACTGCTCGTCTGAGCACAAGTGGCACAGCATGCACTGTGCTGAGCAGATCAGCACCTGCCTTAGGACTGAGTGTGATTAGGATCCAGAGTCAGCTTGAACAGACTGCAGAACCAGGCATTTGCAAAGCCTTTGTACCATGCACTCTCAGTGCATGGGTAGCAGTGATTTTATGGTCGTGTGCCATCCTACTGACCTGAAAATTAATTTTGTCTTGCTTTAAAGATAACACTAACTCCATGCCCTACATCCCGGCAGAACTTTTTCTTATTGCGCTTTCATCATTGGATGTTTATGACAGGATTTTTTCTAGTTGTTATTGGGAAAAACAAATTACAAACAAGCTCAACCACCAACAACAGAATACTCCAAGCCCAAAAAGCCCAAACTAAAACCCAAAAAAACCCCTGCTAAATTAAAGGAAAAAGTCTTCATCTTCTAGTTCATTCCTGAGAGAACAGAGTCTCTCTCTCCCTCCTATCATTCCCTACAGTGATACTGTGCACAGTCATTTTGCTCAGCTTCCCTTTGATGGGACTCCCCTCACAGACTGGAGAAGCATGTACATGCAACAAATAATTTTGAAAGACAATAGGACAGCCAGATAAGGAAGACACTGAATTTAGGGTTCCCTGCCCCAGAGGAGCACTCCAGCCTTAGGGCAGTTATGTTATGTGAAATGTGGAGCCACCAAGTATTCCTTTGATAAGTGTATCCTGCTCGGTGTGGGCTGCATGGGTGAGTCAGCATGTCATTCCCTAGCTCTGGGTTCTGTTCTCAGCACAGATGTGTGTGATATTTAACTGGCCTTCCTACAAGTCCTTTGTGGCACCTGAATATAATATCTTTCAAGGACTTCATAGCTCTCCATCTCCTAGTCAAGAGGAGGCACTTATCCTTCAGCTGCTTGCTGATGAGATGATTTTTTTTTGTCTTGGTTGCAGGTATTTGCTAGTATTTTACTGTCAAGTGTTTTGCAAGAGTTTTAAAATTTATTTGCAAAATAAAGCAAAATGCAGTATTTGGAAGGTTGCTTGTCCAACCATCCATTCTGCAGTCAACAGGAGTACTGAATTCCTCCTAGTGCTTTCGTCCAAGTGCTGCATTCTCCATTCACACATAGTGCCTGCAAGAGTGAAAAGGTGCTCAATTTTCCCTGTTACAGGTTCACAGAATCATTTAGTGTTTTGGGTTGGAAGAGACCTTAAAGATCATCTCATTCCAGCTCCCTTGCCATTGGCAAGGACACCTTCCACTAGATCAAGCTGCCCAGGGCCCATCCAACCTGGCCTTCAACTCTTCCAGGGATGGGGCATTCACAGCTTCTCAGGGAAACCTGTGCCAGTGCCACCCCACCCTCACAGCAAAGAATTTTTTCCTATTATTTAGCTATTGCTATTATCTAATTTACCCTTTTTCAGTTTAAAGCCATTTCTCCTCGTCCTGGCACTACATGCCCTTATAAAAAGCCCCTTTCCAGCTCTTCATTTTATCTGTCTGTTTAGTCTTTATTCTTTTCTGACCCTGTCTATTCACACTGTTGATTTTGGGCTATTTTGTGACCATTAGGAACTTGTTTGTGTCAACATAGCTGCTATCCCAATGGGTACTGAGCAGTAACAAGCTTTACCTACTGCCACCTTGGGCTAACTTCTGTAATGTTACATGCTGTCTGTTTTCCTTGTTTCATTTTCCATTCTGTATCTGTTAATTGAAGAGATCATTTCCACACCAATTAAAGAAGAAAACCACAGTTTTTCTCATTTTTGAGTAATTGCTGAGACATTGTTTGTACTTTCCTGCAGGTCTTCTTTCTCATTGTATTTACTGATTTGTCATGGCATATGCATCTCTACTTTAAAGCAGACCTTCCATTCAGTTCCACAATTACTATTCTGTGCTGCTGAACCATATTTTGCTGCCACTTTGGCAGCTGTTTGTACATTATCAAGGCTATGTTAAAGTCTTTGAGATCATCGTTAGATTGTTGACCAAATTCTTCCCTCCTCTTCCTTTGTATTTCGCTTATTGTGGAATGGCTCCATCCCAGTGCTCTGCAGAGCAACAATTATATTTTCTTCTCTTTATATGCTGTCTCCTACTTCAATTTTTCACAATCACAATATAATGTTCTTTTGCTTTGCTGATGGCTCCCAGCTCCCTCTCTCTCTTTCCTGATACTTCAGCTGCAGCCTATGTTTTGTCGCAGTGTTTGGCAGAAATTCAGAACTGAACACCTTAATTTTGAAGTGAATTTGAACAAGATGGAAGTAAAACTAATTATCTCATGGCAAAAGATTGCAACAGCCCCTTCTGTGACCGTGTAATTTAATAGTCCAGTGTTCTCTCTGCACTTAAGATTTCAATATTGCTTTTGGATCAATGTTTTTAAAATAAAGACCAAGTAATGTATATATTCTGACAAGAGATGGGTTTATCACTTAAAGAATCCTGCTGGAGAGAAACCATTTATATTCTGTTGCCAGAGTGATGATGTTTTAGTCACTGACAATGTTAATGCTGTATAACTCAAAGCATGTGCTTGTGCTGATGTTAGGAGTATGCTTAGTCCAAATGCTTCTTCACAATTTATTAAGTTATTCCAAATTGCTAAAACAAACTGCTTTTCTCTAGATTATTCAGTGTTTTCTTTTTAAATGTATTTTTAAATTTAAAAGTTATTGTTGACGTATTTCTTAAGCTCATCAGAGACCCTTTTAGTGACTTTGCTGGTGCAGTTTTTCTCTCAAGTAGAGCAGGATATCACATTTTTCCTCATGGAATTCGTCAGTCCTCAATGTTTACCTTGATGATTTTGGCTGCAAGTTTAATATTACTTGTGTGAACTAGTATTTGACCCTCTGATATTAAAATTACTGTTGAAACCCTTCATCATTTATTGTGTTGCACAGAAATACTTGTGGTAAAACAGACTCATAATTGCAAAGGAAAGAGTCAATTAGGAAAATATTGATTCTCCACTAGTTATTGCAGTACAATTTTTCCTTTAAAAAGTTCAAACTGCTGCTGAAGCCCTGTTTTTCTTAGCTCTGTATTTTCTTTCATCTTGTTGTAATAACAGTTCTTATGCTCCAAACACTTCCGTGTGGGTTTGATTTAATTCTGATGAACGATTGCTTTGATCACAGTTGGGTTATTCAAATTGATGGGGTCTAAATGCATACAGTGCTTTATAGTGTGTTTGCTTCAGAAAGAACCTGGGACATTTCCAAAGGTTGTGTTTCTCTCACCTCCATTCTCTTTTATTTCATTTTCTCTCTTCCTTTCATGTACCTTTAGCTTAGATTCTTAACTTTTCCCCCTATTCCCTCGTGGTCAAATAAACCTTTTGTTTAAAAGAGATGAATCCTTTATCTCTTTATTAGTCAGATTTTGAAATTTAGCTGGGGACCTAGTTTCTGCCCTACCAGATTAAGCAGTTTATATTGCTTAAACAAGAAAACCTGTGCTGAAGTTATTAGTCCTTGAAAACTTATTAAGTAACAGTTTTTTATTATTTTGCTGAAATGGGAATAGAAAGCACTGATGAGCTAAGTGAGCTTGTTGGCAAAATAAGAGAAGCTGACTAAATAATAATTCAGTAGTGCTTGGAGAAAGAAAAGTGTAGAAAGGGAGAGGAAGCAGCCTGACAGATCTCTCTATGTAGAGTCTGCTGCTTATTTGCCTGCTGTTGTAATTGTTCCCATTCATGTTCTTTGCCTGCCTTTATTTCCCACGTTTGTACGAATTTAAATTGTGAAGAGTATCATGATTGAATTGGCAATGCTTCTTATCAGCAAAGGCACCCCTGAACGTATTTAAATGTGCTGTGTCCAGTGTGCACAACATATAAAGTGTCTGGGTAAAACCACTGTTTCAGATTTACAATTAAGAAAGATAAAAATTCTCTTTTTCACATTAATGTGAAAAAAAAGGTTATTTGCTCTTCTATTTTGGATATTTTTCATGATAGTGTCTATGAGTTAGGGAATTGATCAAGTGAAAGACCTGAGTGCATCAGCAATCAGAGACTATTGTGGCTTCCTGAAAGGAATCTGCCCAGAGGCTGTCTGTCCCCAAGTGAGTGCACAGGGATTACTGAGCCGTTGGTGGCAGCCCCCTGAGGTCCTACCCGAACACGTTGGTATCTCCCTAAAACACAGCTCTCACTTGTGTCCTTCTTCAGCATTCAAGAAAATAACAAGTTGTTTTCTCTGTTTCAGGTCTCAACTACAGTACCTTGTCAGTAGATATCTGACATTAGTTATTCAAAGAGATTTGCAGGGCGTGGGGTGTTATTTGTTTGATTTTTTGTTTTTAATTGATGAATAATAATAATAATACATAAACCTTATGTATTATTTGTAGTAATTACTGAAGCCAGAGTCCTAAAGAGAAGAGCCTCCTTACCCAGTCCTAGGGAAGATCCTTGAACCTAGATTCTGTGTGGATGGTGTTGTCTTCTGATGCCCTGACTCTCCAGCCTGACATTGGGAGAGGCACTTGCCCATCTGCATTTCCTGTGCCTCAGAACTAGACAGGTATCTTGAGGCTCTGGGAGAAGAATTCCAGATGTCATATAGACAGTGAGAAAACCCAGGTAAACTTCTGGGAGTAGGGAATAGGGAAGCTGGGAACACAGCATATTGCTGCAGACCAACTCATGAAGAGTAATTATTAGTGCACGAATCAGTAATTGTCAGTGAATAGATGGGTAAATCATACTTGTATGACTTGAACAGAAGCAAAGACCTAGTCTCCTTCACTTGCTTATCAGTGCCCATGCAAAATCTTCACAGGCCTGCTTGGCAGAAACAGACTATCCTGAGGCATCCTTGTCTATACCTATCGAAAATCAGTGAGATTCCTCCGGGCATTAGGATAAAAGAGGATGGAACATGATGAACTTGAATTGTGAAACACTTCTCATGCCTGCTTAAAGAAATTTGTAGCATGAGCAACCCATACCAGAGGTAGGCTAAAGCCAAATACCAAGCAAGTCCTCTGGCAGAAGCAGTTTATGTACCTCTATATATGTTGCCTTTGGCCTTCAGAAAATAGCAACAGAACATCAACTGTGGGGGAAAAAAAGGGCTACTCTGTGTCCCAAACAGAAAAGTCATTAGGTACACTGATAAGTCCATTGGTTTCAAAAGTACTAGTGTCTTATTTAAAGTTAATATAATGCATATTTTTATATATACATTTTTATATGCACCATAAAATTGGGAACAGGTACTCAATCTACCCTGAACACATATTCTATTTGGATTCTATTCCGTGTTACTAAAATGAGTTCTCCCTGGAAGAATTTGCTGTGTTCTCCAGTCAATGTCCTCACACTTACCTTCACTATGTGCAAGAGCCTGAAATCAGTTAAGGAAACAGGAGCTACATTTGAATTATAACCTGTAAGTCAACGGGGGCATCACATTAGTCTGACCTAATGGAAGTTGTTCCCTTTGTGAGAAAGTTTCAGACAATTCATTTTCTATGTGTATTTGACTCCAGGCAACTTGATTTTAAGAAACATCTTCCATATGTTTTGTCAACCACAAAAAGATATTGTTGCTTAGGTGAAACATGATATATGTTTTTCCATTTCATACTTTAGTCTTTTGAAAAGAAAATTAAACAAGTGTGCTGATCCAGGTTTTATGGTTTTAGGCTACCTTTAGTAAGCTACCATTTACCAAAGCATACCTCAAGGTACTGTCAAAAACAGTACTAAAATTTTGCTCGAAGTGAAATACATTGCATATTGATAAATTTTGCTGTAGTGCTCTGATTGCTGAGAACTTACTGTGATGGCATACATAAATGGATTTTTTCTTGGAAGATACTGAGGTGCCATTAATGCCTCTTTCTACACAATATGGGGTGACCTTGCTCATTTTTTTCCTACAAAACAACTGCTTGTTCTGTATGTGTGTCTTGTTTCCTTGGGAGAACTCACTCAGGACAAAAGTGAAAAGTTAATGCAGGTCAGCGCAATATGCAGTACAAAAAGCTGCTGAAATACTGCATGACAGACTCAGCTAAACCTTTTAGGTATGCTTTGCTCAGTCACATATATCCCTTTGAGTTTTAAATTACCTTATTCATATGCTTTCAGATAGTTCTGCTTTTGCAAAGTCCTTCTTATTCTCAGTGGTGAGACTCTACTCCCATCAAGGCACCATCAGGGTGAATTTCCTACTGTTTGTTTTCTTGTGGAATCAGCATCCCTAATTTTGACAGAGATCAAAATACTTCAATCTCCTCTGCAATCCCAAAGGATTTTTTGATATATATTTTCTGCACCCAGTTTTCTCTCAAGCTTATGAAATGTATAATTAATGTACGTATTTTGACACCTCATGACCTATCTGCTACTTTCTTGTTGGTTGCCTTCACAGAGCTTGTATTTCTGCTCTCTGGCCAGAACAGCTTCCTTACTGAGCAATACTTTGGGTTGAGAACTTTTTTTGTCTTTCTGTTCTTCTTTTATAAAGGGTTGTGCCTACCTCCTGAGACTGCTACACAGCACTTCAGAAAGTCACTGTAGAGTATTAGGCCTTTTAATTTCCTTTGTTTTGACTGTACTGTGTTCTGATCCTGGTATTCTGTCCCCATGCACTTAGTAGAGTCTCCTTCTGATTTGAATTGTATCTATGCTAACTGTGCATGGCTTTATTCCTAGAATTTGCATGCTCGTTTGATCTTGTTGCCACTGGAGCATCAGTGCAGCAACTGGAATTGTTTGCAAGTTTTATTTAACTTTCTGCACTTTCTAGCCAACTTATTCCTACTCACACATGTAAACTGAAGGATATGCAGAAGTGTGCAGATTGTTTTTTTAGTCTGAAGGACTAAAGCTTTAAAAATTAATTCTCTTTGTTTCCTGAATATTCCCTATTGTGATGCTGATTACTTGCTGCTGAAGCCACTTGTTTTTACTATTTCATGCTAGCTTGCCTCTGATTCCTTTGACATTACCTGTTTACAAAGATCCTGTGGCTGCTAATTACATGATTTTGAGAGGCTCCTATCCCTGTAGTTTAACTGTGGCACAAACTTTTTAGAACTTCTGTCTAAAAAAAAAATTTATGAAAGCTAACTCAATAAAATGCATTTCAATTGTATTCAAAGTTTAGGGGCAGTAATTTTGTTTGGCAATCTGATTCATGAAGGGAGAAGTTTAAACATAGCAAAACATTTAAAACCAGTTTTCCTTTATAACCTTTGGAGAGTATAACAAAAAACAGCAGGAAGAAAAAAAAACAACAATGCAAACCTACTAAAAATATGTGTCCTTTGATATTGCAGTGTAATTTGGTTTTACTGATCATCAATCTTAGTGATCACTTAAGTTAGGAAAAAAATGCTTTGCAAAAACCATTGTCTACATATACCGATGGTTTCACCTTCACTTAAAGATTATTTTGATTTGTAAAGGGGAGTTTAGAAGTGATGTTTTTTCTTCAGAGTCTGTATCAAATAAGGTCAGGATTCTGCACCTTTCACACTGTTAATTTAACCATAGAAAAGCTAATTATGGTCAGTTGCATCATCACTGCAGCTAAAATGCTTAGTAGAAAGTTTTTGTGTATAGATTTTGCCTCTTTTTTATCACTGTGAGAAGCTCAAAGTTTAATCTTGCATCTAAACAAAGCATCCACCTTCTTTCTAAAATGACTGCTTTACTATGTTACTGTTCCTCTGATCATACTGCTCTCAGTGTTAGTAAAAGAAATGACCTGACTGGTCCCTGGAATAGCTTAATAATTCAGATATTGTTTCATAGTGCCTTTGAAATGTTTACCAGCAGGATGCTTATTGAGAATCTTTATTTTCCCTTCTTGGCAGTTTTCTAACTGCTCTCTTATAAAAGTAAATCAACATATGCATATAGTAAACATTCTGGCAAGCTAATACAGCCACGACTAGGCAATATAGGGTATTAATAAATCATTGCAGATCAGCCACATATTCTTCACACTATATCTCAGCTGTTTCTGGAAGCTGACATGTAATATTCCCTCCTCTTCCCCACAGCAACTATTTACGTAAAGCAATTACTAATTTGAACTTCAATATGTTTAAGATATGTGTCTCCATTAGGATGTGTATTACATTGCCAGACGTGGTATATTGAGAGGAATTAACTCATTTTTATGAAATAAGAATCAATCCTAACTTTGAATCAAATCCAGACAAAACATTCTTAAGGTTCAGAAAAGTTTATTCTTGGCTATTTAATCTGCCTCAGTATTTTGAGGATGGAAAGCAAAAGAAAAAAGTTCATACAGGTAAAGACTTTCTCCAAAGGTATGCTTTTAATAATACTTTCTTAGTAATCCAATTTGGAAAGCTTAAGAAATGATGAAAAAACAGTATAAATGCTGATTCTGAAATGGAGAATCAATCCAATGGCTTTTGGATATCTATTCTTCATCAATGCCAGTGACAAAGATTCAAGTACTGAATTAATCTATGCCAAGTTTAAAGAGATATCAGATACTTGTTTGTTTTGTTCAAACAATACTTTGATGTATCTGGTGATTCTAGATACTCTTAAAAAGTATTAAGGATTTTTTTTGGAAATTCTCAAACTTCATGCAATGACTACCTTAACTCTTTCTATACAAAGTGATCTTTAGCTGGGACAATGTGTATTCCTGTGCTATTATGTATAAATAACATTTTATTCTGAGCACAAAGATGTGACAGTCACCATTTAAAAATATATATAATTACGCATTGGAAAGTAGCTAATACTAGTCTGATTATTTTTAACTAGTCTTTATCAGAGTTAATTTTATGAGTAAGGGATAGAAGTTAATTTTCTTGTTATTTGGCATTATTAAGCATTTGGAATTAGTGAGGATGTCTTCAGGTTGAACGAAAAATTTTATCCATGATTTTAAGTACCATGATGATGGATGTAAGACAATAATGTATATTATCTAGCTCTTCTATTGAATACAGGATGTCAACAGTGGATTCTTGAAATCTGGATTGAATTTTGAAAGACACATTAAAAGCTCTCAGTTGATGGGCTTCAATTACATGCAACTGATATATAGCTTGAAAGACAAGATAAGAGCTGGCAACACTGGCAACACAGTATATGAATCTCTCCACTTATGAGATCTTTTCTTCTCTTTCATCATGTAGAGAGTTATTTCAAGCTGAGTAATTGTTATAATGTTCTTCCTGAAAAACAAGGAAGCTAACTAAAAGCCATAAATTTAAAATTATAATTTGGGGAAGATATTTTCATATTTTCCTTAAGTAACCAATAAAATAGTATGGTTTTTTTTTGTGGGGTCAGATGTTATTTTAAAGTAGTTGTGTTTCAATTACTTATAAAAATGACACTGTAGCTGTTGAACTATGTGCATATTCTTCACTGTTGCAATGACCTACCAAAAGCTGAATGTAGAATGATCTGTGAGCAGAGAGAAACTGGAGATCAGAGGTGCTTATATGATGTAGTATTGTAATGATAGGGTAGAAAAAGAAAGATGAGCAAGCAGGCTTAAAAATGTCGCTATTCTGTAGTGACAGCCATTTCCCTCTTTGCTCTGGAAATAGAAAGTTTTGGTCAAATCCTGTTGACACTGACTCCTCCTGAGGTTGGTCAAAGTGTCTAAAACTTCACCTTGCTCTTTTATGTTAATATTTATAATGTGCAACAGGGAGCAGAAAATCTTCAGAAGACATAAGGAAACCAATGCAAATCTCAGCTGCTGACTCTCTGCAGCTGCTTCAGGCTGACATTTCCTAATAAAAGTTGTCTAGGTTGAGGGAAATACAAAATGCAAATAGCACGACTGTCAGAAGAAAATAATAATTGTAAAATCAGCTTGGTTTTACTAATCTGTCTGTAATTGTTCTTCATAGCAGGAGTAATGAATTTTTAACCTGGAAATAACTTAAGTATAGTAATTCACAGCATCATTACAGGATATTTATAGACAGGATGCAGTTTTATGTCTACAACAAGTTCCATACTTATGAATTTTAATTCTGTGCTGGATATTATTCATTCTTTCATTATCCAGCTGGGAGACCAGTGCAGAGCATACAGGGTAACTGTAATGCTTCTACAGTGTTTCTTACACAAGATGAAAAATTTGTGGTAAATAAGAAATTAGTGACATTCTGAAAGCTTGCAGAAGAAACAAAATGATCAATTTCTTCATACAACTGAAGAACATCTGTGGAGTGAAGTGGGGGGGTAGTGTAAGTGTTCCACTTAAAATAGCAGCTGGTTTCACATCACTGACTGACAAATCTGAAATGGTGATTCACTGCCTACAAAACTTCGGCATTCTAAACCTATTGTTAACCTTCTGCAGAGGGCAATTGAGAAAAAAAAAAAAGAAAAAAGAAACACAGGCAGAGACAATTCAAGCGCTAGCAGCAGCACCATCTTCAGAAGAATTCAGAAAGCTATACATCAGCTCAAGTCACTGCTCACCAGACCATAAAGGCATTGCCTCTTGCTCCACTTAATTATGGTGCTGCAGCATTTATTCATGGACATAAACTGTGATTTGTGTCTGTCTGGGAATATGACACCTCACTAGTTGATTGTAGTGGTACAATTGCTATTTTTCTGCACAAGGAAAAGGTGAATGCCAGACTGAAAATCATCAATGCCATCTCTTACCTATTGATAAAATACTAGCAAAGCTCTTGTCATTCAGATTTAAAATACATGGTAGGTCTGTTTCTGTCCAAGAGTCAATGCATTTAGGAGCAGACTGTGATTTCCAGACAAGATTTTTATTTTATAAAATAATTCCATGCAATGAAATACAAACAATAGGAACTGAAATACAGAGCTCTTACAGTCTTAAAGAAGAACTTGTCAGAAAACATAGGACATCTTAAAGAAATCATAATTATCCATTTATTACTTCAGCTGCACCTCTGAGATCCTTCTGCTCCAGTATTCTTGCTGGTCACTTCATAGAAACAAAGCCTCTGATAGAATTAGAGAGCAACTATTGCCTTTCAAAAGTTTAATAAACCTTTATGGATTTTTAGGAGATACTGAGCTGATTGACAGGGTCATGTTACTCATCTTGCTGAATGATTCAGAAGTCCAGGTATTTCACCCAGAGGGAAACTGCAGGGTTTTATGAAGTAGTACTGAGCTATATCAAATTCCTTATCACCAATAAAAACTTCACATTAGTCAATGTCAAACTGATTTTTTGTCCAGGAAACCTAATACCGGACATTTTCTTGAAATGACCTCCAGGAATGAGAGTTAGCTTCAGATTAAACATCTGCATTTATTTGTCTGCAATGCAGGTGTCTACATACAGGTGTGGTAATGGTATGAGTTCCCTTGGGAGTCACTGAAGTTCTCATCAGCACAGGCAGGGATGGGCAGCCAGCCCATTTCACCATCCCAGCTGGGGGCAGAGCAGCCAGGGGCACCAGAGAGCACCAGCCCCAGACATTGGACACTTCCCTGGGGATGAGGCTGGGCAGAGGCTGGGCCCATCTTAGCACAGCCCATAGCCCATGGCTGGGCAGGGCTGGGCTGTGGGAGCTGGAGACCAGCTCTGCTGTGGCATCCTGGTGGCAGGGGCTGATGGCACCGAGGGACTGGTGTGGGGTTCTGTGCTGTGGGCAGGATGAGGGGGAGATCTCTGGAAAGCTGGGCAGAGATATTTAGAATCCTGGACTGTTTCAAAGTTAAGAGCATTTAAGCTACATTTTGGTTTTCACAGCTCAGCCCAAAGCAGTCACAAAGACAAATGCAGAATTACTAACTCAATAATCACTCCCACTACCTTTACTAAAGGGGGAATGGACATGTGAGCTACCTGCACAGATTCAAGGCACACTTCTTTGAGTAGAAAATAGTTATTAGGTGCTTTCACCACTTTCTTTTCTGCTTTTCCAGCTCTCTTCACTTTCCCTGATGACAGAAAACACCAGCAAAAATGGCAGAGCAGAGCTTTCGTGATGATGAGGAATCCTGTCATGGGGGTAGTGGAATTGGTGCTTGTGGCAGGGACTGGGGCTGTCTCTGGGATCTGCAAGCTTCCACTGCCCTCAGTGACAAGCAGCCCCAGTGGGACCAGACATGCAGCAAGAGGTTTTGAAATGGAGAAGAGAGAGAGAACCTCCTCCCTATCACAGGTCACCAAAACCCCAGCAGCCCTTCGGAGTATTTAATATTATTATAATGCTTGGCGCTATTATGGTAATCACCAGCTTAATAAATATTTCTGATAAATAAAATTTTGTTTTTTCCTTTGATTTTTTTTTCACTGTTTCACTAAAGAGGCAAGAATGACTCTTCATTCTGCTTCCATCTAAGCAAAACATTAGGACAAAGATAATTATTGATCCAGCCCTAACAATTGCCAACAGCATAGCTGGTTACAGAGCTGTGAACAATAGCCAAGAAAACATTGAACTTTTTTTGGGACTGAGCACACATTTTATATTTGGCCTGGCTAAAGTTATTTTTCCTGTACTTTGAGGTTCAAATTAAAGAAATGGAAATTGGAGACTGAACCTTCAATATATACTTATTGACTTCACTTTGTAGTAAAACAGGAGATGGGTTTAACTACTTTTCTGTCTCTTTTCCTTAGGGAAGCTCTTATGCCTTTATTTTCTTTATTTTTTTCCTTTCCTTTTTTTCCACCTCACAAAGGAGAGTGCAGCTTTCCCAGAATTCTAGCCATCAGTCAGTAAATTAAACATAACTGTGTTACGCTGAAGTGGGATGCTGAAATTATGAGTAGAGAAATATTTCCAATACAATATGATGTGATTCAATCCAGTTTTTACATTCTGCATGAGGAGATAACTGGATGACTATTCCCAAGGCCAAAAACTGCTCCTCCTAGCCTTCCCTCCCACATCTCAGCCCTTGGAGGCCCTTCAGCAGTCTCATCAAGTCATAGAATCATAGAATGATTTGGGTTAGAAGGGACATTTACAGGTCAGCCAGTCCAACATCCCCTGCAATGAGCAGGGACATTTTCAACTAGATCACATTGTTCATCCAACCTGGGCTTGAATATTTCCAGGGATGTGACATCTATCACCTCCCAATGGACAACCTGTTCTGGTGTTTCCTTATCTTATAACCGCTTGTCCTTTTACAACAGGTTCTGCTAAAATGTATGTCCCCACCTTTCTTGTAATCCCCCTCTAAGGCTGCAGTATGGTCTCCCCAGAGCCTTCTCATATCCAGACTGAACATCTCCATCTGTCTTAGACATGAGCCAACCTCTTGAGCTTGTCCAGATCCTTCTGCATGGTGTCAAGTCCCTCAGACAAGACAACTGCACCACTCAGCTTGGCAAACTTGCCGAGGCTGCACTGGGCCCATGCATTTAATATCTTTATCCATGGCATTGATAAAGATACTAAACAGTACTTACCCTCTCTCCATCCTCATCTCTCACCTTTGAACTGAAAACTAATCAGCCAAAAGAGGTTATTTTTCACCTACATTGTGTCTTTGATATGGTTTGCAGAATAGGTATACCAATGGTCTTCCCTTGAAAAAGGGAGGAGATGTGGCAGCAGAAAAACAAGACTCTTATAAGGGCATGACTGATTCATATTAGATTACAACATATATTGAATTGCTTTCAGCCTCCTATTATGCTTTCAACCCATCATTAGCACTTTTCTGCCTTTTTTGCTCCTCTTTAGTTTTATTTTGTCTTAATAATTTTAGATTGTTTTGTAATTTGAGCAAAAAAATTCTGAAGGTAGTTGCTTTACCTGAAGTGTTTCCTCTCACCCAGCTTGCTCTTAGTGCAATTATTTGTGTATGCTCTCTACTCCAGCATTCAAGCTATTAGTGAAAGCCCAGAACAAACCCATAAAAGAATTTGATAGGTACAGCCAGAAACTACTGAACACTACACTTTAATCGGCTTTATTGTCCAGTCTTTTCACTGTTGTAAGATAATCCTAGCTGCAGTGCATTTCCATAATAAAAATGTGAACTACCTTTTGCTTTCCCTATTGACTCTACATTGTGGAAGATGAGATTATTTTTGCAGGGTATGCTTCTGTGCTTCCTTTTGGGATGTTTCCTATCACATTTCCTTCAGGGGCTAGTTGAATGATTGTTTGATACTTTTCCACAGTATCTTTTTAGGTTGATTATGCCCATTCCTACATTTTCCTCATTCTGAAGGGAAAAAAAGACTAAATTTATATTTACTTTTCTCCAGCCCTCCAGTTTTTACTGACACCTCTGTCTCTCTCCCTTCAAATTCTCTTAGGTCTAATTGCAAATGATTCACAAATCACTTTTGCTACTTCCTTTAAAACTCTTGATTGAAATCCATCCCATTTATGGTCTTGCTTACCTCCCATATTTTTAAGTATTCTGAAACCTGTTTACTCACCTGAACTGCTCTATTATAAAGTTTGTATTACCTGCATGGTTGCTATTAATCTTTTTGTCCAAAGGCTCATACCAAGAAGGCAGTAAATCTTTTGACATTATTAGTATTATTCATTATTCATTCACTCTTCCTCTTAAAATAATTCGTCTATATTTCCCTCGGCTTACACCTAATGATGTATAATGTGCTTTCATTTCATGTTGCTTTCTTTGTGTAAATCTCAAGCCATATCTTCTCTGCATTTTCTGCCTGCAGTTTTTTACTGTTTATTTAGAATCCCTTTTATCCATGTGTTCATCCTTCTGGATTTTGTACAGTTCTGTGTTATAAACCGGTAGATCTTTCAAAATATTGTCTGTTTTGAGAACAAAAGAATACAGAAGATAATATTCAAGACCTCAGAATGCTGCTATGGGGTCGTCTGCTTCACTTTATTATCTCCTCCTCATGTCACGTTGCCACTGCCTGTGAAGCTGTCTATTTAACAGCCACAAGTCCTGTTGCCTTTCTTCTTTTCATATTCCCTTGATTCACCTCATTATTTCTCTGCATTGTAGTGATGAGTCATTGTGGACTCCCATCTCTCTCTCTCTCGGACTTTTGCTCTTTTTGCTGGAATCTCAAGAAATTCTATCACAGAAGATCTGTAGCTATGTTTGTTTCTCATAAAGGAGAAAGAAAAGATAGAGATATTAATGCATTCATTAATGCAAATATCTAGAAACAGCTAACCCACCAGACTGGTGTAAGTTACTCAGTAAGCCTGTTTTTCTGTGTCAATGAGTTTTAATTTGGTTCACTAATTGATAATGGTTTTTTGTGATATTTTTTAATATTGCTTTTGGACTACTTATGTGTTGTTTACTCAGATTCTATCTTCTTCTAATCTGCTTTCTCTTGTAATCCTTTAGTTACAAGGTTACTTGATTCTCAAATGCTTTTCAGGGCAGCCCTTGGAAGTTTCTCATGCATACACATATTCATATTAGTTGTGGACCCATCACTTTCAGTCATGTCATTTTTTAACATGAAAAAAGTAGTACTGAAAAGTAGTATTCTTTTCTCTGAATAATGAAAAGGTTAATGGTAAAGTTAATTGCTAAATAAAATCTTAGTGTTTATGATTCAAAACAAATACAGTTTATTCTTTTATATCTGCCTTAAAGGCAATACAATACTCAAGCTTCCCTAACATATATGAGGACTGTATAAGTGACCTCTGCCAAAGCTTTTGAATTAAGTGTTATACTTGATTGCTTATTAAACTAGCCCTACAATCTTCATTACCCTCACTACATGGACTTATTGTGGTCCTACATTACAGCACTTGCCTTTTAGAATCCAGTCCCTGAAATGCTGCTAAAAATTGTCTTATATGTCCCTCATTACCTTCATTTTTAAATCCCTTTTGTAGCTTATTCTGCAATTCCAGTAGGGTTCAATTTTCTCATAGTCTGATCTTTGACATTTTCCTACTTTCAAACATTCTCAGTTGCCTTAATCCAGCACCACTTAAATGTTCTCTTTGTTTTTTTGCTCTTTATGTTTTCTTCTTGGAGCTCACTTCCATCTTTAGTAAACCTGCTTCCACAATTCCCTTTGAAATAGTTCTTCCACCAGTTATAACATATTTGTAAAAAAAAGGGAAATGAAAAGATTTCATAATCCTCTTTCTTGTCAAACATTCTTTCCGAGTAAATGAAATATCACATCAACAAGAATTTTTTGAAAATGCTTTATTTATCACATGAGTTTTTAAGATCTCAAATTAATGCTAATAAATAGGACGTTTCTTAAATTCTCAACAGAACACAAATGCTATTTCGCAGCTCAAAGTTTCAAGAGGATTTTAATTTAAATTCAATTCCCTCTTTTTTTCCTATCAAATGAACCAGACATTTTCCATTACAGCACTAGTGTATCTCCACCTTGCTGTGTGCCAGAAATCCACTGAGGAAAAGATTTTACTGGAGGAGACAGTGATAGGCTCCTATGCTGCATGGAATGAGTAAATGGTTGGCTTAAAACAGTAACCAAGTGCTGTGATGTTGGGCCAACCACCCAATAGCATAGCAATTGAGAGGAACTTGGAAACAAGTCATGTTATTAGTTCTTTTCCTGCCAGAATTTAGGATTTATTAATTTTACAGACAAAAAGCAGTATAGTTCCCTGAAAAGTGGGAACCCATGCTTTATGGCATTTCCTAGAGGCAAATGATTAACAATTCTGGGGAATAACTTTTTACACTTTGTTTTATAAGACAGCAGTAAATGGCTATTAGAGGTGACCTTATGATGAGGAGAAAGAGTTATAATAAGAACTAAATATTTGTTGTTATTTGCTACTACCTAGCTTTGTTTTGAGCTATGTGAGGAAGTTTCATTTGTTAACAATAAAATATTCTCCCCCTTGCAGAAACTTTCAGTTATATAACTTGTAGTCTGATCCAGGCGGCAGGAAAGTAAACGAAAATTCTCCCATAGAGGGTAATAACAGCAGGATACACCCAGTAATTCACACAATAGTCTGGGAACAGACCCAGAGGGGAAAAGAAATGGAGAAAAGTATTTGTTTAAAAACTTTTGTTTGTTTACATCTGACTCCAATGCCCTTTTAAAACCAATACAGGGGCTGGGAAAGGTAATGAAACTCATGGAAAAGTTTCTGGATAGGCCATGTTCTCAAGGGACGATGTCTCAGAGATGATGCAAGATTATCATGAATAGTCTTTATATGTGAGTTGTTTAGTAATTAACAGTCTTTTGCGAGACTTGGGAGACAAGAATTCACAAAAGAGGAAAGTAGAAATGCAACTGAAATGCTCTTGTGATACTTTGAGCTAATGTACATAGATACAGTACAAGGTTATGAGGGTTCTATATGGCTGATCATCACAAAGATAAAATAACTGGTAATTTTTAACTAGGCTGGAACCTCGTACTTGATTATAGATTACTTTTTAAGATCCCATCAGAATTTGTATTTGGGGGATTTGGAGTGCACGATAATAGGAAGAAGTCAAAGAATACTTGTTCTGCCCATTTACAGCAAAGTTCTACAATTGCTAAAATCCAGAAACCGACTTTTCAGTAGTTCTCTCTACTGTTCACCACATTTGAAAAGATTTGTGTCATGAGCCAGTAATTTTGCCAGCTAAAACCTGGCAAACTTGAGAATAATTCTTCTTGGCATTTACTTCTTTGTCTAGTACTGGATTAAAAGCACTACAAAATGTTAAGCTATGTGCATTTAAATTTAGGTGCTTTTCTAAGACCAACATACATTGCAATTGTAGAAACTTTCCTATCAATTGAATTATAGCATAGATTAATGTGGCTGAAAATAATTCAGTAGAGGTTTAAACAATGCTGAAGATGCTTATTCTGCTCTAATCTGTCCAAATATAATTGATTTAGATATCAATTTGTAGAGTCATAAAAATATCAGTGGTTTGATATTGTTAAAGATCTCAAGGTTCTCGTTGCATTTCAGCATATAGATATTCTCCATTCAAATTCATGGGGAAATCTGCACAAGCATGCCAAGGAAATAATAGATGTTTCCTTTGCCTAACATCCTTTATAACAATGATCACAGAATTGCAAAAAAATCTTAATCTGCTTTCCTCAAATTTTAGGTTAAACCTGATAGGTGTTTGTTCCTGGAAATATTTAGAAATGAACGAGCAACCAATGTCACTATGGTTACACAGGAAGTCTGAATGCTTCTTCAGTATGTTTTGCTCAAGAGTCAAAAGAAATGGCTTTTTGTTTATTCGTAAGAACTTCTCCAATTCAGTTCTTTGGTAGTTGAATTGGATATTCAGCCTCGGAGAGAATATCCAAAAGGGTCGTCTGTTACAAAAATAAAAAGCGCCCAAGATCTCTTTAGAAAACTCAGTTGGAAGGTATTTTTTTATTTAATTTGCAACTGAAATGTTTCCCTGTTGCAATCTCTATGTAACTGTGCTGAGAGTATTTAGTATAACAGGATATGTTTCAATTTCTAGAAATATAAATTTACCATTTATTTAGCACTGTGCTTAGAGAACCTGTAGCAACATTTCAGATTTCAAAACTGTCCACTGTGGAAATATTTGCACAGTTTTATTGAGTGTAAAACATGTAATCTGGTCTTTCTCCTCAAATTTGCTTAGCCTTGTACCAGAAGATTCTTAGATAGATTGTGGTTCAACTACTTGCAGAGACCATTCTAAGGAAAATATCCAAAGCAGGAAGAATTGTTGTTTTCAAATCAGGTGTCCTTTATCTTCAGCATTTGAATTAGCAGTTGCTTATGTTATTTTAAAAAGCAGTACTATTACCAGTGTCAGGAAGGCTGATGTTTTGGAGTTCTTCCTTGTGTATTGTGTGAGCCCACAGCAACTTGTTTCTTTCTTAGAAGCTTCCCCAGTGCACAGATAGAGCCTTGATATGTTGCTTGTTGAGCAAAGCAGTGTTAGTTATTTCCTTTCAACATTTTCTTTCTGACTTTTACCTTGAAACTCAGGTGTATTTACAATCATTAATAAGATGTCTGGAGAAAGGACAGATGTTTTAGTTACATGGGCGATGCTGAAGCTGAAGCTCTAAGAGTTTCCTGTATTGTTCCATACGTGTAAGTAGCTTTTGAGAAACATCTCAGCTTTGCTGCAGATACTGCAACAGGGATATTTGTGAGAACTTTTTATCATAATGCATCGATAAATTTCTGGTAGATTTTGTCTCCAGCGAGACATATCAATGAAGCTAAAAGCAGAGCCTTTGCTGTGTCAGAGAACAGAGTGGATCTTCCTATTCGATCATCTGCTTTCAAACACCCAAGTACTGGGGTATCACCAAACGATTGAAATCACCCTTGGTTTTCTCTCCAAAATGGCCATAGCTTTAAAGCAATGGAATTGTAAAAAATACTTGGAGTTATTTTGAAGAATGTACAAGATTTGAATCTTCTGAGGATATAATGTCAATAATTTTTGGAGAAATAGGAAGTTGGTAGCACTAATGTTTCTTTGTTTTTTTTGGTGAAAGGAAAATAAGAAAACTAAGATTTTCATATAATCAAGGAATTATGATTAAAGCTCAGCTGTCAGTTGAGTTTCATTGTAAAATCAGAAAAATTGCCAAGTACTGTTTGAATTTTTTTTCCCCTTCATATGACTTATTTTCCCATCTACTACAGAAGTCTTTGATGGGCTTATTAATTTTCAGGGTGAAAAAAATTTCTCTAGCTATGGAGATAGTTAAAGCAAATATATAATTGAAGTTTTCAAATCATATGAAGCATAATCATGACATCTGAAAGCAAGGGTAAAAGAATCTAAACACAGAATTTTTTGTGATTTGGTTAACTTTAGCTACATTTTCACAGTGAATACTTGCTGTAAAGACAATTTAAAATAATTTTTGAGGCTTGATATTTAGTTCTTGTAGCTAAGATAGTAGTAAGTTCTAAGGATCATATTTGAAACATTTTATTGGGGTCACTGTTTGGGCAAAACCCACAAAATTCAATTCAGTTCAAAGTTACACTGCTATGCTTGGATTGAAGATATGGGCTTGCTCTATTGATTTAATGTGCTAACTTCAGAAATTATGTTCTGGATTCAAATTTTATTTCCAAATACACTTAATACTTGAGAAAATTTAAATATGGGGATTTAGCCCAAAGTCCTAAACGATCTTAAAGCAAAGCTGAAAATATAGTCAAAGAACATAGCTAGTTCTAATAAATAAAATTTCTCAAAAATAATTCTTTTTCCTTATGCTGACATGATGCCAAATGCAGAGCTCCACTCTTTTCATGCTTCTAGTCATTATTCCTGACAATTTTGTTATGGAAGCATGCTGTTGATGCACTTGAAATGCATCTTTTTTGCTTTGCCCTCTATTCAGGGCAAACGCCTCACTTTCAAGATCACATCCAACAAAATAATGAATTTTGGCTCTTCCAAGAAGCATTGTTGGGTTCAAGGCTAAAAGCCTTTTTATTCAACAAATACTTTCTTATTAAACTCAAACAGGGAATAGAAGCCAGTTTCATAAAGGATGTTTGGTATCTATTTCTTCCAATAAACTAATGTTACCTACTTTTTAAAACTGTTATGTGCATAATGATAATAAATCAAGCAAAATGATAGTGCCACATAGAAAACAATTTAATTGACTGTGATTTATTAATTCCGTCCATGACCCAAATACATATCACATCACATATCTGTT
The DNA here is from genome assembly GCA_013397155.1 of Irena cyanogastra. Classification (NCBI taxonomy): domain Eukaryota; kingdom Metazoa; phylum Chordata; class Aves; order Passeriformes; family Irenidae; genus Irena; species Irena cyanogastra. The sequence continues at coordinate 115,238 of VWZV01007875.1, forward strand.
AAAACTGAAATGAGTTTAGAAAAAACCCTCCATAGATGAATGACAGGTATGCAGAAAGGTGAAGAAATTCTCAGAAATTTTACGCACTTTGCTCAAACAAGAAAACTTAAAATCTTCTACTGTGCAGATGTGTCTCCTTCCTGCCTAATATAGCATGTTGTTTTGAAATATGCTTTAGGATGATTATAATTTTACAGACAGAAACAGTGTGACTTCAGCAGACTTCCCTGCTCGATTTGCTCATTTATAATGTCATCCTTCCCAATCATGCTTGTCTCTTTTGATATACTGCCTCTCATGAAAACTGTGAGCCCTGTAAATGTCTCTATAATGACTAGCTCACTCAAGCCCTGGTCGTTCAAGGCAGCTACCATAATGCAAATAATAAATAATAATAGTGTCTGTACACAGCTACAGCAAAGCCAGTGAAGCAATACATGTTCCTTGACATACAGAGATTCTAATGATATATTGGGTCAGGGTCAGACCTTTTCCCTGTATCACATGGCACTGTGTAAAGCAGGAGCTGGAGCTCAACTTCTGCAATTAGATCCATATTTGAATTTTTACAGAATTTAGTGACTCTTTGTGAACCTACTGATCCACTCTTCCATATTTATTGAGTGAAATACTTTTTTGTAGTCTCTATATCTCTATACCTCAGTGGTGTTACATGCATGTTATCTACTCTCTTTCCTAAAAAATTAATTTTAAGTGACAGTGGAAGGCGTCTTCTAAATAACGTATTCTGAACTTTTAAGAGTATATGCTTAGCTGATATTCTTATTTCCATTTTATTTAAATACTATAACCTGAAATTCATATGCTAGAAAAAATAGTGAAGATGACTGAACAAAATTTCAAGCAATGCCAGTCAACATTACTTAGAGGTTTGACCCTGCAGGTTCTGAACTCTTAACACAGTCATCAGAATAACTGTAATGAAATTCTCAACATGCAGTTATTGGAGGATTGTGGTTTCAACTGTTTTGAATATGTGCTTCATTAGGCTAAAAGTCTAAGCTGTTAGCATTGAGAAGCCTCAACTGTAGTCATCTTTCATGTATTTGCACACAGTAGTGCAGTGCCTTGGTAAGACTTCATTTTGTAGCCACATCTTGCCAGATGCCTTGCATGTACGTTTCTATGGAATGTTATGGTATTTAATAGAAACTGCCTTTGTTTTCAAGATACCCTAGAAACAGAGAGAAGTAATTAAATGTAATAGAAACTGCAGCCTCTAAACAAAGGTACAAGATACGTGCGTGCTCATGTACTGCATAGTTAAAGGAAACACTAATGTAACACTAAAATTAGAAAAGCCAAACTTTAATTTCAAGGATTGGATTGCCAGCAATGAACTAGAAAAGACTTTTTGTATGCACTGGCTCCCTACATCAGACACACTAATTTACATTTTGGAATCATTTTCTGTTCTGATTACTTGCTCTTGCTGAGCAGTGGAGAAAAAACAAGTCAGATTAAAAAGTAAAATAATAGAGCTATCTTGCCAAACTCATTGCACTCAAACAACTGCAAGGCTTCCTCCCCTTGCAGTAATTTGACTGAGAATATAACTACTGTGTTGAGATTTATGCAGTGGGAATGGAGCACAGAATTATTCCAACAACTTGCCAAAATTTTGAAAGCACAAGCTTTTCAAGTCTAAAGCAGTATTACTGTTGCTTAAATGCCATTTGTAGGCAATAAGCAAATTACTGCTTAATGTATTTGGTTTCAGTACTTTCACTCTACAGCAAGTGTGTTAACATATAAAACAACAGTAACTGGTCCTCTGGGAAATTCCAATACAGCAGAGCTGCTATTTCTGGAAAGCTATTTTTATATATGGAACGCTACTGGGCTCTGTAATATTTTGCTATTAGGTGAACACATTGGAAAAATTTAATTGGCATGTGATTTCAGCTGTCTTCTCAGGGGAATAGTGGTAACTTTATGTACTGATTCAGTTCACTGTACCTGTAGAACTGCTGTTAAAGGAAAACCAGTGGCTTAGGTCCATTGGAAGCAGACTATTGACTAATTTTGCAACACACAAAATCCAAGAGAAACTCCTGAGTACCCTTTAAATGGTGTATCTGCCATTACCTTATATATTTCACTTAAGGAATTTTTACAAAGACTCTATTTTCCACCATGTTGTGTGCTGTGAATGGCTAGAATTGCCTTGATACAAAAACTGGGCCATCATGAAACTAAGTTGTTCTTGCACACCACTGATGTGCTAGACCTATGTGGTAGCTGTGCTGAGGGATTCCTTTTGCTTTGCTTAAATGTTTCTGCCCTTTGGACAGAAGAAGAGGATTTACTCTTTCCCTCCTAGTGCAGGGACTGAGCTAGACGTGTGAAAGGGACGCAGTTAATTTATTACTTCTGTCTTAAAAGTGCTTGTGAAAGATGTTTAGACTTAAACCTACATCTGATAAAAAATTTACTGATAGGCCTTAAATTAAGTCAAGCTTGGGTTGACTTGCAAGACTGGTACTTTACTTTTTTGGTCAAGACACTTTTTCATGTTGAACACAAAGGATAGGCAAGATGCGGTTCTTTGTTCTTCAACTCAAATGAACAGGCTCTAGGATTCAGGTGGATGGTGATTCTGACAGCTTTCAGGACAAAAAATGTCCTACATAGATAAAACACTCCTTTAGATCAGATACCTTTTCTCTGCAGTCATTACATTAAGTGAACTGTTATGATTCAGTGAACTGCTGAAGCTATTTTTCCATATACCATGCCAGGCAGCCGTGCTATTCGTCTCTATTAGAACTTTCCACACCCTAAGTAGGGTGGCCATTTACTCATTGTAGTGCTAATTATACTCTGTTGTGATAGTTAGTCCCTTCTTGCCACGGTTTTCTTCTTTTTCTTCAAATGAAATGCAAGTTTCTCTCAAGTGAAAAATTATTATAAATTGAGATCTCTGTTTTTTTTTTTCCCCCAAGAGCTAGGTAAATAAAAAAATATGCTCTTCCCAAATTCATCCACCTCTTCTTTGATGATCCCTGCTGCTTAGATATTTGCAGGTCTTTAAACTCCCTCCCTTTAAGCTGTGTCTGCTTGTGCTGTGCTTCTTGTTATGGCATTGCCTTGCTAACCCCTTACATTTCATTGCTTCCCTGTTCTTATTCTGCCTGTGTCACCTCTCCTCAGGCCTGTTAGATTTTTCTTACAAATTTTTCAGAGCTTTCTGCAAGTGTTCACACTGGGTTATGCACAGTAAGCTCCCACATACTTCCAGAACAGGTGGAATAGACACTTGATATTCTAATATTCAAGAATTTTAATCAGTGATGGAGGTTAATCTGAGCATGTTAATTCATAAAAGACTCAGAGGAAGCCAAGATGGACACAACTGGCAGAAATTTTGGGCAGGAGCTCTCAGCTGGACAGAGAGAGAGAGAGTAGATTCCAAAGCAGTGTTTTAACTGCTAGTAGTAACAGCAGTGCTCAGTGGTGGAAACATGGATTTCTTTCTGTAACTTGTTCCCACCATCTACTCATTATCATGACATCTGATCAAGCTGGGAATCTTGGAGGCAGTGGTTAAACCAAACTATGAGCCTTTGTCCTTGGCCAGAGAGCTAGAGGTGACAGGAAAACAGAGATGGCACAGGACCAGAAGAGCTGCTGGTAACAATCTGAGTTCATTTCCTTCATGTCCATGCCAAGCCTGTTATGTGCTGCTGTATAGCTTGAAATACAAAAGGAAACCCTGTCCTGCTGCCTTATAACTGTAAAGTATCCATGAGTCAGGTAAGTTCCTGCAGTGCCCTGAGTTGTGATCTGCTCCCTTTGGCTATAACTGGTAGGACAGGGCCACCACAGTGCCCCTCAGCACTGCCTGCCTGTGCTTCAGTAGATGCAGGGCAGGCACAAGGGATATCGTTTGGAAACCTGGAGAATGGGGCTGACCATCTCTAAGAGGCCTCCTGAATCTGAGAATATTTTTTGTGTTGCTCGGGAGAATTGTTGCATGAAAGATGTGAATATGAGATAAAGAGCAGGCTCCATTTCCTCTGTTAGCTGGCTGAAGAGTTGAGTGTCTAGTATGCACTTTCTAGATTCCCTTGGGAAGAGATGGAGGGCTCTCATGGTCACTGTTTGAGACCCTGAGGGATCTTGATGACCCATCACAGTGGAGTTCCTTCTGGAATTGCCCCAGGCCATTGCTCCTGCATGTCTCAAGCACCTGTCTGTTTATTTTCCTGCAATGGAAACAATCATCTTGGGAAGTGGACATCACATGTCCTTCCAGGGACTAAAGAGCAGCATAACTGACTGGCTAAGCTAGGCAACTAACTTTAATATGCTTTTAAGTGTATCTAGTGTATTCTCTTCTCTCTTTTTTTTTAATCTTTTCTCTCCCCAACTTGCACTGCCCTCCCCCCCCTTCCTTCCAAATTGGCCTTTTCAGCAGAGAGAAATAAGCCCAGGAGTACTACAGTTCCAGCTATTGAAACCTAGCCCTTATCTACCTCTCCTCTGGGAACACTTGAGAAAGGTCAGACCTCCCAGTTTCTGTAACACTGGACAGAAACTTCAGGGATTAATTAAAATGAAAGAGTGAAAATCTGCTTGTCCCCAAGTCTTTTTATCCTTATCACCTTTTTTTGAGAAAAAGTAAAGACCTTTGAGAAAAAAATTCCTGCCTACTCATGGACTGTGTGTTTTGAGAGTGAAGGGAAAAATTGCAAGATAGCTACTGGGAGGCAGACTTGACAGATTATGCTTTCTACAAATTTGGAGTTTTCACAGTCTTTCTTCCATCTCATTTGCCCTAAAATTTAGTGGGAATATTAAACATTAGGCTGTGAAATTTTGCAGATGAAACTGGGATGGTCTCTGAACAAAGTGTTACTAAAAATATCGACTAGTTTTATGCATATAGAACTCAACTGAGAATGTTTTGGGCATGTATTAATGCTATGGTATCAGTGGAGAAAGAGTACATTTGATCAGTGTCTCAGTGTTTGCAAGGTAGCATATTAAAGTGAAATTTTGGTATTTAGGAAGATACTCTTTTCCATGCCACACTAATTTTTTTCCGCTAGAGGTTTTTGTTTGTTGTTTGTTTGTTTGTTTGTTTGTTTTTTGCAATAGAAATATGTCAAATAGTTTTCATGTACTGAGGTATATTTTAACATATGTTAACCAACATATGCTTTAGGGTTTTTTTCAGTTTGTTCATTGAATTTGAAACTATAAGCATATAATTTCAAAGAAGTATATTGAGAAAAGCACTTTAAAGGTTAACTGATGGACTACTATTTTAAAATAATAAAAGAGAATAATTTAAAGTAGATCATCTGCAAGGGCATACATTTTGCTTTGGCACTCCACAGAATGCAAACTCTTCCTTTCCTGACAAGGTATTATGACTAGACTTTTCATGAATGTCAGAAATAATTTGAATTTCAGCTCATGTTCTTTTTATTTCTGCATGTATTAATATTCCCGGATTTAGATTCTGGTCAACAGAGTTAATGCCACCAATAATAAGGCTGCATCCAGCTTTTGTCAATCAGAGCTAAGAGCTTTCTTCTCTGCTCAAATTGAAGTCTCTTTGCTATCTCTTATTAACTTCTATTAGTCTCATTATTAAGTCTTTAATATTGCCTAAATATTTGAACTTACAAGAAAAAAAATGCCTTAAGACCCGAATAAAGTTTTGGATCTGAGTTCTACAGATGAGAACTGTGCTAAACTCTGGCTCAGACTTACTGTCAAGGGTCTCTCTAGAGAAGGAGGCAAAAGAGTAAGCCATATGCAGTAGAACAAAACTAGCAGGGTGCCTTTCCTTCTGGCTTCTCTGCTTTAGAGAGATCGTGCAGCAAATTCTTCTGGCATATGGAGCATACAAAAAATTAATTCTTAGGAGGCTGTGGGTCAAAGTACTGACTAAAATTCTCTGCACCTTAAACATCTTAGATACCACAAAGCCATATTCCTTTTATGTCTGAAGTGAGTGAGTACTTTATGCGACTTGGTACAAATGCTCTGTGGTGTACACATTCAAATTAGGTGAAATTTTGTTGATTTGGTTGAATTTGTAAATTTACAAGCAAAAACTGTGTCTGAGACACTGTGAGATTACCCACTAAGAAGTTTCAATCAGGTTATATAAGTTAGTTGTCTAACTAGGTTTAATTAAAGAAATATAACTATTGTTTATAAGAATGAACTTCATTTTTTGCTAAAAAAATTGCCCTGGATGTCAGCAGTTGTGTTGACTTCTTGGGGAAAAAATTACTGTATCAGCTCCTTGATGTATTTTTAAATGTTGTTTCTGGTGGTTTTTTGTCAGTTTTGATGAAAAGTTTCACAGAACTAGCCTGAAATGATACATTTTTTTCCCAGAATTTCTCAGATTCACACTAAACAATTTATTAGACTGTTCCCAGCACACTCTAGGTTTAAGAACATAGAAAAAAACCTCAAGCTTTATTTAGTTCTAAAGACTGTATGATACTGGAGGGGTGGAACTAAGTAAATATGAATTGAAGTTGCAATACATTTTATACAACTTTTCTACAAGATAAACGTCTGGGCCCAGTTCCACTGCAGTGGGCACAAGGAGACACAAACTATTGCCTAATATTTGTGTTACTGTAGCACTCAGCTGTCTTGAGCCTGCTCTGGACCTGGAAGGTCTCTTACGACAAAACTTAGTCCTTGCCAATAAAAATCAGAGAATCACAGAATGGCCTGGGTTCAAAGGAACCCTGCCAATCATCTAGTCCCAATTCCTCTTTCACTAGACCAGGTTTCTCAGAGCCCCATCCAGACTGGCCTTGGACACCTCCAGGGATGGGGCATCCACAGCTTCTCTAGACAACACATTCATTCCAGTGCCTCGCCACGCTCCCAGCAAAGAACCTCTTCCTAATATCTAATTTAAACTGACTCTCTTTCAGTTTGAAGCCATTCCCTCTTATTAGTGTAAAAAGTGTCTCCTCATCTTTCTTGTAGGCTCCCTTCCAGGCACTGGAAGGCCACAATTAGGTCATCTTGAAGTCTTCTGTTTTCCAAGCTGAACAATCCAAAGAAGGCAAGACCAAATACAAAACCAAGAACCAAAAACCAAAACCAAAAAAAAAAAAAAAATACAAAAAGAAGTTGAAAACTCTCCAAAGTCTGTTGTTTGATACCAAGAATGTGGTTGGTTTTTTTTGTTGTTTTTTTTTCTGCCTGTGTGCTGCTGTAGAGAGCCATAACATAAGACTAAGAAGAGGGCATGGTCATCTTCTAGGACACTTCAGGGAGACAGCACTGGCCATGACAGGTGCTTTGGGAGAAGGGAAGCTGTGTTGAGCACCTGCTGGCCTTACATAGACAGATAATGGCACAGGGATGAGCAGGCTGATCCCAAAGCCTTGTGTCTGTGTAAGATGCTTAAAACTGGGAAATATTATATGACATCTGGTATGTTGTTTTTTATTTTACAAGTAGATAGTAGTTTTACTCCAAGAAAAAAGAATCTGATCCATTGTCCCAGTGTTCCTCTATGGTCAGAAATAATCTAATAGTTATCATTACACCCTGATTTATTAAACTCACCCCTCAAGAACCCAGCCCATTTCTAACAGATTAGAGGCGGGATTTCCTCATAATGAAACTCTTTTATTCTGATCTTGTGAGGTTGTATTTCTCAAGGAGTTGTCTGTGTGTAATGTGTCTTTCAAACAATGCTGCTGAGACTGAGTTTCTAAGATACCCTTTTTTAGAAAAAGTGAGTAGAATCTGCCTCTAAGCACTCAGGCTCTCTCTGTGGACTTCAGCTGGATCTCAAGAGATGTGCATTTGCATTTCTAGGCTAGAGTGGAAGTAAGGCAAGGCTCTGGCTTTACAGAAATTTACAATTATACTACTTGTCTCTATCAGCACCTTTGCTATGTCATGCTTTAAATTTTGTTAGAAATAAGTTACATGATTGCATTCTTGCATTTACTGCTCCTGAATTTCCTCATAATGTTTTAGTTAGAGATATCAGTCTATGTGAAAGCCATGTTCTGTTTCCTTACAGAAATACATATTTGAAATAAGAACTCCAGAATCTTCTAGACCAAGGCAATGTTAGTAGTAAACAGATGAGAAGACACTGTCAGTGTCTTATTTTTTGGGTTTTTTTAATGTCTGTAAAAAGTTTTCTTTGGTTGTAGATGAATGACAAAAAGAGGAATAACTGTGGTGTAAAGTTGGAGCAGATTATATGACATGAGCTTTTAAAGAAGCAGAAGCTGCAAAATGAAAAGCAGATATTTGGAGGAATGGTGCATGCACCTCTGATTCACAAAGGATTTAATTTGTCATAGTGCAGGTGGGGCTAAACTGCTTTCAGGGAATTGTTTGAGGTCTTTGCATTTTAGAAATATTGGCAATACAACACAGTTTGTTTCTTTCCTGTGTCCATCACCTGAAGAAGTTCAGATACACCAAATATGTAGGTTGCCAATGCTACATAATAAATAGATTAAAAAAAAATACCTTTAACATCTGTGGAACTTATGTCTTTGTTAGGTTATTTTCTCAAGTGAAAAATCATTCTGTCAATATTTTTAAAACTCCTAATAAAAGAGTGTATTGATCCATATCAACCTATGAAAATCTTTTTTTGATTTTGAAGATCTTTTATATTATTACCACATGCAAATAAACTTTAAAAAAAAGTGTAAAATGGAATTGAGAATATAATCTATATCCAGCTAATTTTCAAAATCAGCACTATGTTTTTGCAGAATTTTGATAGCTCATCAAAAACTGAGAAATATTAGAATTACTAGAAATAACTTCTAAGAAGTCTAAATATTTCCCAAAATCTGTACCACACCTGTCAATTTAAACTTGATGTTCTTCATCTACATTTAAGAAAAATGTAGTGAAAGATCATATAATGTGGTCATTTAAAAATTAATTTCTTTGATATAAAATGATATTTTTATAAATTTCTCACAGTTCATTATTGTTTCTTTACTATCCATTTTTGAAATTTTCTGACACAAAAATTAGTTATGAGAAATTATTATGAGTGAGTAGCAAATGAGAGACAAAACATGACATGGCAATGGAAAAAGAACAGTTTTGTTGATTTTCATTTCAAGGTCTGTGAATATTTGGGATTCTGAATTACATTAAAATGCTGTGCAAAAGCATATTCAAAACGTGCTCTTCTGGTCAGGAAGGTTAACTTTATTGTACAAAGGCTTGCACCTCTCTCAGACAGGCCTGGGGACCTGCAAACTAGAAAAGATTGAGAAATATCCTTAGTTCTACAAAGGAAATAATCTTTTATTGTGCTGTCTGAAGTTATTTTAACCTTACTCTGCAAACAGACTAGAAACTTTTATAAAAGTAACTAACATCACAGTAGATTTTAGCTTTGAAGGAGAGTCTAGTTTATTAAGAGAAATAAGAGCGCACGGGGTGGGGGAAGGAATTATTTCTGCTGTTTATCTCAGGTAGAAGAGGCCTAAAGGGGCACAATTGAGTGGGTGGGGATTTGGTTTGCTCATTTGTCATTTCATGTGGGCTAGCTTTATTCTCTTAAATATTTATTACTTAATCCAAAAAAAGTAATAATAGTAATGCTGTAACATTTCTCTGGCTGTGTTCCCTCTGCAGGGTAATTACTTGTGATGAGTGCCTGGGGGTATGCTGGTCCCAGCTCGAATCTTTGGCTGGAGAGAAAATGATGGAGATGGTTTTTACCTGTCTGAGTTCCAGACCCAGAGCTATTGTGGAAATATTTCATTCACAGAAATACTGTAACAAGATTTCAAATCTCAGACCCTTTAATTACAAGATTAATGGCTTTCAGGCTAGCAAAAGTAACGAAATGTCACTTCTAGTTGTTTGCACACTCATTCATTTATTCACTTGGCTAACTAACTCGAGCCAGGTACAGCACTTCCTATAAAGCTAAAGTTGTAATTTCCTTTCTCTGTGGTTATAGTCCCTTTGAAAATGTACAGTGTAGGCTGGGAGTGATTCAGGTTCCTCAAACACTTATACACAAAATGTTCTGTAGAAATACAAAGCCCATATATCAAAAAGGAGGGCACTACTCCTTAACAAGTAAATTTTCCAAAAGGCCTAAGTGGGACACAGAGGAAGGAAATGAAGGAATTCTGAGAATCTCCAACATGTGACAGGTGAGTCCCATTTTGGTCTCTGGTTTGACAAGGTCTGAAGGAAACCCTTCATGTTCTTTGATGCTTCTTTTTAAACCCTCAGGCAAAACTACGATTAATGGATGAAAAGAAGAAATTTAAAATCTTTGTATGAAATAGTACCCTCCAGAGCTAAAGATGGTGTGTACTACTAATAATCTCTCACATTTCTGTTCACAATGAGCTGAAGGATGAATATGCTGAATTGGTCATGCATTGTCTGGAAAGCACAGTCACTGTTTTACATACTTCATATCTCTAACTATCCAGTTACACGGGGATAAGTTAACATTTTGTTCCCACTGAGGGGTGCTCCAATGCCACTAAAGAGCAGGTATAGCCTTGTTTTAGAAAACCAGGCCACCATTACTCAGGTGTAAGCCCAGAACGACTTACACAAATGCATCTGTTAAACAAAGTCCTTATTCTTTCCAGTTCTTTATTTGTTCCTTGTGGCAGTGCGTATGTGACATAATTGGGATCTTGCATAGTAGGAGCAGAATCCCATCTGTCTGAGGCATCTATAATTGGTTGCTGTCTCACAGTTGCAGAGAATTAGCTCATCTGAATGATAACCTTTTCTTTCACCACTTAAAACTGTAGTAGGAGAATAAACAATAACTGTATCTGTATCGTATCTTGAATGATATGTTAAAAATTTCAGCACTGAAAATAACATTGTCAGGATAATTTTTACCCAGGCAAAAATATTAACAGGGTTGGCAATACTCATTGTTGTGTGCTTTTACAGTGTATGCCTCACCAAGGCATAGGAATGCCAGGCTGAATTTTCATTGGTAGTATTTTCATTTTCAATAGTATCCAAATGTGGCGCTACTCTGAAGAGCAGCCTATAGCTGTAATAGCACAATGGATAGGATCAGAGGGATCAATAGAACATTTTAAGCATGAACTCATGTAACATTCAGTCTTGAATTTATATTGCATCTGTGATCATATGCAGGTATAGGCATTATGAAGTCTTGCATATCCTGTGAAAAATAACTACCTTATCAGAGATGGTTGAGGCAATCAAGTGTAGAACCATCTGTCTGGTCAGTCCTTAGGTTAATCAACCTATGCAGTCACTGTTGATGAAATCAAGCCTTCTAAGGGGCTCTCAACATTCCATGCAACAAGAATCACAGAGGTACATGGGATGCCCAAGTTCAGGCTCTTCTCAGGACAGTGGGAACCTTATTGAGTTATGGGTGTTTTATAGCCGATGGGGAAACTCCTACACTGAGTTTTCTTTTGGGTCTGCACTTACCAAGGTGCTGAGGCTTTATATCTTCTATGGACACTAACTCCATGCAGGTCTTCTTTACACTACAGTGCCAAGTGTCTGTCAGGGACTTGTACTGTAACAGGTGTTAGAGTATAACACCGCACAACTAATCTTGGCAAACATCTCAGGGCTGACTACTTGTCATTTTGCTGAGGTCGCAGGTAAGGTTTTGTGTTGTTCTGTGAGGGAGAATAATGTGTTGTGTGTAGTGTGTTTCATTATCAGATGGAGGCAAAAAATTCCTTCTGGGGACTTAGAAGCTGTTGCTATGAGGAAACATGCTGTGTGAACAACAGGCTGTGACCAATGCATTAACTTGACATTTTCCTGCTATTGGGGTAAGACATTTATGAGAAAGTACATATTCTTGTAAAAGCATAGCTACTTCATTCCTAAGCAATTTCAAAACTAATAGGTGTTATACTACCTGGTTGGTTGGGCTTTTGTATTTCTGGTAACGGGGATGGTTTTATTATGATCCATTATTACAATTTCTGTTCTACCATTTTTGCTCCAGATGGTTCTGGAAACATTATTAGCAGACAAAGTTCATGTCTCAAATAACATAAAACCCTGGATCACGAACTGAAGTAAGAAGTATAGCACACAGTAGAGGGTGATGGCAGAAGGGAACTGGGGGGTAATTACAATAAAAGCAAGCAGTTGTTTAAGCTTTGCACAATGTGGTGATCTTGAAGCATCTGGAAATTTGTTTTCATAAACAAATAACATCTGTTTCTCTTCATTGTTGTACAACCTAACCTTTTGCAGTGTTAAGGAAACTTCAGATGTATTACTCAACAAGTAGTTACCTGATTTCTTCAAGGCAATAACCAGAAGTGAATGTAGAAAGAGAATATGAAGGAACAATAGCCATGCTAACTTATTCCTGGAGAACATCCTTGATGACATTCAGATACAAGGACAAATATGCTCAAATTGGAGCAGTTTCTGCAGGAACATAGCCATGTGCTGATCAACGTAATTTGATAAAATGATTTGAAATGCAGCGTGGGCATGAATGAAGAAACATCCCATTGCTCTTAGCATAAGGAGCTGGTCTGTGATGAAGAGGCATCTAGGTTGTTATCAGTTCTGCTACTAAGGTCTACAAACTCATAGCATTGAAAATTGTATTTCAGGCACTGTGTCTTTGGTAGCATGGACACAGGTTGATTGGAATGGCAAGTGAAAATGCAGTTATGGTCAACTGGAGAAAAACTGTTTCAATGACCTTCCTCTTCTGCTTCATGGATCTCCTTGAGCTGCATTGTGGCTTGGTCACTGTCCCACCAAATGATGTAGTCCAAAGCTATGTTTCCAACACAACTGTCTCATGACTGGGCCTGAAGCAGCAAGGCTCCCTTCTTGATGATTTCAGGAAAATTATGCTCCCCATAAGAGTTTGACAGAAAGTTATTGAAAGGCAATATATCATCAGATCTACCACAGATTGCTCCAGGACGAAATTGAATGTGTCAATTATTGGCATTTGAGAAGACCATTTGACAGTGGAAAGAAAAAAGAATTTTAAAATTTTAGCATATCTAACCCATCCTGTGAGATTCACATAAAAAGTTCAGTTTGTTTTTAAGGGTGCTAGTTATAATATATTTGGATTGTTGATGATAGATTAATAAAGCTTGCTATTTTGAAATGGAAAATGAGTTGATCTTTATGTTCTGGGTCAAATTTTGTATGCAAAATCCTAACTGATCACTCTGGAGAATGATATTTGTATTCACCTCTGTGCCTTCATGTACTAATGTAACAATTACATCACGCTCTTTTGTATAACTAGCACGTTTAATGCATCTCAAAAATGCCTTCTTAAGCCAACAGGTCCTTCAGCAAAGGCAGTCTGCACATTTCAAAAGTCAAAAGCAATTTGTTTAAATGACCTGTAACCTAACATGGTTTGTGATGCTAGAAATCAGTAAGTCTGCTCTCCAGCTCACAAAGCCAACACTGAAGTTTATTTTAGGAAAACATGGTTTGAGGATAGTACTTTACTATGACTCATAATAGAGTAATGTGAAGATGCTTGACACTGGATGTGTATCCATTATGTGTGATTTCCTCTATGCGTGTTTGCATTAATAGAGACATTTTTCAAGTATCTTGTTTTTGCTTAAGCAACTGACCAAATATTGTATAATATTGGCAGACAAAATAGTCTATAATATTCTTTCAGTAACTAGGAGAAATCTTGCAGTCACTGGCACTTGTTCTTGTGGAGGAGTTCAACTTACCAGATATCTTCTGGAAATACAACACAGCAGACAAAAAATAAAAATCCAGGAGGTTTCTGGAATATGTGGAAGAAAACTTCCTGACACAGCTGGTGAGTGAGCCAAGAGAAGGTGCCCCTCTGAACCTGCTGTTTGTGAACAGAGGACTGGTGAGTGATGTGGTGATCAGAAGCTGTCTTGCGCAGAGTGCACACTGCCCTTCCCTGGACTCGCTCCAGCCCCTCAATGTCTCATTGAGGCCACACCCAGCACTCCAGGTGTGGCCTCAGCTGTGCTGAGTACAGGGGGACAATCCCTGCCCTGGTCCTGCTGGCCACTCTGTTACTGATACAGGCCAGAATGCCATCTTGGCCACCTGGGGACTGTTACGAATGGATGTGGGGGTTTAGATGAGTCCTTGCCTTTTGTCCAGGCCTCTGGCAGCAGGCAGTAGCTTTATGGAGGCAGTCAGCACCCCAAAGCCCACTCTCATTTGCAAGTTCTTTAGTAATGGCTGATTCAGTCTATTATAAAATGAATTATTTATTAAACCGACAGAAAACAAACAGACATAAGACCTAAAACAAACTAAATACTACACGAGAATAAGGACAAAAAGGAAACCACTAGATATATACAGTGTGAGGTTAAAGGTACCTATTAATGTTACAGCTAGCGAAGAAGTAATGTAACTGAGGATTCAATGTATCTTACCATCCAGTTGGTGGTGAGGAACACATTGAGATCCTTTCCCTCAATCCTCAGGGAAGTAACCATGGAACTTGTCTCCAGACTCTGGGGAGAAGTTTCAAACACTCTCAGGGTATGTGTGTGCATAGAAGGCTTCTGCCTCTGCCTCTGTGTGTCTTTTATAGCTTGTAAAACAGTGCCTCTCAGTTAAGAATATTTCTTTTATATCTTCCAACATCAGCTCTCCAGACTAAGATGTTGATTCTCAGCTGAGGTCTGAGCCCTTTTGGCACCATAGATTACCCCTTTCTGGGCCTTTCAGCCTGGGTTATTTCTTTATGCACCAACTATCTGTGGTAGAGCGGGGAGGGGGTAGATGTCCTGCCACAGACACACACTGGATCATGTTCAGCTGCTATCAACCAGCACCACCACCCAGCTCCTTTTCCACCAGGCAGCTTTCTGGCCACTCTGCCCCCAGCCTGTAGCTCTGCATGTGGTTGCTGTGACCCAAGGCTTACACCACTTGGCCTTACTGAACCTCAGACAACTGGACTTGGCCCATTGATCCAGCCTGTCCATATCCCTTCCTATCCCTCAGCAGATCAACACTCTCTCCCAACTCAGTCCTATCTGCAAAGTGACTGAGAGTGCCTTTGATCTTCTCATCCAGATAATTGATAAATGTACTCCCCAGCATTGGAAGTAGATGGTCTAGCAAAATAAACCCTGTTATATATAAGGAAAGTACTACAAATATACAAATATATACTGCAATGACCTTGCCAGGAAATCAAGGCAAGGTCAATGCTTCCCAGGTGACATACGTCACTTTTCTGCATAACGCCATTTCTTTGGAAAGAGAAACTTCAGGTGGCTTGCAAGTGGCGGAACTGAAAACTGCTGCAGCCTGCTGAGCCCTGGTAAATGTGTAGAGCTATTGAGTGAAAAGGCACAGAGCAAGTCAGTTAAAATGATGAGGTAATAATTCCTGCTTGGAGACACCCGGGCTGGAGGGAGGAAAGCTTATGTGGCCTATGTACTCAAGTCATGAAACCTTTCAGCTACTGCAGTTTTTAATCTGGAGGGAAGGTGGGATACTGGCTAAGGGGAGGAATTGTGCAAAATTGAGGGCCAGAGCAGGGAAGAGGTTGAAATCATGGTTTTGCTGTGGCTTCCTGCCCATTTCTCCTCTTGGATATGAAGGCAGGGAAAAGCCATGCTGATGTGTGGGCAGTGTGAGAGTGCGGGTGGGCAGTGAGAGTGCAGCCACATGGTAGAAAAACGTCGACACTAAAACTCAGTGTTACATTCAGAGGCTTTTGTCTTCCCCCAAATCAAACCTAGTCAAAATTACTATGTTGGAAATCCCTTAAAACAGCTCCAAAACTAATAGAGTATGTCAATTTACTGAGGAGAACTCCCCCATTCCTGTATGAGTTTCCATTAAACAGAGTGTTACAAGTTATAGAATTTATATTTTCATCTCAAATCATTTAGATACTTCTCATTTACCATTAAACATTTTTAATTAATAAGATTTGTCTTAATGTTGGGCTTCTTTTTTTTAAGTACAAGGAAAATCTTAGCATCAGATTACTTAGCTGAAGGTAACATCTGAAATAAACTGTATTACCAGGAATAAAGGCCCAATATCATTCTCCCTGGACATTTTTCTTATTGATTTTCAAATGTTTCTGTTAGCGGAATTTAGTTCACTTTACCCTCATGGGAAATATATTAAAAATACTATAAAGTGAGCAGAGAGTGAAGAATTTTTTTATCTGGTAATTCAACATGATTGTCAAATAAGACATAGTGCAGAAAAAGGAGAAAATAAATATATTTGAAATGATCATTTTACTTCTTTAAGCACAGGTTTTCAGGTCAGATACCAAATTAATGAAAAACATTTCATTGTGTTTAGGATCATTTTAGTTTTAAGCTGAGATATGAAGCTGGTTTAAAGTTTATTTCCCTCAAATCTGCAGACTACATCAAGAGGGTCAGGACTTCCTTTATGGGTTTTGATACTATTTTCCTCATTCTCGTTTAAAAAATTATTTCTACCATATATATATACACACACACACACACAACTTGGAACAGGCCAATTGTGATAGACATGAAAAGTTCTGTAAAATCTCTGTAATACTATTTACTCACTTCACAGCATTAGAGTGATGTTCAATTAATGAATATTTGCAAATCACAGCAAAATACTCATACTCTGCTTCCCTCTCTGTAGCTTGATTTCTAGGCAAATTACAGATGCTAAATATAGTATCATAAATAAATTAATGCCATAAGTTTACATCCACCTTATTAAGAACTATCATAAAAGAATAGAAAACAGTCTCATTATTAATAAACAGTCATTGCAACAGTTGTATTCAGCTTATATTCAACTCTTCAGTTCTCAGCAGAAGTGATGTCATGGCCAGAAATCTTTCAGAGATTGGTTGGTGTTGAAAGATACCAGAAGTTATCAAACTGTTGAGTTGAATTTGGAGAGTATTTTTTTAATACAAAACCTATAACCCTGGTGACTGGTACAGACTCATAGAATTAAGCTTCATGGTGTTTAAGGTTGAGAGGGACTATCCAATCTTCTGAATATCACAGGCCATTAAGTATCAGACAGTGATGCTGCACTGAGACCCTTAATTTCACTGAAACTTTTCTTTTAGCCTAGTCCTGATTTGAAAATCTGAATATGGTGAGAATGTAGCATTTTCCTCTGTAGTATGTTCCAATACCTACTCACTCTCACTGTTAAAAATGTATGCTTATTTTCTAATTTAAATTTTCTGGCTTCTGCTTCCAGACAATTGGTTATAGTTGTGTATTCCTCTGCTTGATTAAAGTCCCCTTTCATACATGAGTATTTTTTACTCACAAAAGCATTTATACGCCTTAATCTAGTCACACCCCAGTTTTCTTTCCTGAGAAGATAAACTGAGCAAGGTAGAAGAACTACATTTTCTCCAGTTCTTAAATGATTTTTGTGTTTTCCCTCTGCTCACAGGCTACTTTTAGAAGATCCCTTTTTAAGATGTGGACACTGGAGCTCTATGATGGCGAGTGAAGTTCCCCTGGGGTTGCAGTTTCAGACAGCCTAAAATTAGGTTTCTGCTTTGACTTGTCTGTTCCATAATTATCCTCCATTCTTTATAAAGAAGCTTAGAGAAGCAGGTCAGGTATCCCCAGGGCTGAAGTTAATTTTTGTGATTACTTCCCTCCACTCCTCCACTCCTGGCCTTTCTTTACTTCTTTTTACCACAGCATCTCCCTAGGTGCTTGACTCCTTGGCCTCTGAAGTCCTCCGTGGGAACCAAGTTTAAGTCAATCTAAAACTTTAGAGAGGCTAGATAGCCTTGCTGATTCAGGGCCGTCAGCTCGGAAATGAAGAGGGAGAGACAGAACTAGTACCTTAGTTTTGGCTGGGATAGTTATTTCTGTTCCTAGTGGCTGATGCAGCAGTGTGTTTTGGTTTTAGGATGACAATAATGTCGATAACACACTGATGCTTTATCTGTTGCTGAGCAGGGCTTACTCTGATTCAAAGATTTTTCAGCTTCTCATGCTGCCCTGCCAGCGAGGAGGCGTGAGGTGCACCAGGTGCCGGGAGGGTAAACGTCCAGGACAGCTGACCTCAATGGGCACAAGGTATATTCCATACCATAATCAGCACTCTACTGAGCAATAGAACTAAGGGCAATTGCCCAACAAGGTGAGGCAGCCCCTTGCTCAGGGATGAGCTGGGCATCACTCAGTGCATGGTGAGCAACTGCATTGTACACCTCTCCCTTTATATGTTCTCTTACAATTAATATTATTTTCCTTTCCCTTTACAGTGTCTGTCCTTATCTCAACCCACAAGATTTACCTCTTTCTCTCTTCTCTCCCTCTGTCCCCCATCCCACTAGAGGAGAGTGAGAGAACGGCTCTGTGGTGTTTGGCTGCTGGTTGGGGTTAAACATGAACAGCCCTTTTTGGTACCCAACATCAGGTTCAAAGGGTTGAGATAACAGATCTGACCGGAGATGTGTTAAAAAAAATTGGTTTTACAAGTTCATTATATTAGTTTAATAGTCGCTGATTACACTGTTGATTTATCTGCTCTCAGAGGATTTATGTTGTTCTCAGGGTTGTGTTATGTAAGACCTTACTTGCTGTATGTGTTCCCTGTTGTGCTGTTTATCATCCCTGGGGGCTGGATTAAGGTTATCATTTTGCTGTACTGTGTAGCACTGGCTTATGATATCATAAAATTAGTGGTCGTGAGACTAATCTGGTATTTGTACTCAGCATTACTGTCATCTCTGTACTTTGGGAACCATCTCTCAGAAACTATTAATGATTACACTCCACCTTTTCTCCTCAGAGAGCTGATCTGTGGGGGAGACAAGAGGCAACACTCCCCCGCTACTTCACCTTGCCCTTCTTTTCCAGGCTAGTTACAATAGCTCTTGAGAATTTTGAATCCTTGGGATGTTCAAACAAGCGTGTTCCTACTGCTGTCTCTCCAATGAATTTCAGGTCTTGTTTAAGGTTAAACAAATATTTAAGAACATCACCCAGAGATCTATCCAAGGCTGGACAGTTATGAGTGACAGGATGTGTGGGATAGTATGGGCAAGAATCTAGAAAAGAGTATACCTCCAATGTTTTGGAACTTCAACCCTAAAAAAGCCCAGAATTCAGAAAAACTGGTAAAATATTTGGAAAAAAATATGCTGTGACCCTGACGATTCCAGAGAGAAACAAATCACTGCCGCAGGCTGGGGCCTGGCCCATGAAGATCCAGCGCTGCTCAACACTCTTTAGGGGGAAAAGGAGGTCTTTGGATGTGATGACAAAATGTCAGACACTGCAGCAACCACAAACAGGCACTGGTGCTACTCAACCCTTTGCAACAGGCACTGCAGCTCCTCCAACCCTGGCAAGTATGAAGCTGAACCAGGGCACCAACCCGTGTTGGTAACAGTTGCCCCAACACACATGAAAAGAAATACTGGATGCAAAAGTGAGCTTGTTTAATAAGGGAAGAAACCTCTACAAAAAGGGAAGAAGGAAGAAGATAAGGCAGGGTTCTCTAAGTGCCATCATGAGAACAGGAGGAGGAAGTGGAAAAACTCATAAACAAGGCAGTAACCACCTGATCCCTGCTCCTGAGAAAGCTGTGAGATATGCGAAAAGATTTCAGCTTCATACAGACCACATTATCACCTGATTGCTCCAATGCTAGGACAGTGACCAGTGGCCTGCAATTAGAGGGTAGAAAAACCAAACAGCTAGGATCCCTTCCTAGAGAAGGAATGGACAAAGTGATTGGAACAAAGGGCACAAGACCTCAGACTCTGGATGTGACTTCTGTTAGGCAGTAAGGGAAGGTCTCCCTTCAAGGATGGTGTTATGTCATTCAGGCAAATGGATCACCACGGAGAAAGGTATCCAGTACCTGAGGGAATTAGTCATGCTGGAGGTGATTTATGATGAGCAATGAGAAATTATTTAAAGATCCAGATGATATCAAGTGTATGTTACCGAGGTGGTAGAAGTTCATATGGAGCTCACCACTGTTACACTCCAACTCATACACAGTAATGACCTGGAAAGATGGAGAGAGACAAACAGGGGATGAGTTGGCTGTCCAATTCCAGCAACATGAAGAAATTCTCTCTTCCCCCCACGGGGCTGTATCTCAGCTGTGGAGAAAGTGTTCCAAGAGTTCCAGCAATTCAGACAGGATGTGTCCTAGTCCACACCTGTACGGGTCAGTATCTCAGCTATCAGGAGTTAGAGCTCAAGAGAGAAGATACAGTGATTACACACCACAGACCATCCTGTGGCTTCACCTGAGTGACCACAGAGAAGACATGAGAAAGTAGGTGGAAAATCTGCCTCAACACCCTCATGGGTGTCTGATTTGCAGGAAAAACTACCACAAAATGGAGTTCTTCAGAAAATCTGCTTCTCCTATCCCAAGCAGGCAGTTTCCCAAACAGAGTAGAAGAACTGATCTTACCTCTGATCTTAATATAGAGAATTCTGTTTTGTACATACAAAAAATGAGTAACCAATACGATGATCAGGATTAGAGGAGTCCTACCTCCAGCTAGGTGAAGGAAGGGCACAACAGGGTTTACTGGAGAGTGTGATTTTGATGGCCTGGTACATCAGGCCAACAGGAGTATAAGGGTCTAGTGGATACTGGTGCACAGTGCATCCTAATACCACCAAGCTGCAGAGAAGCAGAACCCATTAGTATTTCTGTAACGACTGGAGTGTCCCAACAGCTAATTGTATTCAGAGACCAAAGCGACCCTCGCTGAGAATGAGAGGGAAAAGCACCCCGTTGTGACTGGTCCAGAGACTCCATGCATCCTTGGCAGAGACTCAGAAGAGGATGTTTCGAAGACCCAAAAGTGGGCTTTCTTGGGCTTTCTGTAGCTGCCTTGCAGATGAAGGAAGCTAGGCAGGTGTCTTCCTTGCCCAGTCTCTCAGAGGACCCTTGTGCTGTGGAGCTGCTGAAGGTCGAAGAACAACAGTCACTACCACAGCAGGGCACCAATGGCAATATTTCACTGTAGGTACGTGGTTTGTGGTAACTGGCAGTGGGGCTGTGGCCCAGCCTCATCCCCAATGGGTACAGCTGTGAGAAGCAGGTGAGCAGCATTGACAGCAATGAGCCATGGAGTGCCCAGGTGTGCTGACCAACCACCAAAGGGAACAGAGGGCACACAGCTGCAATGTATGAACCATGAGGAGTATAAGTGGTTCGTCTAAAGGGCAAGAAGAGCAGAAGCTTGCAGCTTTCTGAAGTAGAATGGTGTTACTCTGTATGGGCAGACACCTGAAGTCTTCAGATGTGGTATGGTGTTAGTCTGTTTGTGTGAATTTCAGCTTTCTGAAATTGTATGATGATATTCTGTGTGTCATGGCTGTCTCAGCCATGACCTATGCTGTGGTGTATGCTGCAACGTTTCACCAAATATGACTCCCATCCAGAAGCTGATTTGTTAACTGGAGAGCCAAGGAGTCATCAGCAAGACCTGCTCACCTTTTAACAATCCTACATGGGCAGTAAAAAGGCCTAATGGAAAGTGGAGACTGACAGTGGACTATAGTGGCCTTAATGGAGTCACACCCTCACTGAATGCTGCTGTGCCTGACATACTAAAGCTTCAACAAGAACTGTAGCTGAAGGCTGCCACACAGTATGCCCCAAATGTGAACTGGTATTGTTTTTTCAGTCTCTTTGGCAGCAGACTGCAGCCACAACAGAAGGCAAGATCTTATCCTATCTCTATGTGTTAATGATTTGCAATAGTTTTTTCTTCGTCATTTCATGGAATTCTTTCACTGATAGGGGAAAAACACTTGAAAGGAAATAAATTAATTAACTTGACATTGCTGAGTGTCTGATAACAAGGATAGACGTAAGCCTGCAGGATTACTTGAATGAACATCCCCACTGGACAACTGCCTTCCTCACTTACCTAAGGCAATTCTTTGATTTAAGTGGCATTCTGGTAATACATATAAGATGTATGAGATTTGGTCCATTGATTTTTAGTGAGGTTAACAAGTACCTGAACAGATTTTAAATGGAGTTTTGAAGCTTCACATTTTTATTAAGCTGGTAAGTCCCTGTAAAGGATCCTACCAAGGTGTTTCCTGATTTGCAGAGAAATGGGGACTTCAAAACACAAAGTAGTGCAAGTCATGTGGAGTGCCCCCAAACATGTAATTTCAAGCTTCTGTTGTGTAAATTATTTTGCCCTTTGTATACATCTAAAATTCTTAGGATAAAGACTAAACACACATAGGACAGCGCTAAATATAACTAACTATAGACTGTATCTTTCTGGTTTTTTTATACTTAATTAAAAGGTCAGAAAATGTAGGAGCAAATTGTAGGAGCTAGATGCTAGGTTAACCCTAGTTATGTGAACATCTGTTAATTTTCCCAAAACAAAGAATAGAAAAATAAACAGTTCTTATACATACTGTAATGTCTCATTGATGCAAAAAATTTCTAAACTATCTGTAAAATAAATCCAATAAAGGACTGATTTACTCTAAAAAGGGCTAAACCAAAACAAGGAACAGTGAACAAGGAGTATCTCAGAGTCAACTAGAAGGGAACACTGTAGGAAGATGTGTATTTGTGTTAGATCCTCTTCTAAAGATCAGATATTTACCTGCAGTGATGAGCCAGTTATCTTCCACGACATGGGCCCTACATCCAGAAATGCAGCAGGTAGCTGTATGTGCCATATAAATTCTTGAATGAGTGGTGCCAGTTCCACTGTTCTTTAAAATACTCTTGGTACTGTCTGGCTTGTTAAAACAGTCACTCCAGGCTTGGTTATTAGCTCCCCAACGTGCTTACATATTTTTACTAGCAAATCATTCACTAAAATGAGGAAAAAAGGTCAAAGAAACTGGAAGAGGTACGTACTTCCTAAACACCAAAGTAGTTTTTCTTCCTGCCCTGAATGAGATGACTGTAGCTATGCTGTTTAGCTGCATTGACTTCAGAGCACTTCCACCAATGCAGAAGTCCTACCTCTAGCATGATTCAGCAGTACAATTACTGAACTGTTTTGTAAAATGAAAGTGTAAGGGGAATCATAGCTTGTCTTCATGGGGAAGCAACAAGATAGGGGTTGTGTTGATGGTTTTCTAGAGGTTGTATGGCAGCCCCTAATTAATTGAGCAGGTTTTAGGACTTCTCTGCTGTATAAAAACATGATTTAGTCAGGAGTGTGGGCTAGAATTCAGGTCTCTGGTGTGGGAGGACAGCCTGCAGATGGCAGGTGCTGGCACACGGTACGGTTGGTCCATTGTGATGACCCAAAGATAGAACTGGGCACAGGCAATTAAATCCTCAACACACTGAAGACAAATGGGTGTGTAATTACAGAGCTGGTGCTCCAGACAATTGACTGGTCTTTTTTTTCTGGGTGATGGATGTAAGGTCTATATTAATTTAAAAACTTAGCTTCTGTTTATTTTTGCAGTAAGTGCAATATTTTCATGTGTTCTTGGCTCTGATGTCTCTTTTGTTCCATGAAAAGTCTAACAGTATAGAATAACTTGCTAGAGCACAATGAGTTTGTTTTTTCTCTCACATTGCAAGTTTTTGCTATACATAGTTGAAAATCAACAGAAGGACACTGCAATTTGCTAAAATCAATATAATTAGAGAAAAAATTGATGTACTGGAAAGAGCACAATTCAGAGAACTGCAAGGCATGATTGAAATGTTTAATGAGCTGCTAAACTGCAGTGCTCTAGGTTTGGCATGTCGTGGGACCTGGGTGCTTCTGATGCAAACACTGCTGCCATCCTGGCTCCCCAGAACACTTCAAAGCACCATTTCATGTCAGCAGCTGCATTAGTATGAACATATATCATGCCTGCTGCCATTTCAAGAAGCATACTCATGCTGAGGAACTTAACACCAAAATATCAGACTTGTACCTGATTTCTTCATGTTATTAACATTTATTGCTGCAGCTAAGGTGAGTGTACAGCACTGTAAAACTCTTCTGTGCAAAGAGGACTTGCACTTTGCAGCTTAATTTTACTAGGAGTGGTCTGTTAAAAATATTTTGACTGTACATTGTTATTGACTACTTACAATCCTATAAGTAAGCTCTGGGCTTTTTTTCTTTCAGAATTAAACTATGCAGCCAGGGCTGGAGCCTCATGCATGAAGTTCATTACCTTTGGGGTTTTTTATTTTACCTCTCTTGACCCAGACCTTTCATTCTCAGATGAAACAGAGAATTAGGAGATAAGCCAGTCAAGGATGGTTTGATTCAGACCTCTGCTTTTCCCCTAACCCAGCCCATGAGACTCGGCAAGGTGGATTCTATGGGGGATGAATCCCTCCCCCTCTGCACTAGCTTATCTCATTTCCCCTTGCTGAGTTTGTGACAGGACAAGAACGATGGCATGAGGCTGCAGGGGGCTAAACAATTCTTCTGTTGTGACTTCAGTGTGGGATGCTTCATGAAAAGGCCCAACCCTTTCTATAGGGTTAGGACCCTAACTATATAGCATAGGACCTGGTCTCCTTTGCTCTCTTATCTTCACATGTGGTGAGGCAAGGAGACTAGGGCACTGTGTCACAGCTGCAGGAGCTACTGGGACTCCTCAGGACAACAGGCTGGGGTAAACCCTTGAGTGTGTCTCACACTTATGCAGGATAGCTGACACATCACATATGGGAAACATGCTGCTTTCCATTATTAAAATTAAGCAAGAGCAGAGAAATTATTTGCTTGGACTATGGTACTTTGGATGTAATTTTCTCTCTGCCATTTGACTTCTGAGATTATGAACTCTTAGTAAACAGAATATTTATGCATAGCAAAACAGATGAAAAGAGAGGCTCAGTTTTTACTTCTTCCACTAAACATATTATTAAATAAGAATGATTCTGCAAGGGACATTTGTTTATCTTAGCTTTGAAAAAGCAACAGCATCTCTCTTTTATTTATGCCTGCTGCAGTAGCAGTGTCTGTGCAGTATTTAAGGGTTCATCTTGTCAGGAAGCAACAAGAGCAGGCTAATCCCCAGGGAAGGCAAGCAGGAACTGGGGTAATGGCAAGGTGATAGGATATGTTCTCATAAGAAAGAGTCAGTCACACTGTAGTTCAGCAAAGAGAACAGAGCAGATCTGGTGATGGTAACCAGGGACTGTAACAGTCCAGGAAAGTCTGAGGTCAAATCAAGAAGTCAGGATGTTGGCCAGGCACAGGCACAAAACAAGAATTGCTCTGGCCAGAACCAAGGAAAACAGCTACAGCTTAAATGCATGCATAAAGCTGGGGGAGACATTGACAGAGTTTTTATGTCTCTGCTGCACATCTTTTTTTCCCAGAAGCCTGATCCCAGCTTAGGTTTTGTCCCTGCTGTGCTGTATCAGGGCTGGCTAGCAGCACAGGCAGAAAGCCCCTCAGTGGGGGCAGAGGTTGAGAGTGACTGAGCTGCAGGACAGGAAGGCCACATCTTCTGCAGGATGCTGTCAAATGGAGAATGTGTACTCTTCTTCAAGAGGATTGCTGTGTGCCTGAGACTCAGTGACAATCAGGATTTCAGGAAATACAAACTACAACCATGCCATGATGTTTTTTGCAGGGTAAATCAGAGATGGTAATAAGATTACCATGTGTAGTTCAAAAATAAAACAAAAAACTCCCCCACAACTGAAAAAGAGATTACATAAAACAAATGCTCTGCAGAGAGAAGTAACAAATTTCTATTCCACTCTGGAGAATTTCTGAGCATTATTATCATATTGTGATGCCATCCTACAATTAATCAGCCCTTTTAGTCATGTTGTAATAAACTCAGAGGTTCAGATTTTCAGCTTGTGTAAGTCAATATGGGTCCATTGATTTCAATGGAACTGTGCCAGGTGAATATCTGGCTGCAGACATCAAGGGGAGTTGTGCAGAGATGTTTAATAAAGCAAGAGACCTGTGTTTTCACAGTAGATAAATGACTTCCCGAGTGATGCTGCAGCCTCTTGTGGCACCTCTCCTCCAAGAAGTTTTATTTTAATCATTCTCATAAAGTTCCCTTAACTGCTACAATAATGCTAAATGCCTGGCACAAAGCAAAGGAAATCAGATTTCTGGATAACTACTGGAATGAAATGTTGCTCCCAGGTTGCTGGCTAGGTTTTGGATCTTTTTCTGCTAGGATTTTTATTCAGTTATTTCCCTTCTTTTAGTAGTACTGAGAGTACTTAAAACCCTAACTGCCTCAGTCCTTACGCAGACAGACCTCCAAGTGCATGCTGTAAGTAAAGCCTGTAACACAAAATGTCATTGCTGTAGTTTTATCTATGTTTTTTATGGTTTAAAACAACGGTCTTAAGACCAACTGCCCGGTTTATTGCATCAGTAATCCTGCTAAAAGTGTTCACCTGATGAAAACAGGTGCAACCCTACAATAAATATGAAGGAATCAATGACGTACTAAAATGCAAAGTTGATTAAATGGAATTAGTTGGGGATAGCACAGCACACTACTGAATATGAAATTTTGTGTGAGAAAGTCTCATTTAAACCTTGTCTGATAATAAAGCAATGAGTTCAGCAGCACAATCCTAGTATTACTAAAACACACAAATATTGCATAAAATATCTTCTGTTTACCTCTCAATGAATCAATAGGTACTGCATATGCTAAATAGTCCAAACATCTTTTTTTTTATCTCTTTATTTGCCCAGATATTTATATTTGAGTCAATTCTGAGCCATTCAAATTCGACAAATTTGATCTAAGTCTTCAGTCAAAACTGATTCTTGCTAAGATGTCTCTGTATGTGATTAAAAATCTCAGATTCCTTTATATATGAGTTGGTTCATTTAAGATGTATACTAATTTTCTTCCATTTGTTAGTCCATATGAGGTCTACTCAGATTAATTTCAGACAAGTTGGTACATAGTGCAAGTGGAAGCAGCTTTATTGATTTCCTAAGGGTTTTTGGCATGAATTTGAATATAGTCTGAAGGCAGCTATGGCAGCAGGCACCATAGACAGCATCAGCATTTCTATATGCAATAGAAGTACTTAATGTAAGTAGCAGTTCACAGAAAAATTCTAGAATTTTGAGGTTCATTCAGAAACAGGAAGGTCTAACTTCCATACTTAGAGTAGGAACCCCATTGGCAATACTGAAATCAGTTGCATTTTTGCTGAAAACCTAGTTAAACACAAGGCATTTAAAAAAGAAGAAAGAGCTAATTGAGTTACCGGCCATGAACAATTTGTAGCATACAACTTGATTCATAAAAACAAAGATACTTCCAGGATCCAAGGAATAACTCGGGTTTAATGCAGTTAATCCTTCAAGGATCTGTTGTGTTACCTCGAGGTCTCCATCTGGGTGGACTAGCATAAGCAGTCAGGTTGATGAATCTTATTACAGCCAAACAAGCTTTAGTAAATTTCAAGTAGTAATATACAGGTTGGATACCAGTAAAACTAATGAAACACAGGAAGAGACTGCCCACAGACCCTAGCATGTTTCTTTCACTGAAAGTTTTTAGAAGGACTGAGAGAAGTATAGCTGCCCTTTATGTTAGAGAGGTAAATGTTTAAGATGACAATTTGGCGTGTTTTCAAACTTTTACCTTACTCTTGCATGATCTACAAGAACCAGGTAATCTGTGTGAGCATATCAGCTCTAGTGGCTGGAAGGCTGCTGGCTTGTCCTGCAGCATTCTGCTGGGATGCTCCAGCTTCTCCCAAACACAAACTGACCATGGCAACTGTGGGCCCTCCCTGTTCTTAGCTTGACATCACTAAAGCCTTGCCCATACAGATAGCTGGCAGTTCTCTTCTTCACAGTGTAATTATTTACCCGCCTGTAGGTATTAACTGAAATATAAGCAATCAACATCTCCAGGAATTAAGAAGTGCTATGGGTTTACCTGCCCCTCGCCCCCCCCCAAAATAAATTATCTTCAAATAGTCACCCTAGGGGCCAAAAAGGCAGTGTATTTTGCTTTAAATTGCTGCAAGACAGGAGTACTGTCCTGCTTAGGGTTCATCGCCCCATTTTCTGATGTTCTGTTTCATTCCACCTAGAAACAGCACAGGTGGAATGGTAATATAAATTGGTTTCTATGGATGCATCTCTTGTAATTCCAGAAGTAGTATCTGCACTCCCATAAACAAACTCATTAAAATCTTTAAAAAAATGCTTGAGCTTGCCTTGGATGCCCTCAGAGAGAGAGAGACACTGTTGCTGGCTTCTCACTTTTCCTATTTTTATAATCTCTTCCAGTTTAGTAAACTGCTTGAGAATTCAGAGTCAATTCTCAGTGGCTTAATCTGAATGATAGAGCTCTTCTGCATTCCCAGAAGAGCATGCCACCAGCATACCTTCCAGAAAGATGTCACAAATCTCCACAATTTCCTGCAACCTCCAGAAAAGCCTGAATTTACCACTTTTATGCAACAGAAAATTTCTGTCCCCTATGACAATTCCCAAAATTTACAGAAATGTGTTTTCTCACTGTAATTCATAATATTATATATTCATAATATAACCCAAATTAGGCCTAACAAGTGTCCCTTCCAGAAAACTATGTAATGAATGAATTCCTATAACACAGGAGAAGCTAGTATGACATAGTCAGACTTTGTAGTGGTCTGCTATTTACCACTTACCTGGCATCCAGTGTAAGGGATTATTTTTCACATGGATAAAGGATTTTAATTCCGTAAATTTTTAGGTGCTTCAAGTCTGCAGCTATAGTTTACTTGCAAGTGCATTTCAGGTTATATTCAGATGTTGCATAGTGCTGTCATAGCAGTAATGCTTTCTTGCATAGCACAGTAGCATCCTTCCTACTGCCTAAGATAGCTTCATAAGCTACTTCCATAATAAATAAAATCACTGTGCCATGGCACAATTTGAGCACTGATATATCATTACCTGCAAGCTCCCAGGCACAAATCTGGCTGGTGCCAGCTTTTTCTGACATGGACAATGCTTGGCCATGGTTTAGAAGACTGCATGGGACATATAAACACAGGTTGCAATGTGCCCCTTGCTTTCAGGCACTGAGAGCAGGCTGTATCCCAAAATGTAAACATGGGTGCAATTTCCTGGTCTGTGTTTGACTCACAAACTGAGTTGAGTACAGATTCCTTTGTGCTAGGAGAGCTTTCTCTGTTCTGTCTCACCTTGCTTTACAACTACTACCAAAAGTTCAGTGCCTTTCCTTTACTTCATCACTGTCAAAATTCCTTTTCTGGACTGCTGTACTCCCCAGGTCTTGTAACTAGTAAAAGCATAAATCTCAGGGATGTCAGTAGGCATCTTCTCTTTCCTAAACTTGTTCCCACAAGCCTCTCATTGTGGTCCCACTGTTTCCATTCCCTTCTCTCCCTGGCAATGCACTGGTTCAGCTGTTGGCACTAAGGTTGTAGAACCCAGTGATCATCGTTTTGGTGGGAAAACATGGCACTGGGTTTCTGAAATTAAGATGAAAACTGTTGAAGAACAGCACAGGAACAGCTCCCAGCCTAGACCCACACTCAGTTTCCCTTTTGCTCTTCTGAAGCCGAAAGAAGATCTTCATATAACTTTTATCTTATGCTTATTTCTATCACTGTCGTCTTTTGGCTGACTCCTCAGTTCCATGCTGTGTGACATGACCTATTCCTAGAAACGAAGAGGATGCCACATTTCAGCACTCGTGCCTATGCCAGTTGGCCTCTCCTAGGAGCTCATGGAGATGTTCGTCTACCAAGGGACTTTTGGGGCAATTTGTCAGAAATTCAAAACCACCCAGTGAAGGTTTTGCAGCTGTAAGATGGCAGCTGATGATACCCTGTGAGAGATTTCATAACTGTAACACAGTTACAGATGTTGAGAGCAATCCTCACATGTTACTTTACCTCCCATTTTAACGTGCTGTTTAGTACAAGAGTAATCTTCTGCTCCCAAAGAGAGACTCCACAAGGAACTTTAATCCAGGATTTCTCCCCTACATTGTGACCTTGACTTGGCTCATTTCCTGCAGCCAGATTTACTTAGATGAAAGGCTGGACTTCTGTGTTAGTTGACAGCATGTTACAGGTTTCATGAAATCAAAACAACACAAAGTGACTCAGATCTCTTTTTCAGTTGTAGCTAAAAGAATCCAGCCTGCTCTAGTCTCTAACTCTTCTGTTTCACTTACTGAAAATCCATGAGGTAGCTGCTGAATCTGCTTTAGAAACAAAACAGACTTCTGGCTTCATCCCTGGGTTTTCTACTGTGTATTCTCT
The DNA here is from genome assembly GCA_013397155.1 of Irena cyanogastra. NCBI lineage: Eukaryota > Metazoa > Chordata > Aves > Passeriformes > Irenidae > Irena > Irena cyanogastra. Next base: position 145,454 of record VWZV01007875.1, read on the forward strand.
CCAAACACTATTACAGGTTAGTTGTTTTATTCTAGCTGGCTAGAATAGCCAGCAAAGAGTGAAAACTAAAGATTATGCTAATTTAACAACTGATTTAGCTGAAAGCTCTAAATATTTGCTGAATGCTACACTTTTCTTAGTACCAGAATAGTTTTCTGCTGTGGAAAGAAAATAATGCTTTATTAACTTTAGAAAATATTCATAGTATACTATGCACTAAAGATCTAAATGGTGTCTGCAAGCACTGGACCAGGCATGTGCTTTGTTATGTGAAATGAGCAAACTAGATACTGTGATACTAGTAAACCTTAAATAAATTATTCAAAGCATTGAAGTCACTCCCTTTTTGCTATGTATCATTCTTTGCTATGTAGGCTCTTAACTTTTAAAGGAAATCTTCTGTCCTTAGTAATCTTAGCACTCATGGGGAAGACTGACATTGAATTAACAGCTACCCCTTTCAAGTGAAATACCTAATTGTGTTTCTTTCATACAATTAAGTTACAAACCTGGCTAAAAATGTAGTATGTGAACCCAAGCCCAAGTGAAAATGTGCTTGGTCAGGAAAGCTGCATGGTACTGAAAGAGACTACTTTACTCATTTAAAGTTACTTTTTTTTTTTCTGGTGAAAACAAGCTGTGTCTTTAGAAGTTATAATCACCTCAGATTTTTTTAATTAGCTCTAAACTCGAGGCCAGATTGATAGTAAATTTGAGGCGATAGGTGTGATTAATTAGATCAGTAGAAGTTTATTAATGTGAATATGAGCTTATAAACTGCACCATCAGAACTTGCCAGTTCCCTCAAAAAAAAACTTCCATGCTTTCCCAAATATATGGCCATCTTATACTTCTTAGATTTTTGATATTCAGAACAAATTTTAAGTGAAGATGTATTACTTTATGGAGTGATAATGTTGTGAGGTATCAACATCCATGTTATTAGTGAACCAGTGCTAAGATTCACCAGTCTCATAAAGAATATATAATTTTTCAGGCAGCTAAAAGCCACTTTGGTTCCTGGCTTAAATAACTCTGTCTGCCCTTTACAGATTTTGTATTGATGGAAATTGCCTCTTGCCTGTCAAGTATTTATGGGTTAGCCTTATCAGAGACTGACTCCAGCAAACTGTATGAATAGATGTGAATGTAAAAGAGGACAAAGATCCTGCAAAAGGCCTCTCTCTCCGGGGCCCTCCTGCGTGGGGAAACCCCCTGCAAAGGGTCTATGCTAGAATTGAGAGATGAATGGGATCTTTTTCGGTCTTCAGGTTGCTGTTTGTTTCTTATCTCATCAAAACCTCTCCACACCGCCTGCACCAGGCTTAGCGTGTTGAAGAGTACAGCGAAAAAGGTCACAAGATGTACAGTTTCAAGATCTTTTAAAGCCATCTTGTCCAATAAACTCTAAAAACGTACTTTATTTCTACTTCTCTGCCAATAACTAACTAACCTTCTGACACGTAACATCTGCATTGTGACTTCTCCAAACCAATCACCCAGTGCCACTAATACTACAGAAAATGGAGTAAATGAAGAAGAAGAAGAAGGCAGGGCAACGCCCAAAATTCTCCATTTTGCCCTCCATCTACCCCCATACTAAAAACCTAAAAGTCTAAATTTTTCATCCAGTGATAACTACACTACAATTTAGCCTACACATTAACAGACATTAATCATTCCAAAGCCAAGGGAGTTTTCTCCATGGACAGAAGTCAAAGGCACGGCTCTCAGGAGGATCGGGGTTTGTCAGAACAGACAGAGAAACATTCCCTGTGCCCTGGGTTCCAACAGATCCCATTACAAACTATTCTACTGATTTCACAAAAAAAATGTTGTGCTGCAAATAAAGAACTTAAACAGTTTACATGGGCCTAAGTACCTGGGTGCACTTATCTGCTGATAATGGTGTTGCTTTCACAGAGTATGCTATACAATAATTTATAAACTGTACATAGAGACAACCAGAGGACCAAGAGGATACAGAAAAAACAGAGGTCTCTGCTGAGGATCGAAACCAGACACAAGTGTGGTGATGCACTTGTGTTCCTTTGGAGATCATTGTTGAAAGAGAGAGGAACAGGTGACAGCACAGTTCAGTCATAGCTGGCAGTAGAAGAATAGTTTAGTGTCTAAGATGAGAATTAAGTCATGAGTATCCTTAGAAAAAGGCTCAAAACTTTAGCCAGATGGTTGTGACATTGCCATTGGTCACGTTTTATAGAAGGAAGTAGAGCACTAGAGCAGTTAATTCGAGGACACCTAGGAAATTGTGTGGATGAGTAGATCACATAGAGTGCGAGCGCACATTCTCTGGTATTTTAGAGCCTTTCCGTGGTGTGATGGCTCTAGCGTGGACTTTTGCAGTCACTTTTAACAAGCACCAGCAACTAGAAGGTGCATCAAAGAAAAAAAGACTTGAAAGCTCAACCCAGTGGAATTAAGAAGAGCTTAAAGAATGGGTATAGAACTGCTGCAACTCTAAGCCAAATGAGACATACAAGGACATACATATTTCTAAAGAGAAGTATGCACAATGTGAACTAAATGCATATTTTGCAATTTCCACCAAGAAAAGCAAACAAATAACAGGAAATTACTCAGACAAAAAGGCCTTTTTTTTTTTTTTGGTAACAGCCCAAACATCTTAGGTAAATGCTGCCCACCAGGATCACAAGATTTTATAGTTCAGCTGACTGCATGCTTTTTCTGAGTAAAGGTGAAGTCTCTGAAGATTGAGAAAGCAAATTCAGCAGGAAAAATACTTTGATACTGTAGTTATGTCTATTCTAAAATGACAGGTTTTGTTGGGAGGGAGTTATTCAAGATACTGCCCTAAATGGCAGAGGAGATTTTTCATCTTCTGAAATATAATGTGAAGAATTATGCTGTTAAGATTTGATTATAAGAGATGCTTCTGCCTAAATTAAGGTGCAAACAAGACCATATGGCAAAGTCAATTGTACAGATTTTATTTAACAGTAAATGTAAGGTAGAGAGATAAAAAAATAGAAAGAGGAAGGAGGGAGAGAGGGACAGAATGAGGCACAGAGAGAGTGATTAGGCAAAAGATATCACCACAATGTGGATTCTTGTGGCATCCTGCTGATGCTTCTTCACACTGGTCTTTGGCGGTGGGGGTCGCTCTTAATGAGGTAACACTTTTATACAGTCCCATCCCAGGTATCCATGGGCATAGATGCCATTCCCACAACTTGGGCTGGCATGTGTATCCTTTCCCAATTTTCCACTGTGCAATTTTTTTGTCTGGATAAGTCTTAAGTTCCCACAGTTTGCACAGTGGCATTTTGTCTGGTGTGCTAATTCCAAGCCCTCACCTTTGTTAGGCCTGGAATTAATGCCTTCCTGTTTTGCCATCTGTGCTTGTCTCAAGTTCCTGTTGTGGTGATGTGTCTTATGGGGACCATGTTTTCAGACATGCAACTGCATTCTTTAAGTCCTCACACATGTGACACAAGGGCATTCAAAACCTCCAGGCTCTTTTCCTGGGAAGGCTGAAAAAACCACACAGTCATAGTACAACACGTAGTATTTCTGAGGTGACAACAGCTGATAAACAGATAAAGCAAAGCTGATGTATTGGGACAAGAAATAACATTTGCAAGGAGTTTTTCTGGTGCAGATAATATACCTCCTAAAATTAACTTGAACAGTTCCAGAAGATACTATGGAACTTTGCATGTCCTAGAAGAGTTAAAAAGAGATGATGAGTTCTTAAACTGAATGTTCTCATTGGTTTCCACCCTTTCCAGGTTGACTTATGGAGAAATGACACTTTATGACATGCGTTCTCACATTTTGTGGCAAAAAAGCCAATGTTACTTCCTAGCCTATTGGTCCAGTTCCATTTACCTTGGTTTAAAATCCAAATAAATGTAAAATGCTGCCTTAAAATCCTGGTGAAATTAGTTAGTGAAAGAATGGCAAAGGGCCCATACCAGTGCTGGCCTAGAGGTATAAAGGCACTGAGGGACATACAGGTAGTTGTACATAGATGTGGGGCTCCTGGGAGATCTGGTGTCTGTTGGCCTCTGAGCACTAATCTGGATTGTTCTCTGGCACTACTTGTTCTGCTACAATGACAGGTGATCCCATTAAACATCTCAAAGTTGAAAGGCATCTCAAATTACTTAAAGTTGTGACATTTTCCACTTCTTCTAGCCATGTGTTCTGGGCTAAAATCAGTACTGTATCTTTTGCTAAAATGTTACTGTAATAATTTTAATAACTCAATTCTGAATTTTGTGCTCCAGTGATTTTTCAGTGTCTTTGAACAGAACATTGGGGATTTAAGTTATGAGGCTCCTTTCCCCCCCACCCCTTTTTTTTTCTCGTTTTGAAATCCTTCTTTCTTTGGCACTTAATTTCTTATTTCCTAGCTGGTTATTGATTAGTTTTACTTTGTAATGCAGTACTTAGAAAAATAGTGCTTAGCAGTTTAAGACTCAAGGAAAAATCCCAAAACAACACGATCCAATGTACGGAAGAAAATCATTGAAGACAGAATTTTTTAAGTGAAAAGACTTCCATTATTTTGAAAGTAGGTGTATATTAAGTTGTATTAGCATGATTAGATGATAGAAAAACCTTCCTCTGGTATCCAAGATGGCTATACAATTATTGGCTTCAAACTAGTAATTTAGTTAAAGAGAGATGCAAACCATGTCACTCCTTTGCCACCTGGCATGTGGTCCTAGGGTTGAGCTTTCAGTACCTTGTCAAAATGTTATCAATATAATAGTTTTTCAAACCTATATTTTGGAAAAAAATATCTTAGGAATTGTAAATTTTAAGAGATTTAGATTTTAAATTATTCAATTTTAAGGGCAGCACATGCTGTGCAATTACTTATATCCGAATACTCTCTTTTGGCACTCTCTTGAGACAGGCCTTTTCTCAAATAATTTGACTTAAACTGACAAGTCCAAATATATGAATTTCCTGAGCATATTATCAACTGGGAGCAGCTAGTAGTTATAATTACTTGTTAGCTAGTATTGTACACAGAACAATTATGTTTGGAGAGTTACATAACCTTGGACTGGTCCGCAATAAGCTTGCAAATTTAGAAAGCAATGAACGACCTCTGAGCATGTCTAAGACAAGAAACAATTAACAAAGAAATTTTAAAGAAAAGAAATAATTGACAAACAACTGATATGCTGCAGTATACCTCAGCTTGCAGCTAAAAACCATTATTTTTCATTTTAAATGTTAGCAGTTATGGTACATCTACTTTGTCTTCTATGTGTGTCAGAATAAAATCAATAAAACTTGCACAGAGCAATTAAAATGCAATAACAATCCCACTCAAGTTTTTTTTTTTTTAAGCAATATGAAGAACTAAGATGATGATGATCATTACCACCTCTATTAATTTTTCCCTGTAGAAAGGCAGATTTGCATATTTATGCCACAAATATTGCACTTGCTAATACAAGCCTCCCCTTTGCCATCTCCATCACCACGGGGGTGCACACCTGGTGCAGAGTGATTCTGTTCCCCAGCTCAGCAGAGATGCTCTAAGCCAGCACACCTTGCTCTGCACCGTGTGCCCCGTCAGGCACCAGGTGTCACAGACACAGTGCTTGCACTGCCTCGTGACAAAACTAAGGTGACTACTGCACTGGTGTCATCCAAATGCAAAGATGGGTCTGGGCCAGAGCTCTCAAGCTGTGGTAAGCATCCCACGAGTAACACGCAAGCTACTCCTTCTGTGCATGCACCCAGCCTAGCACGGAGCCAGGAGCTTTTGCGGCTGATCCTGCCATTAATGCTCTGAGCTGAGCAAACTGCTTTTAGAAAGTGCAGTGTAGGATATTCTTCCCTGTTGACAATTACAGTTTGGTAAGTATCATACTGCAATCAAATGTGTTTCAGAAAGCCTGTTTCAATAAAAGGGAGTTCTGACCCTACTCACATTGTAATGTGAGCTTAGGTTTTCTTCAATGCTTCACTCCAGGAAAGGAGAATCTACAGTGCAACAAATGAGAGAAGAATCTGTCTTGTAATCCAAACATGAAACTGCTGATGATAAAGGAAGACGTTTTATCTGTATTTGACTGCATTACCAGGTAATGCCATTTTCTGTACTTCTTGGCATTAAAAAAATCAAAATAAATAAGAAGATATTCAGCCAAATAAACACAGAAGTCTTGATGTGACATCCAATATATTTGCAGAAGTGACTGACAGCTAATGTAGTATTTCAAGACAGGATCTAAATTAAAGGTTTGCTATGAATAATGTGTTTGTCAAAACTGGTCTTGTCCTGTTCACAAATACCTGCACTAGGAATATTTTTTATTACATTTTTATAAAAACATTTCATATTGAAAGCTTAGACATGAACAATATTGGGCTAATCTAGGCCCTGTATAATCTATTGTTAACATGAATATTTGGAATTCCCTGTTTGATTGTCCTTTAAACAGGAAATAAATTACTTAGTATCCTTTTATCACTCAAAGGTTATAAAAAAACCACAAATTTTTTTTGCTTTAAAAAAAAAAATCTTCTTTTACTCACTTGGCAGGAAGATAAAAGGGTGGAAACACATTTTAGGAACAAGGACTTACAGCTTGAAAGAATATAAGGACATTAAAACTTACATTTTTTTTTCCATTTTCTTTTCAATTTAAAATTGCTTCCTGGATAAAGAAACAATAAAGTCATAACCCAGATTTATTAGGTTCTTGAATACTTGAAGTTCAGTTTTCTCTTTACTCAAAAACAGTGAAGGAATTAAAAATTTTTGAACCTTTATGATTTCAGCCTTTTCTGGCTTAAGTGTCTAAGCTGCAGGACTTTGGACAGGGTTTTTTGAGGTGAGGCAAGATAAACTCATAGAATTTTCTGTCCTTCAGCCCTTAAGACTTGGTGGTGGTGGAGGGATGATGTAGCCCAGGGAATTTTGTATTAGTGAGCATTAGTTTTATGCAAAATACTTGGAAAACCAGTGCCTATCTTTTCACTCAGGAGTATCACTCTCTCAGTATACCATATTTCCATAGTGGTATATAAACCAAAACATTTTTCCAAGAAGTGCATACATCAAATTTAATGGTCTTTGGTTTTTATCATAGTGTATTTCCTCTACATATTTAATCTCATATGAAAAGGATGTCTGTGTTTAATACTGTCAGCCAGATCAGACGACTACAGCCATCACTGAGGTTAAATCCAAGTGTTGCAAAGAGCTTGTGGGAATGGAGCTGGTATTGAAGCACATAGTAGGAGCTTTACATTAATGATTGATAAGTTTATGCGAGCAGTTCATTTTTTATGCCAGTGGCCATATTTAGCAATCACTAATATACTTTAAAGGTCTATGACATTTGCTATTACTTGATCCTGTCTCATATTTTAGTCATACATCATCTGGAGGTTTGCTTGTGAATTGTCTTGTTCTCTAGTTTTGTCCCTTCCCTGTAATAAAGTTAATTTAGAAAAGCAACTATGTACTGCTGCAAATGTTTAGAAACCACAACCAAAAAAATTCTTGTTATTAGCTGCAACATTGCTTTTTTTTCCAAAGCTGAATGTAATGAATAATAAAATAAGCATGGATGACTGATTCACTTTTGGCTAAAGTTCTTTCATTTTTTATTTCCTAAGAATAGCATCCTCCAAGAGATGATTCCTAAAGTAATACATTCTGAAGTATGCACTATTTTTCCTCAACATGCAAGATCAGGCTTATTGCATCCTATTATATGGGTCATATGGACATAACCAAAAAAGCAAGAACTAAAAGTTAAGGATTTATAAAAAGCTTTAATAAAATGCCCCACTTTCTGAACATTTCTGTTTTAATACTCTGTGTTCCAGAACTCTGAGAAGACAGAAAACCCAAGGATATAGATGAGTCTGTAATAATAGTGGACATGTGTGACTGGCAGAATCTGTGGCTTGACAACTGTCATGTCCAAATTCAATTTTAAAATATAGTAAGTGAACTATTCACTGACATTTATGGTGTATTTTAATCACCTTATTTTTAGTGTGGGTTACACATTCCCAGTACTTGTGTCTTTATTTTGTATTTCATACTTCATAGAGACTTGGCAAACAGAGAGAGCTGAAACAAGTACTTGAGCAAATAGAGTGCAACTTCGATGAAATTCAGGAATGAGTCCAAAAATTATATCCACAAAGCAACTAAGTCTACCCAGATAAATGCCTGAACATTAAGATGGTAAAGTACCCCAAGGCTTCAAGTGCTGTGGTGACAAAACCATCTCAGCTCAACAGTGTCTTGCCATCTGTTTAACATTTAGGCTTCTTCGTCATTCATAAAACGAGAAATTTCAGTGCCCAGGGACTTAAAATGCTCAGAAGAAACCTTACAAACACTCACCATACTGAAGTCAGAAGTAAACGTGCAATGTGGCTGTATCCATTTAAAAGCACGGTTGGGGAAGTTAGTACTGCCCATCAATGTAAGGAAAACTGTGAGGGGGTAGAAGGTCAGTCTTTTACTGTATACTTTATTTTATATTTGTGCAAGAAATTAATGAGTTCCTCCTTATCCCATCAAAACCACCCCTTTCTGCTGCCATGTTAAAGCATATGCTGAGAAAGACTTTTCATCCAGCCTTCCTGTCGAAGGTGTAACATGGTACAGCAAAGAACACCAGGTTCATAAGTACTAAAAAGGGTTCAAGTGAGCAGGAAGTTATCTCCAAATCAGTGCTTACTTAAAATCTATCTACATATTTACTGGAATGGGGAAATCCTGTGGCTGTGTTTAAGCACTGCTGAAAGAGAGTGTCATGGAATTTTTTAAAGATAGGTGAATAAACAGCTCTAGCAGTGTAAACCAGAACCCAGTACTGTCCTCTATTACCATAATGAAATTATAATCTTGGCTGTGGATTCTGTCATGAGAAGTGAAGCACACCTGATAAGTACATAGACTTACTGCTGGACTCATGGTTAAGGCTATAACACAAGCAGGGAGAAAAAGATGTCGCTTGGAATGGTTTCAGATATATGACTTCCATAAAATGTAATTATGTAACATGTGTCATTTCCTGGTAAATAATCAAGCACTATTCAAGTGTTCTTAGGTACATCCTGCATAGCTGGGCAAATAATCTTTTACAAACATATGAATCTTACAGCAGACTGTGTACAGTCTTAAATCCAACATGTGTTTCTGGTCAGAGAATGCCATAGCTGGAAATTCCCTTGGTAAGTAGCATTTCAGATGCACTCATTCCAGAATTTGAGGCTCTTCCACTTACTAGGTAGATGCTGTGAAAACTTGCCTGTACTGCCTTTATGGAGATTTTAGGTGTTTAATTCAGACTTATGTAATATATATCTATAGGTAATACAAAAAATAGTGCTATTTTGAAGTGGTTCTTCATACATTTAAGAAGCCTAGAGGTTCTTCATGTTGCTAACTATTTCCTAATCCCAGGAAAAGGGCATTTAAATGGTATACATCTTGGTATGGCTCCAGCTGATATGGATATTGAAAGATAAAGCTACCAAAATATTAATTTTTGACAGGAAGATTATAGAAGTTCTATCAAAAAACCTCTGAAAGTATATCCAGAATGTATAAAAATATACTGAGTTTCCTAAATTATATTCCAGTGAAGATAAGAAAGTATTCTTCCTCTTCAGAAAGTATACATCAAAACCAGTCCTGCAATTGTGAAACAAATTGTCACATTTGTCTTCATGTTGGTCATTCAGGATGAAACCTGAGGTTTTGATTTGGATTTTAGTGACATGAATGGCATAGAGCTATGGCCTTCTGTCACATGTCATGGAATCAGAAACACTGGGGCCAGAAGTGAACTCAAGAACTTTTCTTGTCCGTCAGTCTGTACCAAGGCCAGAAAAAGTCTCTTTCCCTCTTTCCAAAAGATTTGTGTAACATATTCTTACAGATCTTTGATGATGGACATTCTGCAACCTCATTATTCAGTACCTCCAAAATTCAAAAAGACCTAAACATTCTGAAAGTTTCTGTGGCGTATTTATTTCACTAAGAATGAACTCAAATCTCAACTCACCAGCTGACATCACCGGATCCTCACCAAAATTTAGGTTTCTGTGGTGCAGACGAGAGGTTCAGGTAAAGTGAGATTTAAATACCATCACAATTAATAACATATTAAACCCCAAGGATTTCTACTGATATTATTGAGGATATTCATGGAATATATTTTTATACAATATGAAAAAGGGGATCAGAATCTGCCCCTTTAATAAAATTGTTAGGGTAAGGAGATTATTTTGGACTTAAAAAAAAAATATATCTTTGATAAGTCAGGTTTTATTCCGCAGGCCATTGTTCACAGCAACTGAGGTATTGACCGAAGTAAAAAAATGTTTTTTTTATATTATGGTAAGTGCATTCTCATACAGACTCAATTTTCTGTAGTAGTGGTAATTTAGTACCTTTACTACAAAATAAACATGTATTTCATGTTGGCATTTCTTGTATAAATGGATGAAAGATCCTAATTCAGTTTTTGATGCAGTTTTGCAGTCAATCAGTTTCTTTGCATAATTGGGGTGACAGATGCACTTTATTGTAGTAGCAAATTCACTTTGTAGCACATTTTGTAAGATGGTACAATAGGCCTGGATCTTGGCCAACATCAATAATGGAATAATAAACTTATACAAGTAGCAGGGAAATTGCAGTTGTTTTAATGAAAATGCCACTTCTCATGTCTGTTCTGAGGTTACGCTGCTCAACAGTTGCTGTTAGGACAGAGGACTTTTAGGAAAAATTCTCAAATAGCTTTGTTTGATAGAGGTAAGAAGTGACATTGGAAAATAAGATTCTGAAAGAGCCTCAAAGAACAACTCCCCCTATATTATGCACAGAGAAAGTACAGGATTGGCTCAGTGACTCCTGAGCCACTACTTGTAGGACAAAGTCTTTTTGTATGGCCCTATAAACCAAGCAACTCTGTCAAAAACTGTTCTCTGTCGTGACTGGAGGTCAGACAGGAAAACACAGCCTGGTCTACAGGGTTTTCCTGCACTTATGCTTTCCTCATCTGCATTGCTCACTCACCTGATCATTAGAGATTTGTCTACACAGCTTTCTTGACTCATTGTGGCCAGCCCGAATGGGACCAATCCAGGAGGAAAGCAGCATTGCTCACTGGAGTTCTGTGAAAAGTGTCAGTGCATGTCAGAGCATTAATTCAGGCTGGTATTGATGTGATTTCTCTTTCTGACAGTTGATCAAATGCTCACCTATCCAAAATCACTGCCTCTCATAGCTGCTGCTTAGAACATAACTTGGAGTGTAATGGTCTTGAAATATGATTTCATTTGAGGTACATGAGGGGTTTTTTTGTTTTGTTTTTACTCAGTGAGTAAGAAGATAGGAGATGCTGAAAATTAAATTGGCTTCATGACGTAATATCTCTATTATTCCATGTGATTTTCCAAACCGGTCCTTAAATAAGTGAGATGAAATCTCCTCTGAAATTTCATAGGTTTATAAAATCATTACATTTGGAAAAGACCTCCAAGATCATCGAGTCCAACCTTCAACCAAACACTGCCATATCAACCAAATCATAGCACTGTCATGTTCAGTTGCTTCTTGAATATTTCTAGGCAAAGCGACTTCACAACCCCACTGGGCAGACTGCTCCAATTCCACCTTTCAGTGACAGAATTCTTCCTGATGTCCAGCCTGAACCTTCCCAGGCACAGCTTGAGACCATTTCCTCTTGTCCTGTCGCTGACTGCTTGGGAGAAGAAGCCAACTCCCACCTTGCTACAACCTCCTTTCAGGCACTTGTAGACAGCGATAATGTTTCCCCTGAGCCTCCTTTTCTCCAGGCTAAACACCCCTCTCAGCTCTCTCAGCTGCTCCTCATCTGATTTGCTCTCTAGACCCTTCACCAGCTCCATTGCCCTTCTCTGAACTTGCTCCAACACCTCCATGTCTTTCTTGAAGTGAGGGGTGGAGAAGAGAGAATTAGAGGTACAGTCTCAGTTTTTGCTTAATATTACAGCAATACTGAAACCTGCAGTTCCCAGCTGACCCAAACAGCAGGAAAACCGTGTCAGTTTGAATATTCTTTTGGGCTAAAGTGTCTCTGATTTATCTTCACTGTACAGTGAAAAGAAATCAGTAATCAGTATCTTTGGTGATCAGAGAAGTACAATTAAAAGCTCCTCCATTGAAAAGACTTCTTAATAAGTTCTACAGTCAATTGTCATCTCAGAATACTTCCTGAGCTTGTTTTCTAAATATTCAGAGTTCAATTGTGTGGGTTTTCACTGTATACACATAGATTTTAATTTTCATAGAAGTCCACAGAAAGATCAAGTGGGTTACATCATTGTTTTTGCTCTTTCCTGTTCTCCCACAGGCTAAGCTTTCTGAAATGCAGATACTTGTCTGCCATTTCAAACTGTTTGAATCTCATAGCTTCAGAGAGAAGTTGAACATAACTTAAAGATGTCACCCACATCTGGCTGAGTACACCATCATTGCTGGTAAGATCACAGTGCCTGTATTGCATTGCTTTCCTGAAATAAAAAGCCCTAATTTCTGAATTTTTTACATTCTCTTCACAACATTTCTGTGTGCCAGCCATCTTACCTCAGGAAGAAGGAGCAGTGCTGGTGCTCAGAACACTCTGTCATAATGTTTTGTGCCTTTGACTTGATGAATAATCCATTTTATTGACCTGAAGAGAGCAGTAACTTCCATTCATTTCAGAGGACCATTTTTGTATGTATAACACCTCTTTTTGGTAGCACAGTGTTTAGTTCATGTGAAGCCACAGCTTCACACCTGTGAAGACTGTTTTGCTGAACACAGTTCCATGATTAGCACCACAACATTTGAATAATTACCCCCAGTGAATAATGCTTTTTCTTTAAATAATCTTCAAGGAACTTGTTTTTCTTTGTTTGCTTGTGGGTTGCTGTTGTTTTTTTTAATGTATTCATTATTTTTTATTCACTATTTGCTATTTAGTGAATAATCATTGCTATTTAGTGAAGTCATTGGTGTCTTTAGTGTTTCCAGGTCATCACTGCACAAAACTTCAAAAAAAGCACTGCCTTTTAAATAAAAGAAGTTCTGCCTTTTGAGCAACATCAGAAGAAAATGCATGTTTGATCTAGTTCTAGTATTTTATTTTTTTTTAATTTGCGGCTTTTTTCTCTAATTTATTTTGATCCCTGACATAGAATCATAGAATTGTTTAGGTTGGAAAATACCTTTAAGATCATCGAGTTCAACTGTTAACCCAGCACTGCCAAGTCCACCACTAAACCACGTCTCCATGTGCCACAACTACAAGTCTTTTAAATGCCTCCATGAATGGTGACTTAGCTACTTCCCTGTGCAGCCTGTTCCAGTGCTTCACACAGAAAGCTGTGAAGTAAGTTTTTAGAATATCCAATCTAAATGTCCCTTGGTTCAACTTGCTATTTCCTCTCTGTATTCATAACAACATTTTTTATTGTCTTTTGCATCAGTGGCCATATTAAGTTTTATTTGGGCTTTGGCCCTTCCAATTTTCTCTCTGCATGACCTTATGACATCTTCGAATCTTCCTGAGTTGCTTTCCTCTTCTTCCCAAAGATCACAAAATCTCTTTTTTTTTTTTCCTGAGTTCCAGCCAACTTGTTCCCCAGCAGCTTATCTTTCAACACACAGAGATGGTCTGCTCCTGGTATTTAAGATTTCTCTCTTGAAGAATGTCCATCCTTTCTGGGCTACTCTGCCCTTCAGGTCTGCTTCCCAAGGGACTCTGCTACCTAGGCTGCTGAACAGGCTGAAGTCTGATCTCCACAAGTCCAAGGTGGTAATTCTGTTGACCTGCCTCCTTACTTCCCCAAGAACCAAAAACTCCATCATTTTGTGATCTCCGTGCCAAAGAGGCCTCCAACCATCACATCACCTACCAGTCACTCTCTGTTCATTTACAGCACTTCCAGTGTGGCACTTCCCCTGGTTGGCACACTCACCATGTCAGGAAGATCTCTTCCACACCCCAGGATCTTCTGGACTGTTTTCTTTCTCATGGATTGTATTTCCAGCAGATATCTGATAAGTTGAAGTCCCCCTTGAGAACTAGGATTAGCAAATGTGAAACTTGTTTGGAGGTGCTCTGTAATAATTTCTGAGTGTTCAGGTCACGTTTTTGGAAGGTTTTGAGCCTTTACATTAAAAGACAGATCTGAGAGGTTTTGTGATTTGCTTTCTTTAACTTCTGGTCTTAGGAGGCTTCAGCATCCTTAGAGAAGGCAGCCTAACGTAGAAAGAACACCTGTAAATCTGTGCTCAGCTACATAGGAAACATTTCCCATGTGTGAAAGACTTAGTACCAAACAGCTAACTTGGTGTCTTCTCCTCCTTGAGCATGATACAGTGGGAATTCAGATAAAAGTGATTACTAATATGCAATCTCAGTTTATAATCCAGAAGGAGATTTGAGAAACTTTTTAAAACATATGTGCTTGGCAGACTCAAGTTATCTATTTAAAATGGCACTGCTAAAGAGCAATTTAGCCAGTATATTGAACTGATTATTGATACATTTTCAGATTGCATTTTTTAGTAAATGAGGAGATTAATTCTTTTTTAAGGACACAGAAAGAATGGTTCAAGTTAAGTCAGAGTACAGGAAGCAAGGGAAAATTTGATACCATTGCCTGTGAAAACAAAGAGCTGAGAAACTATTCTGAAGAAGGACAGAACCGTTCCTGGCATACAAGAGATCAAAAGAACTCTCCTGCAGGTCTAAAAACGAACACTTGCTCCGTGGAGAGTAATTATTTTGGAGCAGCCAGCTGAGACACAGGATCCTATGGGACCAGAAGAAGCTACAACCAGCTTCATTATCATCAGGAGTTCAAAAGATTTTAAGATAGATGAGAATGCCAGCTGCTCTCTCAGGAAATACTGTCCCTTTGTCACAATAGCTCAACACTTCCATTTTAAGAAGGCTGTTATGTATCTACGTATGATTTGTATCTGAGTCATAAAAACAGCAGGTACCTGGACATAGTCAGACTTACAGAGAAAGTGTCTTCTCCCCTGAAGTAATGTTTCCCAGGTGTTAGTTCAGTACAAGAAAAATAAAAATAAACTGGATCAAGATTGGCCAGGAGCTGGAACAATTTCCCTGCGAAAAGAGACTGAAGGAGTTGGGCTTGTTGAGCCTGGAGAGAAATGGTTCGGGGGGGGGAACTTAATGCTGCCCTCAACTATCCAATGGAAGGAAATAGGAGACAAAAGAGATGGACTCTTAGAGGAAGAATGAGAGGTAATGGACAAGAGCTGGAAGATGGCAGATTCTGGGTCAATATTATGAAAAAAACCCTCACCAGGAGTGTGATCAAACACTGTAATGAGTTTCCAAAGAGGCTGAGGGATCTCCATCCTTCGATATATTCAAAGCTCATTTGGAGAAGTCCATGAGCACCCAGCACTAAGGGAATCTGCTCTAAGCAGAGGAGTTGAAATTCCTAAACCTTCCTTATGTAGGTCCTTCCAAACTACATAATTCTGTGGTTGTAAGCTGTGGGTTACAGTACAAACAGGATCAATTGTGTAGTGTGTTTACCTTGCCTGGCTGCCTGACCCTCAGCCTTTTGCTCTTTTCTCCCTTCTCAAAAGAACAAGGGCAGAAAATAAAATAGAAAACCTCATGGAATGAGATAAGGCATCTTAATATTCATTACTTCCCATTGGCAGGCAGATGGCCAGCCATTCTTTGGGCCTCTACACCATAGCAGTTGCTTGGAACCAGAGAGCATAACCACAACTGTACCCACGTTTGCCTCCTGCCCAGCAGCTGATTGCAATGTCATATGGTATGGAATGTCCTTTAAGTCAGTTTAGGTCAGCTGTCCTAGATGTGTCCCTTCAGCCCCTTGCCCACACCCAGCCTACTGGCCTTTGGAGGAGAGGGAAAGCACTGCTCAGGAAAAGCCAACACGTTGGTGTGTTCTCAATACTATTTTAGCTACAAATGCACAGCACAATAGAGGATACTACAAGGAAATTTAACTCCATCTTAGCCAGAGACAGTATACTGGAATATAACTGTGCAGGATACAGAAAGGGACATCCACGGGGATGCAGGGATGAATCAAAGAATACAGTTTACCCTGAACTGTGACAATACTGTTGTTCAGATCTACTTATTTCGATTTCTATACAATTAATCTGATATTAATGCACAGTTGAAGCTGACCTTAGTATGTACATGCATGAGAAGACAATTGAATACTGTGTTAGCAAAGTGCTATGCAATGACTAAAATTTAACTGAAAGAACTTGGGCATGCCAAGGATAAATTGTCTTGGAAAAAACCCTAGAATTAACTGATTTTTTTCACATGTTAGTATTGATTGGACTGCTTGAGCGGTGAGAATTGCAGAACAGCCAATCCAATTAGCAATTTTTAAAATAATCAAATATGCTATGGTGGCCAAAGTTTGTTTCGTTTTTTTTTTTTTTTTTCCTCCAAGGTCTGCTTTCCAGCTTTAATGTACATTTAGTGATGATTCAGAAGATGTACCTATTAACTGCTTCTGAATTTTCTATAGCACAATGGGTGTTATTTATCTTAATCAAAGTCAGTCTTCTCAGCTTTAAGGTACACCTCCCTAACTCTCTCTGCTCTTCTGCCTTCCTGACAGTTTAGTATTCACAGAAGTGTGCCTATGCAGCTAGAAACAGTAGATTTGTTCAAGCAGAAAAAGACCCAGCCTGGCACCTGATTGAGAGAACTGGTTTAGATGGGTTGTCTAGCAAGCAGATCACACACTAGGGTTTTCTGATTATACAAGAAGGAAACAAGCATTTTCTTAATAAAGACTCATCCATGGTCTGCTACTGTTACTTTGATATGTCAGAAAAACCCCTGAAGGAAATGAAGAAGTTAAAAAAAATAAAAGAAAGCAGAGAAATTAATTTAATATGGTGATTTAATGATGAATGCCCCAATTTTCTATATGAAATAGTTGCAATCACTAGTGCTTGCATTCAAATATCACATGAATGGCATCAAGAATGGATAGTCAATTCAAGACAGCAGTCATTGCAAATCAAGCTTCCTAGGCCTCTTAGAAAAATCACGCCGATCTAGTAGAAATACCAAACAAAATAAAAGACCCAGCAGAGATAATTTAAACTCTGAGACTGTAACTTTCTGAAAACTTCCTTGTGAGGGAAGTTATTAAACAACATGCCTAAAAAGAGCTGTTGCCACCTCACTCACTGTCATGTTGTACAGTTTTAGGGCCTAAATGATGCTGTGTTGGCATTTTGGTTTTGGTCAGGAGATGAGTTATTTGAAGCTGATGTTTACTTGCAGAAGTTTTGACTAGTCAAATATGAACACTTTGATATAGACACTGGGTTACTTTTACCTTGACTTTTCCTCCAGTATTCCTCTTGATATTAATGGAAACTTGGGTCAAAGCTCTAAACACAGATGATGCATAATTGCATGCAATTCTCATGATTTGACATATCTATTGCTACACCATTATCCCAAATATCTTCCAGCAATTTTCCCTGTGCTCTTTCAGTGTTACTAATTTGTGATTTTCAGTATGGCTTGTTTTAGTAATATTGACAAGTGGCACATAACCACTCAATCAAGCATATCAAGTCCTTTAATTTGGCCTAATTCAGGCATCAATGGAAGGTGTGAAGCTTTTACATTTGCTCTACTGAAACTAATGTCCATCAGAAAGCAAATTGATTTTCGGTTTCAATACAAATCAAAATTTCATCACATGAAAAAATGTTGTCAACCCTGCTAAATTGGTAATGAATGAACAAAGTAAAGCAAGTGCTGAATATCTGCCTCACATTTTCCTTTTCACTGGTGTATAATCTCCAGCCATTCAAAGTAATTTTCTAAAAGATGAAGAGCCTCATTTTTTTGTATGGCTACTTTGCTGAATACTTCAGACGTATCTTTAGCTCATATTCTGTATTATGGTACTTCATATAGGCAAAATGGATTCCTTGTTATAAACACTTCTGTTCTGGCAAATAGCCACATGTAAGAGAAAAAAAATGTAAACAGTGGAGAACATATATCTACCAAACTGTGTATCCCAAATGTGACTCCAGCTTCCATTTTGTGAAAGATACATAGGTGGCTTACGCAGAAGCAACTTATAACAGTCTTGAAAATCAAATAAAAAAGCATGATGATGATGTCTATGTGCATAATTCCTCTGTTTAAGGAAGCTGTAATTCCCTTAAGAACACTGATTAAGAGACATGTCTGCTTTTGTTCTCTTTATATGATTAGTAATCTAAGTAATCTTAAACTATCCTACAACAATTATAGTATAAAAACTGAAAAACATCTAGTATTGCTTTTAGTTAAGTTTTTCAGTTTAACTGAAAATTCTGAAATTCTGCAAGTAATACAAATAGAATAGGGTCAAACAGTTAATCCTTGATACCATCTCCCTAACATTTTCAACACATTAATCTTTTGGGTGTATTTTCGGTGTGTTGATCTATGCCCGGAGATCTACACTGCTTCTAACAGGCTTATGAGCAAGTTGTTAATACCACAGAAACATTTGCTTTATAAGCTGTGTCATGGTTTAGGAATCGTATTAGTGCTCCCACTAAAATGAAAAACCACTAGCTGCTTCTCCCCCCAACCCCTTCCAGTGACAGACAAAAGGCAGAGATTACAAGTAGAGATAAGAAGAATTTACTGGAAATAGCAACGCGGCAAAAAAACCAGCAAGAACAGCAACAACATTAAGAACAAAAGTATACAAAAAGAGGGTGATTAATAACCAAAAAATGCTCACCGACTGACCAACCTGACCTGGCTCTGCCTGGAAGGGCAACAGAACAAAATGGTCTTTGGACCCTCTGTGTGTTCCCCTCCCTAGCCCAAGACCACAAAAACCAATGGCAGACAAACCCTCTGACCAGGACTCCGGCAGTTACCCCACTGCTCTGTTTGTCACTTGCTCCCCCTGAAAAGGACAAAATTAGCCACCTTTTTCCTGCACCTGAAGCCACCCCCACCTTCTCAGAAGTGAGAATCCCCTGCTCCCAGCCCCAGCCATGGTGTCAATGCCGTAGAACAACAACCTAGACATGCCCACATGGCTCTAGGCTTCTCCCCCTCCTGTCCTTGGCTGAAATTAAGACAAATCATAAAACAACTAATTGCAACAATGTGCAGTGTCTCTAGAACACCATTCGTTTGTGCAGAAACAAAACTATTTAGCTAATTTTATTTAATTAAGTGTGCCCTGTCCAAGATTTTCCCAGGAAATCTCTATACTGAATCAGTATCTTCATGGCCTTCACGTTTATTGGCCATACTGTGATATTTTTAAGTGCAATTTCCCATTGATTTCTAGGAAAGGCAACTTAGGAACAGTGTGCATTACCTATCAAGTATTAAAAACCTTAACAGATTCACCAGTTGTAGAATATCCATCTTACTTTATGTGGTATTCATAAGGCACCATATCTAGTAGAGTTACATCAGGAAAAAACATGTATACGAAAGGTCTGATCCTCATCCCTGTTTAAATTTTATTTATCATGTCCTTCTCCTTGACTTCTACAAATCTAGTGGATTTTCAGATGAAAAAATTCTATCAAACTAATAAAATTTAACTGCCATCAAATATAGATCTATATTCACACACTGATTATTTTATAACTCAGTTTGCATCTTCAGCTCTGCTAGTTCTGTCTCTGAGCCTCAGGCAGGCTCTTCTTGAAATGCTTACTTTTCATTTTAGAGATCTTACACTAAATCATGCTAAAACTGGAACAGGCTTTAGCCATCCTTCAGCCTCATCTCTTTGCTCCATTTTTAATTGTAACATAATTGAGAAGCACCTGAAATTACACACATACTTGCTGAAAATGTTTTGAAAGCTGTCTTTACGCATGCTACAACAACTTGTTTGCTGTTGTATTCTTCTAAGATATGTGGAAAAGCTGGCTTTCAAAAAATCTCAAGACAGGGACCTAGACTTTATTTGTCTCAGTTCTTGCATAAATGATCTAAAATCGAACTTTTCAATGTAGGATGGACAGAGCCATCCTTACATGAGACTGGAAATAAAGGCAAAAGAAGAATTCACATTGTCTTTGGAGGCATAGCTGCAGTTGCTTGCTTTGGAAAAAGGATATTTAATCTGAATCATAAGTGGATGAAGATACTTGGTTCATAGGCTTGGGCATATTTCTAGTAGTTGGGATGCACTTAAAATTTCCAGTTAGTTGACTGGAATTGGTCTACCACTCAGAGTGCAAACAACTTTTAGATTCCCCTTTAGAAGCTGGATACCTACAACTGTATATGTGTGAAGCCTTTCATAGGCATACAGGAATTTTCCACCTGCCAGCTTGCTGAGACAAACAGCTATCAGCCAAATCTTAGCCAGAATCTCTGTGGTCCCACTATGAAGGTACATGCTAGAGCCTGTTCAACCCTGTGTCTGACTTGAATATGCCGACACTTTGGTGAGATCTAGTCCTTGGCCTGTGTGAAATTGAAATCTTCTTGTCCTCATAGAAGTTTTCTGCAATTCAATGGTAGTAGATATTGTATTTCCTTTCGGAGGTCATGTACACACAGGGTAAGATCAAGAAGACTCCAAGTACATTTAAGGAAAGGAGAGTCTCTCCCACAGCACCCATAGCTCCTTTTCTCATGCTGCTGTAAACAGAAATGCTAAGTCCCATCTCCAACACATTTACCTCTCAATTTTCCTCTGATAGGAATTGCCCGGCTTTGGGTTAATTTCTTCCTGTAGCATCATATTCAATTTTTTCCTGAATTTCTCTCTTCGGTAGAAAGTCATCTCTGAATGGAAACAAAATCAGTAAATGTAGTTTAGTTAAAATCCAGTCATGATCTCCCCATTTTAGAAGCTCATTACTGTGAACTAGCTGTCTATTGTGACAGCATTTCATTAGCTTCAACTGGAAAGGGCAAGAATGACGTGTGCCTGTCAAATTTGAACAGGAGGAAGCTATTTGTGCTGGTTTTGGTATGCTTCCTAACTCTAAAGGTAGAGGGAAGACACCTGCTGGTTTTTTATGAACTTTGACAATGAGCTTCTGTCCATCTGTGTTCAAGTTGTTTAAGCCTGACATTTTTGTCAAATCCATGGATAAGAGTTCTGTGTATATTTTTGCATGTAGATTTACTATGTGGATTTTTAACTTCCTTGATCCCCAATGTAAAAGTGTGTGAAACAGAATCAACTACATTTTTCATTTCAAGTGGATCCTGTAAAGTTTATTTAATTCATCAATACCTTTGAAGCCTTCAGGGGAATAGAAAATGAAAAGGGATCCATAAAGTAATTAAGACTTTTTTAGCTGAGCAAAAGAACTAAAAATGCAGTATTATTATTAGAATGCTGGAAGTGAAAAAAAAAAAAAGAAAATCCTGTAAAGAAGGCTCTTTTAAAAGCTGAAGGATTGCCAGACAAGATCATCATTTAGAGTTTTACAAGGATGGGTTCCTATGGGACTGTAAATACAGAAATCTCAGCCTACATCAGTAGAAAAGTAAATCCAGTACAAAACCCAACAGCATTAGTGGTGCTTGGGAATTTTGAAGTGAGTGCTGCCTCAAGCCAGTCTTACAAGATGGAATGGAAAGTGATTTGGAAAGAAAGAACAACAAAATGCCAAAGGTATGGTGTCCTGACTTAGGGCAGAAATTTGGGAGGAAACTCCAAAAGGGGTCCCTCTACAAAGCAGATTCAAGCAGCCCCTCCCACTACTGGTTTGGGAAAAGATTTCTTCGGAGAAAAGTGGAAAAGAACTATTTATTTATCGAGCCAAATATTAACAAGCATAAAAAAATTATAGTATTAAACAATAATGCTCTCACTGTTCTGAAGAGATGGCAAATTCAGAAAGTCCTTTCTGTGAAGTGTAGTGCAGCTCACTCAGTCTCTAATCAGTCCCTCCTGCACTGTAGATGCCGTGTCCTGGGCCCCAGTGGGCCACAGGTGTGAGCTCCCAGTGTTTTTCTGGATTTTCAGTTCAGAGCAGGGCTGATCAGTTCCAAGAAAAAGAAAAGCCACAGTTCGGGGAACTTCTCTGCCTCAGCTAGCTGAAAAAAAACAAACTAAAACCAAAGGAGAGCTCTCTCCTGCTGTCTGTGCTACAGACAACACAGTCTTTGACAGAGAAAGCTGAAACTCTTATCTCTATGTTTTTGAATACAGCCACCTCCGACGTTCCACTGCTTCTCCTTCTCCCCTCCTTCACTCTCAGATCTAGTTTTAAGGGCGCACAACTTATTTCTGGATTAAACAGATGAATGGGGATACAATTCAACATCATAAAATCACCCAAGGACATATGGTCTCTTGAGAAAAGGCTGACAGAATATTTTACATACTTTAGACAAAAGCACAGACCCCTGAAAGCAAAATCCTCTCTTGAGTCCAGAAATATCAGTATTGTAAATTTACCTCAACATCTAAGGCAGTTAATTAAATTACTATTGTGACATTATTCACAGAGTCAAAAATATCTCATTCATTCTTATAGGTGAGAAATACTTGCTATCTACAATGACCTTCTCTTTGTTCCTCTCCTTTTCAATTAGTATTTCTTGAGCCGTTTCCCTGGTTCTGATAATACTGATAATAGAAGAGGTTTCATCAACAGTGATCAGTCTGATACTGTTTAGTATCAGTAAAGATACTAAACAATGTAGACAAAACTGTGCTCCCAATTTAAATACTGGAGTTTTAGCGTAGCATAATGAAGAGAAGTAATTTAAATACTGTTGAGCTGATGGAACAGGGAGAAGGTACTCTATAGTACACAGATGCTAACATTTAATCCTGAAAATGCAAGAAGCTGTCCCATGCCATCTTCTGACACTGTTTGCTTGCATTCTTTGATAATTACCATTGAAGGAGGCAATATTGGCATGATGATTTGAGATGAGAATTGTGAGTTATGTTACAAACTGATTCATAGAGGGTTGATGACTCAAATATTGCCAAGATGAAGTGTTATAAGCCAATCTTCTCTTGTAGTTGAGTCTTCCCTCAAAATCCAGGCCTTTGACCTTGCTCGCATGGGCCATGGTGACAAATCTGTTTATAAATCACTTTGTTTTAATTGTGACAAAAACATAGTTTGTCTGGGAAATGGGGAAAGGGGAAGTTTCTGACTCCCCTCTCCTGTTTTGTAAAGTCAGGGAAGGGCTGGAGTTGTATCTTGGTCCAACAATTTAGATGTGCCTGACAGCTTGTCAGCTGTTGTCGTAGAGAGGGAAGGAGGTGTTGAGGGGAAGTTGGGTAACAAAGAGAATGAGAAGATTAGCTCCTATAGCTGAAAGATTACATCAGTGATAGGTGCTGAGAAACTTTATATCACTACCCAAACTGAATTGTTTATTTCTGAGCTGAATGTAAAACACTCTGTTTAGTAGTATGGAGATCCTTCTTTTTTTTTGGACAGAGATATTCAAAAGAATAGTGAGTACTCCTAATGTGAGAACTCTGTCACATTTGACACAGAGTTTTGAGGACAGGCCCTTTCTCTAGGCTAGGTATTGACATAGGAGAAGATGGGAACTACAGTGTCAAGCAGGATGCTGATAGCTCAGTCATACTGACTGCAGTTGACCTTTAAGAACATCAGCTTATTTGGGACCAAAAACCAGTAGATTTCCTCTGAAGTCCTCTGTCCCTGATTATTATTTTTACTCCAGACTGAACATTTCTCTCCCTCTGCAGCTGGAATTTTAATTGTCTCTTCTGTTCCTGTAACAGCTGCTAAGAAGCTTTGCTCTTCCCCTAGCTGCTCTATTACAGCTACATAGCACCAAATGTAGTTAATTTTTTTATCCATGAATACTTATTTTTTTATCTCATTCCAGTTAACTTGGCTTCTTAGGAAATGAATGCAGCCTTAATGTGGTTTAAAAGTGTTGGTGGCTTTCTCAGACTGACAAGCAATGGCATACTGGCAATTTGAAACTTGGTTTGTAGATGATGCTGAAGTGCAGTGAGGACCTGCCAGCACTCATCCTTGGCATGCTAGATTTGTGCAAGGAAAGCAAGTTGCCTTGTACATGAGTTTTGCAATACTGTAGGGAAAGCTGGCTCTAACAGTTGAGGAAGAAGATCTATTGATGTTTCAATACTGTAAGCTGTAAATGCCTTTCAGAGCCACCACCTGCACATTTTCTCAGGTTGAGCATTATCTCCTCTTGCCCAAAACAGAATAGTTTCTCCTCATGGAAGGCCAGAAACATGTCCTTTCCAGGCATCCCCTGATCAAATTCAAATTCTGGGATCTAATCCAGGGATTCATGGTGGGATTTGGAGGTTGGCCAGCACACACATTGTGATGTATGTTTCCTTATCTAAAGAGGCAGCTAGCAAATGTCATTATAAGAAGAAACTCCTTTTTTTCTCTGTTCATTTGATTTTTCGAGTTGCACTGCTCCTGTGTCTCTAGAGCAGTTTGGAAGGCCTGAGAAAAAACTGTGAATAAGTCAATCAGCAATCTGTGTCCTAAATATTGACTTTGGCTACTATTAGGAGTATTTAGATTCAGGAGTAAGTGCTGTCATTGGCTGCCAAAGGACAGGATTACTTATTAGAAAAATAGTTCTGACAATCTGCCTCAAGAAGAAAATATATCTGGGCCCACCTTATATGTGTGGTCATCTTGGAAAACAAATAATTAAGGCCAGCGAAATGGAAAGGATGATCAATGCTCTTTAGAAGTAACTAATACTCCAAATAAGCTCAAAATATGCTCAAAAATAAGGACATGCATGTATTCTGTGATTCCTGATTGGAAATCTTAGATTGGCACTTAGTTTGCTGGTAGTTTAATAATGGTATAGGGTAACAGCTGCTCTGTAGATGCTAAGGAAAAACTATGTTAAAAACCCCATAATTTCACCATTATCAAATAGGCATTACTGATATTCTTTTACAACTTTGTTTTGTATCCAGGTAAATAGGCAATTTTCAAAAACCTCTTGCACTATTTGTTTATGTTCTATCTCCTTCTATATTTTAATACCTAATAATTTTCTATTTCCTCATTATTTGTTTTAGGGAGCCTACCCATCTTTTAGAGAAGATTTTAGTGTTCAGTAGCTCAAAAGTTACAAGAGATTTTGCGTGCCTTATATAGTTTAATTAACCAGAGGGTACATAAAAACAGCTTTCAAGAATGAGTTAATACTTTGCCATGAAATCAGTCTTTTGGCCACCTAAAGTTTGTACAGCCAAAACTGAGAAATCTCAGTCTCTAGTAATTTTTGAACAAGTCGTATTATTTTCTTGACTTTCTAATGTCTTTCCTCTTTAATTTCCTATTTCATCTCTCTGTTCTCCACCCTTTCTTCCATGTGCTTCTTCTTTCCGTATCTACAGGATTCCTCTCCAATTCTCATCATATTTTCTTTGCACACAAATTATTTATGTACTATAGGAAGCCTGCATATGATTTTTCAGACATCTGATTTAATGATCTGAAAAATGTGTTGGCAACACATGCTATTTTGTAAAGGTTAATGATGGAGTTATCACCACCATCTATGGTAAGTGTGCTGGTGAGGTCTGAACTCACCCCAGGTTAACCTCAGGTAGTCCCAGGTATCCCAGTCCCTGGGAGAAACAGGGTCTGGCCAGGACTCTAGAGCAAGGAGACTCATAGCAGTGCTTATTCTGCACTGTTCAGAAAATAAGGCATACAAGAAAAGAGCTGGATATGTAGAGTGAATAAAAAATACTCCTGTGCTTGGAAGTAATCCTGCCTTTTGGTGAGCCCTGAAGTAGTCAGGCAGGGAGACTAGATGATAATTTTAGGTCTCTTCTAACTGAAAATGTACTCTTTTATATTCTGTGCTATGCTATGCAGACTTTTGAGGTTAGCTGGTTGTTCAGGTCAAAAGACTCTTCAGTAGTTTTGTAGGAGTAACTCTTGTAGAAGGTGCACTTGTTATCCAAGTTGTTAGAGGATCAGATCTTGTTGTCTGTGCAACAAAGCCATTCAGTGGTCAATGTGCTCCTTCCTTCTCAAACAGCTTCACATAATTCTTAGAAGCATATCTCAGAATGAAAGCATGTCATCAAAAGAAAATTAAGTAATCAGCAATACACATTGACTATCTTGACCATCAAATGTGAATTTCAAAGTACCATACTGTGTCTTCTTTCAGCTTCCTTAGCACCTGTTCTTTTTATGGTACTCACATCTTTAAAATTTCAACAGGCATGTGAGCTCCCTGCGAGGAATCCACTTTGTATTGGAGAGGACTGCAGACTGGTAAGAGCAGACTGTGCCTCTTTGTGATGCAGGTGCTTTTGTAGATCTTCACCTGCTTCACTGAGGCAAATGTGAGAAAAATACTGAATTGTTCCTCAGAACCTGTCTTTTCAAGATTTTTAGAAGAATATGTCTAAAGACTGCAAAAACGGTTTTAGCAAATGTTAAACTTCTGATTAAAGCTTAATTGTATCCAGGGTTTATGACTAATGTGGAGTTACTTTAACTTTCCTCCAGGAAACACATTCTTTTCACAACTGCAAGCAGAATCCTATCTGCTGACTTCTACCAAGTGCACTGAGCAGGAGTTGCTGTGGTTGACACTGCTTGGCTCCTTCAGACACCATTTGGAAATTAATGGGGATGCAATTAAGGATGGTCAATAATTCTGTAAACCTGCCTCTGTGTAAGGTTTCCCTTGACCTTTTTGTCCATTAGTTCTATGTGTCAGTATTATTTCTGCAGTCCTCACTCACATAATCATCTTTGATTTGGCTCTTTTTTTATACTTGAATGACCTTTTATATAGATCAGAATAGTGTGGGTAAAGTGGCAAAGAAACAGCAATTTCTGAAACATCAAAGCATATTCCATGCTTCTCCAGTATAAAGTCAGCAAAATATTTGTCACAGTGCAATCCCTCTATTTTATAAATAGGTTCCTTTGAATCCTTTGTTATCATTTAACATGCTTGCAGAATGACTTCTTATCCAAGTAACTGTTTTCATCCAGATATAATTTGCTTTCCATTTTGTAGCTGCTTTTATTAGAATACTGTAGCTGAATTTTTCTCCTCAGGCAATGTTCTCAAGTCTGTAGTATCACTTTTATGTTTTTTTTTTTAAAACAGGTCTCTATATTTGATTTTATATTGTTATGTGGGGTGTTTGTGAAATGCCCGCAAATCTTGTGTAAGATTCAGAAGTTTGCACTTACTGTTATGAAGGATAAACCTTGGATTTGGAGGGAAATGTAACCAAAAACAAATGAGAGGTATTATTGGCCCAATTATAAACTTTGTTTTTGGGAAGTTCATAAAACTACTCAGATGCTTGAAGTTAAATGTGCACTTAGTTTTCTCGAAGTCAAGGCTGAAAGGCATAATTAACCACAATAGAAGACAATAAAATAAGAACACTACATGTGTATCATGTAGTGATGGTATACAAAATAATGATAATAAAAAAAGTGCTTGATATCAACAATAATAAGAATTCTTACGTCTGAAATCAAATATCCAAGTGTCCTAAGGTTTTCACATAATTTGTGGAGATGTTCTTACATCATGTTCTTAAAACTATCTTATTGATATTTGCATATCGATAATTTGTGTTTACCTAGACAAACACATTAATCACTCATTATTTTCTTATCAAAAGGATGACTGCTGATTTGGAGAACTGAAAGATAGATTGTATGTTTCATTCCTCAGGCCCTTGTACATTGTTTGTAAAACATAGCAATAGGCATTCTAAAGACCACCATGATTGGTCAACACTATTGCAATAATATGTGAAATGAACATAGTTATTGTTTGTGAAGGAAACAAAGATCTGACAGAATTCAGCTCTAAGCAGAGTCTTGGTATCAAATGCAAATCAACTTCTAATATGGTAGAGTTGTTTTAATTAGTAAATAATAGGAAGCAAGAGGAGTCTTGTGAAGCCCTCTAAGATCAGGCTTTCTAGGTGATTTTGTCTATTGTTTTGTATTTCTAATAATTCTAGAAAATAGTGTGCAGCACGGCATCTCAGTGGAGCAGCTTCCTATAGTGCTGAAGATAGCTGGAATGCTGCTGTTAATCTCAAGGAGAAAAAGAATTTAGAATGAGGTGCTTGTATGAAAACAGCAACAAAACCTCCCAAACTGATCTGTATGCTTTTGTTTATTCTGCATTTTTTGCTGATTGTAGTTTTTTGGTTATGAAAGGAACTGCAAAGTTGTCAACACACATATCTCTGGGGATTTTGTCATTATAATTTTTTCTCTGTTAAATCACGATTAAATTCAAATATACTAACCATTTTAAAGAGAACTCACTAAGCTTTAACCCTGCAATGCCCAGGGCACTCTTTCTACAGCTGATGGAAAAGGATGCCTTCGGAGGCCATTGTTCTTTCCCAACAATGTGCCTGCAATGAGTATGGTGATTGGTACTTTTGGTAAGCCTGGTGACAGAAACAGCAAGCAGTGAGCTTAGTTTAGTTGTAAGATGGCTTCCTGGAAAAAGGAAAATTCTTTAAAAAAAATCCATCTACTTTGGTGAGTAGTGGTGGAGGGTATACATCAGGTATATCATAGAATGATAGAATCATTAAGGTTGGAAAAGACCTGTAAGTTCACCTAGTCAAACCTTCGACTGAGTACGACTGTGCCCACTAAACCAGGCAGTGGAAAGCCATGTCTACTCCTTTTTGAATGCTTCCAGGGGTGGCGACTCCACCACTTCTCTGGAGAGTCTGTTGTAATGCCTGGACATGTTTTCAGTGAAGAAATTTTTCCCAATATCCAAACTGAACCTGCCTTGGTGTGACATGAGGCTGTTTTCCCTTGTCCTGTTGTTAGTTGTCTGGGAGAAGAGGGCTAATCATCACCTCACAAGAACCTCCTTGTAGATAGCTGTGGAGCGTTATAAGTTGTCACCTGAGCTTTCTGTTCTACAGGTTAAACAATCCTGGTTCCCTCAGCCATTCATTATAAAATTTGTGCTTTCCAGCCACTTTGCCCCCAGCCTGCAGCTCTGTGTGGGTTTGTTGTGACCGAAGGGCAGGACCCAGTTCTTGGCCTTGTTGAACCTCACACAATTGGCCTCAGCACATTGATCCAACCAGTCCAGATCCCTTTGCAGAGCCTTCCCACTCTCCAGCAGATCAACACTCCCACCCAACCTCGTGTTGTCTGTACTCAATCTCCTCATCCAGATCATTGAAAAAATATTAAACAGGAGTGACCACACACTGAACCCTGGGGAGCACTGCTTGTGACTGGCCACCAATTGGATTTAACTCCATTCTCCGCCACTCTCTGGTCTCAGCCCTCTATCCAGTTTTCTACTCAGCAAACCGCACCTGTCTAAGACATGGGCTGCCAGCTTCTCCAAGAGAATTATGTGAGAAATAGTGTCAAAGGCCCGACAGAAGTCATGGTAGCCAATGTCCACAGCCTTTCCATCACCTACTAGGCAGGTCACCTTGTCATAAAAGGGATCAGGTCGGTCAAGCAGGATATGCTATCCATGCACTCATGCTAGCTGGGCCTGATCCACTGGTTGTCCTACATGTGCTGTGTGATGGCACTCCAGATAATCTGTTCTATAACCTTCCCCAGCACGGAGCTCAGGCTGACAGGCTGTATTTCCCTGGATTCTCCTTCTGGCCCTTCTTGCAAATGGCCAACCTCCTTGGTTAACCAAGACTACTGATAAAGGATGGAGAGTGGCTTGGTGAGTTCTTCCAAGAGCTGTGTTGGTACCCTTGGTGGATCACATTTGGTCCTATAGGCTTGTGAGGGTCTAGGTGGCAGTGCAGGTCACCAACTGCTTCCTCCTGGTTACTGGAATTACTGTTCTCCCTGTCCCTGCCTAACAGCTTACTGTAAAAGTCTGAGGCAAAGGCATTAGGTGCCTCAACCTTTTCCTTACTCCTGGTGGCAATGCTCCCCCCATCCAATTATGGATGGAGATTCTCCTTGGCAGTCTTTTTGTTATTAATGTATTTGTAAAAATATTTTTTATCTCTACAGTGGTGGCCAGATTGAGTTCTAGATGGGCTTTTGTTTTTTTAATTTTCTCTCTATGTGACCTAATGACATCCTTGTGCTCCTGAGTTGCCTGCTTCTCCTTCCAAAGGTGGTAAACTCTTTTTCTTTGAGTGCCAGTGAAAACTTCCTGTTCAGTGAGAAAAATTTCTTTATGTCTAGACAAGTGCTGCTCACAAGCAAGCGCCTTCTTTCTGGCATGCTCTGACATTAATTTGGCTTCATGTCCTGACTGCAGGTTCAAGAAAACCCCATATGCATGCAATGCACTTTGTCGCTGGATCGTGTGTGATGTGGAAAGCCCTATGCTAAGTGGATCTGCTAAGAAGAAATGACTTGGCAAGAAGGCTTAAGTAGTCCCTGAACCACTTATTAGTGCATTTGACCTCATTAACCTTTCTAAGTAGGAGAAATATTTAATTCTTATTAATAAATGAAGAATTAAGAGACAGAAAAAGCAAATGTTTTGATCAAAGCTAGGCAGTAATCTTTGTCAGAGGACTGGAACTGAAACCCTAACTTTCAAAGGCTCAATTCTGTGACAGTTTTGCTTTTAAGTGGAGAAGTTGTGGCAAATCTCACGAATTACAACCTTTTGTGAGAATGAGCTACACATCCTAGAAAGTCTTTGGTATAACTCAGTTGTTGGACATCACTGTTCTTTTTTTCCCTGTTTACAGGCTTAAAGTTGACAACTCTACTGCTGGTTTTTTTTTTCATTCTCTCTTCTCTTTGCTTCTATACAGAACCCTGATGCTATTTTTCATTCTGCCTAGTCTCTTCACCAATTTCACCCCATTTTTCATTATTAATTTTACTTTTGATCATCCTATCTGTTCCCACAGGTGAAATGAATGAATACAAAAAGTAAAAGCTCCATAGCACTTAATTCTGAACCAATAACATCTCAGTGACTTTTGAATTATTAGAGACAAAATGAAGATGGCTGTCCTTAGCTGTAATTCATTATTCTCCCAGACATTTGGTGCAAGATATTAAATGAGATCATTTAAATGAATCAACCTGCTTCCCTTTTGAATACAGTATATCATTCCAGAAAAAGAAGCAAAGACTAATACCAGTCACTAATCAACTATCAGCTCATTGATGCTTTCATTGATGTGAATTAGTAAAATAAATAAAAAACCCAGCAGCCACTAAGTTTGAGGTGGAAGTCAATATCATTGCTAAGGGTGACACAAGTTGAAGAGAGCAGTACGTGACAGTATTGAAGAGTACAAAAATGTGTGTTTAACATTTTGGCTATAACACATCATGTGCTTTTTCTCCTTTTGCTGACATTAAATTGTACATAAGAACCTTCCTCTTTAATATAGGTGTTGTGGATGGAGAAATACACTTCTTTTGTAAGAGAAAAGCAACAATACACTTTATTGATATAACAAAGTTTGATAGTAAATGCAACAGTGGTTTGACAAGATTTGATGGCAAGGTACACTAGATTATCTACTGCATAGAGAACAGAGTCAGGCAAAACTGCTAGGACCCTCAACTCTAGCTGGGTCATGAGGGTCAGAAAAGACTCCCTTGTGTCCTAAACCACCTCTCAGAGGCAAGTACTGGTGTGTCTGGATCCACTCCTACTCAGTTAATGGTTTATGTCTAAAGGATTATGTGCACACAATCAATCCTTTATAGTACTTAGTTAAGATTTCAAAGTTAATGACTTACCATCTTATTTGCATGCCAGCAAGACATCTGGGTCACTGTTCCAGACAGCCTTTGGCTATCCTGTTGTCATCTGTCCCCCAAAGTTCAGAGTAAACTAGATGCAGCCAACACAACAACCTCTGGTGGTTATGGTTTGAGTGGGGGCAGCAGTGAACTCTGCCACAGCAGGCACACAGTCATTCACTTATATATATCCTGAAGGGTCCAAAAGTAGTGGTAAATTTATTTCAGATATTAGGTAGTTAATAGTAGATAACAGGGTTCAGAGTAGACCTTTCACTCATTCTGGATTTATATTCTAGTATTTTCCAAGGGTTGTACTGTGGATCATATACTCCAAAAATCAAACTGTCTATTGTTTCTTTGTGAAGTACTGCAGAGGCACAGAGATGCTTAATTTTCATAGTACTTGAGATATAACTGCTTAGATGATTTGATCAGCTTTTAGGCTTAGAAGTCTCCTGTGAAAGTATTAATGATATTCACAAGTGAAGACAAGAATAGGACCAGAGCTTGTGAATTCTCCTTCATAGGAATATATATGCATTAAGAAGAAACCTAGAGTATATTTCTGAATGACTGTACATATTTTAACACTACTTTTAATAGTTATATTAATAAATTATACTTTATACATGCTTTAAGCATATTAAAATTTAGTAAATGTAGTAGCCATTGGCGGTTGGACTAGATGAATTTTATAGGGCCCTTTCAACTGCAATATTCTATTCTAGGATTTCTGAGGTGCAAACACCATGATCCATATGGAGAATAGCACGTCCCATCTGTAAGGGCAGAATCACATCCTGGAGTGCTGCAACCACAGGAGATGGGAATATGGGACAGCTTGTACTAATTGGTCATAGCCGTGTGATTGAGAAACTGCTGAGAACAGTGAGCCTGATGGTGAAGGATTTGTGCTTATGTCTAAGTATTAAACTTCTGAAGTGGTGGCTGCTTCTCTGCAATTGGTAGAAGTCAGTCAGCATTTCTATAAGAAACAGGAATTAGGCTTGAGCAGCCTTGAGGTTTTAAATGCTTCCTGAGTGAGGAAGGCAAAAAAAAAAGAAAAAAAACCAAACCCACAAATGAAAATAAGTGTAAATGCAGTAGTACGTACTTTAACTCACATGACGCTGCTGTCATTTTCTCCACGAAAACTGTTGAACAGATCACAAAGCCTTTATACTTCCTGGGTTTTGTCCCATTTCTGAATGAAATTAAATTACTTTAAACAATATTTTTGTAACTTGTTAATGGCAGTTCTAGATATTCAACTGTTCACGTTAATCCTTTCTATTCCTTATCCAATGATGCTATTCTTTACTTAGTAGCATTGAGAACTGATGTTCAAAACACTGAGAAAAAGATGTGAAATATCTGGAGTTCGCCTGTCCTAAACCGTGACGTCCTGCAATTTTGAATTATATTGGTCTTCAAGAAAGTTGATGACCAGCATTTTGCAATAAACCAGTGAAGACATGATATTTACAGACCTCTATGTAATTAAATTCTGAAAATATCTCACAGCAGCCTTTCTGTTTAATTTTTTCGGACAAAGATTACGTTTCTTTATGCCTATATCAGAGAGGTCTAAAGTCAGGACTCCTAGTTTAAAACCATTATCATCAGTGTTGCTACCATGTAGCTGACCAGTTTAAGAGATTGTAGATTGAGGTTGTGTGGGCAGCTGAAGACTTGGGCAGCTGACACACAAGGAATGACACCGCTGCTCTGCAATAAAGGTTTTGCATTGCTGAATTACAGCTTTAAGAAGCAATTATCTGAAGTCTTCCTGATGACTGAATGAAGGAGATTACCAAAATTTACAGAGCTTTTTTTCTACTCTCGAGGTCCTGAAGGTGCAGAAAGAATCCGTGAGTTTTGCTATTTGTGTGAAATAAAACCTGAATATTTTTAATTTTTTTTTTAATTTCACATGTGTTCTATATCTTTCAGTTTATAGTGTGTTGTGTCTTCTCTGAGGCAGAACTGCTACTTTTTTCCCCCATGCTGTTCTATATTTGAAGCTTCTAGAAACTACCTTCTAATGGTTTGGAAACATGCATTGAACATACTAAGCATTTAAATCTTGCACAATGTCTACCATGTAAGCTCACAGAAGTTATTGGTCTAAGAAAATTATATTATGGATGAATTTCATTCCTTCATCATGTTATCTTTTATGTCCTTTACTGTTAATTACTTTCAAAATTCCTATTTATTATTTAAAGCTACATTAGATGAGCTGTCAATGTTTTCTTCAATTAGACAAAATTTTTATTCAAATAAAATTTCTATGCTCCCAATATTTACTTTTGTCAGCACATGATGGATTTTTTTTTTAATTGAGGACAAATTATTATCACTTAAAACTAATTTTTGTGTGAAGTAACTCATTTTTATATAATTTATAATTGTGGGGGCACACTCAAATTAACATTATAGCATATTAAAAATTGGTAACTGCTACCAGATATCCCATAAAAATATATTTAATGATCTTTCCAAAGAGGAGAGAGGTTTTTTAGCTCATTACATTTTAGAAGAAGCTGGGTAGATTCACTGCATTTATTATGGTTTATAATACTTCCTGTTGCAAGTTTTAAAGTCTATCAGAATTCCCTGTGCACAATGGAGCTTTTACCATATGTGAGGAAAAAAAATTGTATTTTGAAAACTCCCTAAACACCTACTTTTCAACAATGGTTATAAAGGTGATTTATGGACATATCTATTTTCAGTGTATGGAATTCATAGCCACAGGAAGTCATAGAATAAAATATCACAGCTAGATTTGAAAAGTATCTGCCTCATTTTATGGCTAGAGTAATGTTTGTGAGTGGTACATCCCTTAACATGGCAAGCCTGTGCAGGTACAAGTGCGAGATTCATTGCCCTGAAGGAGAGAAGAATTTAAAATCTGTCTTGTTCTTTGCTGAAGGTCACCCCATTTTTCCACACTCTTTCTAAGCTGTGACTGTCAGAACTGAATAGAGTAATCCACAGATTCATTTTTAGAACTTGTTAGTGCTCTTCTCTGGGCTTATTCCAGACCCAAGCTTCCCAATTTAGTCATGCTTTGGCTGTGCTAGCCTTCACTGCCAGCATGTCATGCTGAGAGGGTGTGTTCTCTCTTCCCTCTCTTCAGCAAAGCCATTTTTTTGGGAAATGGCTATGTATAACACAATTGCCATAATGATTTTACTTCAGATTATGCAAATATACATTTATCACCTTAGATCCATATAAGTGACATATTATTATGGTCTATTCAATGATTTTTTGAATCATCAGATTTTATTAGCAGTAGTTTTATTACCCATCATTGCTAAAAATACTCAATACCAAATTAAGCCTAAACTGGAGTCTAAGAAAAGCATGGCTTTCCACTTCTAACTACTTTCAGACTTTTATTTGTCACTCAGATTCTTCTCCACTAGCATGGCTTTTATTGACTTTAGACAGGGATATATATAGTGGTAAGTTAAATTTTAAAAATCACAGAAAATCAAATGGTTCAGAATATTCTACTACTTTACACATTTGCCTTCTCCAACTGGATTTGCAATCCCATAAAACTGTTGACAAGTCTTAGATAAGTGCAGAGTATTAAAAACAGCTGGATAGATGTAGTATGTTTACACAGTAAGTTTTCACTAACACAAGCACTAGCTCCCCCCAAACATATTTATACGCATATGTATTTTTTCAAATTTTAAGAGACAGTTAGATGTAAAATATTAGGCTTGATAGACTGTTCATCTGATCTCCTACAGTGATGTGATATTATTAAAAAATAATTTTTTTTAAGTAAAAAAGATTTTTAAGTAAAAAAAGTTTTTTAAAATAATTTTTTCTTTAAGTTCACAATGAGATAAAAGATCAAACATATGGACTACAAGTGTCCTGCAAATTATTTGAAGTTACAACCTAATACAATGAGATCAGCATGTCATTTGTCCAAGCTGCAATGTACAGAAATGTTAAGAGCTCATGCACCAGCCTATACCTCAAACCACTCTTCAAAGGTCAGGGAAGCAGATGGGCCTTCTTACATATAACCAGAAATATGAATTTTTATTGGCGTCTCTCCAAGCCTCATAGTATGAGACAGAATCCTGATATATAAAATATAACTATTATTTGTTGCAAATTTGTAGTTTAATAAAATCTCAAAGGCAACAGCAGGCAAGAAAGAAAAAAGGAATGGGAGAGCAAAGATCACAAAAGCCAACAAATCAGTTGTTACTTTAGGCACATTTTCCTTGACAGCTGTATGAGAAAACGTAGGTATTTAGCATGAGAGGGTGTCTTTGGGAGCCTCCTGTGTGGGCAGTTGATCCCAGCAGATTGGTACAGGAGGCATTATCCAGGTGTGCTGCATGCTGCAGCAACTCCAAGTTGTACCAGCCAGATGTCTCCTTCACAATCTTTGTGACAAAGCTGGAAAGTATTAATCTCATTGAGGAACATGAGGGCCACAGAAAATAGGAGTGTTATCCCCACTTTATAGCTGGCCTGTTCCCTGGAGAAAAAACTCCACTTTCTGCACTAATGTTTTGTTCTAGTGCCCATTGTTGTTTCTGGTGACCAGGATCCATGTAATGTGAAATGTGAGGTGAAATACAGAGATCCTCTTTCCAGAGAAATTCCTGTCATGACCAGAACACTAGCCAGTAAAGCAGTGCTTTCTGCTGGACTTAGTGCTTTTCATTCATTTTAGGAAGGCTTGAAAATGTCCAATGAGAAGGATTATTTTGGGAAGCAGATAGAGTTTAGATATATCAATATCAATGTATCATGTCTGCACTGTTAGTGTCTTTGCATACTTGTGCAAGGTGCACAGGGAGTGTCTGTGATCCAAAATGTAGGTGATAGATGCTGAAAGACTGGCTGGCTACAGATGGAGATGTCTGACTTTCTGAGTAGACTTTCTGAGAATACATGACTCACTCTTTTAAGCACTTAAATGGGCCCTCTGGATCTCATTCATAGCCATAATTTGCAAACTTGAATTATTAGATACAACTTCCCCTGCCTAAATTAGCATTTAGGCAGGTTAATTAGAACTGGAATAGTTCCATCCACTGTCTCTGCAGCTTTTCTTTGTCAGCTTTGTCTCCTCAAAAGGCTATAAAACTAATCATAGGAGTTATAAGATAGTGCTCTAGCATGGCACTTACTCTGGCTTTTAAGACCAGATCTTAAGGTTTTATTGTAGCCTATAGGATTCGGTCTTAAAACACTCTAAGATGTGCAGACTTGTGAGTCATCTTCCCAGTTGCACCTAGGTCTCTTTTAGTCATCCATGTTTGCAGCACAGAACTGGAGTTGTGTTTTGTGACAGGCAGAAATTCTGTAATGGGATTCCTCGCTTAGTTTATTATATAGCTACCATTTATTATTTGTCTGTATCTTCATTTCTCCATTAACATGTTTAGAAGGAGGCAAAATAAAGCATCAGCCTCTGCTCCGTTTCAAAAGCTGGGAAAAGATTGTTCTGCTAAATTTATATTACAAATTAAAGTAGCTGAAGAATTGGACATTATTTATTTGTTGTATTTGTTTAAAATTTTTAGGGTAAGAAAAATATCCATTTTAAAATGCATAGTCCAATTCTTAACTATCCTAAAGTAATAAATTTTCCATATAGAATAGTAGCATTTTATTAAAAACCCTATCCATAGTCTGTACTTGCAGTCATAGGAGAAAGTATGGAAGATAAAACATTATGTTACCTTTATGTTGTAAAAAATAAAACTGGAAGTTACATTACCAAAAGAAAAATCAAATTACCCTGTGTGTATTTAAAAGAATGTCAGTGTTTTTTTCCGTGTGTTTCTCATGAATGCAAGTGATACCTGTTTCTTGTTAAGCAGACCTACTGAGTATAATACTAAACAAAAGCAAAACAGAACCTGTTCACCAAGATGAAGGATTCAAGCAAAATCAAAGGTCTATGTTTCTTATGCCAGAAAGGAAACATTATCAGGAGACCATTGCAAGCTACTGAGCTGCCACAGAATAATTTTTCCCTGTGGTTGTATTCATGGCAGTAAAAGAACTGGATGCACAAATTGATTTTAACTGATGTAGATGATTCTGCTTAGTGTGAAGAGTGTGTTATGGCTATTCTGACAAATAGATAAAGCTCTTTGCATGGCACGTAGTGCATGTGATATTTGGATAGCAAGTGATTGTTTCAGAGTGTGATGTCTCTAACATAATGGATCCAGCTTTCTTTGATTTTAAGATTCTGCACAGCTGAAGAATACATTGACAGACAGACAGAGCAACAAATACATAGATGAATGCATGCTATATGCTTAAATGCATAAAACTCTTTTAAAGGAAATCAGCTAGCTACCCCAGCTGAAGGTGCATATTTATATTTTAAAGGTCATATGTGAACCAGGAGACTCACAAAAAAAAGCCTCCACACACACATAGAAACAATGATTTTTCTTCTAGTTCTTACTTAAAAAATAGTATACCCTTATGCCTTATGCAAGTGTACAGTAATTATGTGCTTTTGGTTTTTTCAGTACCTTGGAACATGAAAATAAGCCCACCTCTTAGAGAGAGTGAGGCTCTTTGCTATTTTCAAATTGTCTAAAATCTAGCACTATAAATTGATCATTTCTCTTTGAAAGCTTTTCTAGCTATATGGAATATTTCACCACTGTGGTTTTTGCAATTTAAAAGTTGCTTTGATGGGGCACAACTGGATGGATTACATAGTCCAACATTACTTTTTTTTTTCAAATGACCATTTTTCATAATAAATGGCTTGATTTCTCCATCCAAAACAACACTTCACCAGCAATACAGCTTGTTCTAAGTGAACTAGTTAATCTGCACTGTGGTGTAGCTGAAGGCTTGGCTCATGGAAACAATACACCTGCATCAGAGTTGTGTTGACTGCCCAATAAATGTGGTTGTGAATAGCCCCTGGATAGGAGGATGATTAGTCTGTGCAGTGTAGCAACATTGCTACCAGTTCTGAACCTAACTCATGGAGAGCCAGCCTGGGGATGCCCATGCAGGCCTATCCAATGTGTATCACTCCAGCTTGTGCATTTGTGCATTTGTCTGAAATGCAGCTAATAACAGCTGTGACTGACCAGGAGAGCAAAACCTTTTTACTTCAAGGTAGCCTTTGCCACAGAAATCTATATCTCTGTGAGTTTGAGATAAAATTGCTATAGTATACTCTGTGTGAGTCTATTTCTACTCTGAAATGGAAAGGGAAGTGTCAACAAAATACAGTTGCCTACATAAGTAGTATTTTGTGTTTGTGCAACATTGATCTCCAGTGACTGCCTGTTTGTTTCTGGATGGAGGTCAATTGTAAAGCTCAGGCTGTGTGAGATCCAAGTGCTACTACTCTCTGTCATTATGACATTATAAACAGTTACTATTAGCTAATATTCTAATTATTGAGAAGAGAGTGGTGCCAGAAGCTCCTGTCCTCATGTCCTTCACAACAGATCCTGGGACTTAAAATTAGCACCTTCTGCCAGGACTTTGCTGTCTTGGCTTTTCATATTGCAAAGGTAATCTTTTCACCTCTGCATTTAGGTCACAGAAACACTGAAGTTTGTACAGATCCTGTTGTTTGATGTGTGAAATACTGTATCTTTGAGATATATTTTGTATTGGACAGGACATTTCATTTGAAATGAATGATTATTACATCCAGGTGCCTTAAGTTAGTCATGGGTTCTTATTTACATTTTCAAATTGAAAACACTAAAATAATAATCAAGTGCACATCAGGTAGAAAGAGACCTCACTAGCTTAAATATGTCAATTTAGCTCATCAGTGGGTTAAATGGACCCACTGATCAAGTTTTCATTGTGTCCTATGGTCATGATTAATATAGGAGATGGTGCCTATACCAACCTTGTGCTATATTTGTGGAAGTGATTATCTACGTGTAGATAGGCACATATTCACTCAGTGTTGTGGATTTCTACCTCAGATGAGTGTATTTAAGCAGTGTTTCAAAGCTTAGCCAATCAGTCATTCTTGTTCCTTTGTCAAGTTTTTATTTTCCTTTGCAAAATTCTGAGGTCATAATACATTTGCTAGTAAGAAGATACTATCACTAGGTATATGGAAACATTTCACTATTCAGCAATAATCTAAATTTTAAAATTGTAATATATAATTCAGAGTACCATATCTGACATTCCACTCAATTTACTCACTTTTATCAGCTTTTGAAGAACATCTATGCACCCACAAGCAATAGAAGAATTAATGGAAAAGTAAGTAGTGAAATAGCAATTTCCAAATGTTGCTCACCACGCCATAGAATGCAGGCTTTGCAATCTCAGGTAATACCCTAATACTCTAATGTATGTGTGTTGGTTTGTTAGTAATTTAAAATAAGCAGCTAGGAATATAAGCCACACCTCATTAGGTCTAAGATTACTGATGCAGGGTCAGCCTTAGAAGAGAAGGAGAATGTGCTACAAGAATGTGACTCTATGTTGTTGTTCTAGAAATGTTTATAATTCTCTTATTTGACCATATGTCATATCAGGGGAAAAAAATAAAACAGATGAAATACTACAATTTATCACGTTTATTGCTCGCTTGTACAAGCAGGTGTAATAGATGAATATTTTATTTCCTTTATTTACTATACAAAGATTGAAAGTAGGATCTACTTTGTTCAATAACTTAATCTTCTGTGCTTTTTGCACATTACTGTAGAAAAAAAAGGAACATTTGGAAACTGTAGGGCAGTTTATGCTAACTTTTTCAGTCTTAAATATCTATAAAAACCAAATTTCAGAAGACAGATAAATGTTATGTGTCTGTCAGGAAATTAATATCAAACATCTGAGCTAGAAGAATGTCTAACTTCAAAATGGTAATTGAAGACAAAGAATTACTCCAAATCTCTATATCTTTACTTACATCTTTACTTTTCCCATTGGAACTATGGAAAATCCAACTTTGAATGGAAAGGTGGTCTCATCTGAACATTTCTGAAAGTTTCTGAACACTTTTGAGCATTTTCTGCCTATTTAACATTGTCCATAGGAAATCGCAAAAAGTCATAATAACCAGGGCATCCCAGACACAGTAAAGCTAATCCTAACTGTGAGTCTGACAACTGTGTCTGCTGCTATTTTTAACATCTTTCCCAGATGAGTCAGATCTAAGTTTTGGGTTTCCAGGCAACAGAGCAGTGAATTCTCTGTACATTATGGATAATTTATAGAAGTCTTTCAGCACTTGGGGATTCCTATATAGGCAGGTCTTTGCTGACTGATGACAGTTGTGTTTCCTTATGGATAACAGAGTTGAAAACCATACTTCTTGCTGAAATATTTTCTTGTAGCAGGATCCAAGCAAGAAATTACTTCCAAGTATATCAGAACTTATTTAACAAGTATATAATTTAATTGCATTGCACTGTATAATTTGACATGTTAGGATCTTTGAATAATTCCTTATTTCAAGAAATGGTTTCTTCCTTTGTAAATAGCAAAAGTAAATAAATATTTCAGTTGACTTGCACGTAGTCACTGAGTGAGTGTTGAATAAACTCTTAGTTGAGCTGCCTAATTGCACACGACAAGTATGCGAAACTAACTTGAATGACAAAAAACATTCCTGGAGAGCCTCAAATGCTTAGGCTAAATATGTGAAGTATTACAGCTTGCTAATTGGAAACTGTATTTACTTAATTAAAATACAGTGCTTGTGTGCTAATACAGATGAGAGGAGTCAATATGTAGCTAGCAGGCATAAACAAAAGGAGATTACCTACCTTAAAAACACATTTACCTTAATTACAGCACTCAAGTTTTGAAAGTCTGTTTCTAATGAAAATGAGATGGTATTATAGAATTAATTGTGTTTAGCATATTATTCATGAGATTAATTATAAAGTTGTATTTCTAATACAGTGGCTATGTATTTTCTTTGCTGTATTCTCAACATAATAACATTGTTAAAAAAGTGTTTTTAGTATTTTATTGTATTTAAACTTTAACTTTGATCTCATTTGTTCCTATAATTGCCTTAGTGACTCTCAGTGGATATGAAGGGTTGCTCTCTAGTTTGTATTAACAATGCTGATAACAGAAAGATCATTGCTCTAAAAAAGACACAGTTATCCAAATATAGCCATCTGAAGCTTGGCAACCAGCAGGAAACACCATGATGTGCACACCAGAAGAAAGTGAAAGTGGGATTTCTCAAGCTAAATGTCACTTTCAGGAGCACCACTTTGCAATGCAAAGTGTCTTGGCAGCAGCACATAGGTGGTTTTGACAATGAAATGTTTTCTCCAAAGTTGTTTTTCATGAGAATCTGTTTATTCTGAAAGTGACCATGAACTCTGTCACAGTCATGATACCTCTCCCACTGTGAACAAATATTGGCACTGGGAACAAGCTGTTCAAGAGTATTTGTGATTCGGTCTGTCTCCTTATGTAGTTGAAAGAGCATCAAATCTTAGGAGTACATATGTTGTCATTCTCTGCTCCAAACGAAACACGTTTAACAACACTCTAGGTACCAATGCATACCATGATATGAAAGAACAAATAAGTGATACACCTGCTGTTGGAATTTTGAATATCATTCCAGCAACAGGCAAAGCAAGGGCATGAAGTCGAGACCTGCAGAGACTTTAAGATTCAAATGGGGCTGCAGTGCAACTTCACCTTTCACCGAGGACGCCTGATTTCCAGAAATGCTGCACACAGCCTAGGAAAATTATAAGCAAACAGCAGAAGCTGCAGCTTACCTCTGGCAACTCCACATTGTAGTTCTGCCATAGGAATGTCAAAGTTCTATATAGAGTGCTTTTGATTGAAAATTGGAGTCTAATTTATTTTCTAAGCTAAGTATCTCTCAATCTTTTAACAGCTATTTCTCATGGTGCCTTTCTGATGTTTTTCTAAAAAATGGCTGAGGTAAACTTGAAAAATGATCTTTACAAATGTGTGTATCCATGCCCAGCTGACGTCTTTCAAGTCTGTGCCGTCAATGCAAAGAAACTGGGATTGCCTAATGTGTGAATAGCAGTAATACCATCACTGTTGCTTTTTCACAGCTAGCAGAGTTCTTCCATCCACTTTCTGCTTTGAGCCACTTGCTTCCCTTTTGTCAGCAACTCATAGACCCTAATCATAGTGCTGATACAATGCAAAGACTTGCAAATATTCTCACTGCAATGCCTTAGGTAAATAAATAAACAACAAATTCAGTATGTGGAGGAAGACAAAATGGTGTGTGGGACCACAACACTATTATAACACCAGACAATTTCAGCTGATTAAAACCACAAACCTATTAAGAGTTACGTCACTACAATTAGGTATATTTGTAGCTAATTTGGCACTAGATTGAGAAGGCAGATGTGACTTGTTAAATCAGAATTATAGTGTAGTATTATAGGTAAACAACAAAGCGATGAGTGAATCCTTGCTGACAATATCTCTTTCCTTTTTCCGTTTTGCTTTTTCTTTTTTTCCTTTTTCCTTTCCATTCCTCTTTTAGAAGGTAAAACATAACCCTTCCCCCCTAGAGGTAAAGGTTTTCTCATTTGAGGCCATCAGCCTCAATGCACCTGTGGTATTCATTGTAGGTCATTGCCTGATGAGCACCACTGGCATCAGTATGTGATATTATCCATGATTGCAACAAGGACTGTAAGACCAGGAGGAGAAGGGCTTAATGCTACCTGCTGCTGTCAGCCACAACACACATGTATTCTTGAAGCTAATTTCCAGTGGCAAGGACTTCTTCCCTAAAAGAGAGCCTCCTATTCAAATGATAGCTACAGGATAGCAGAGCTGTGTTTATTGCAAAGCTTGCAGCTGTGTGGGAAGAAGAAGATTTGTAATGGCATCAACTTCTGTTTAAAACAAATCATTGATGGACTTGTGTCACAAGACTCTTAAATGCACGTTAGTCCATAATTGATTTAGCCATCAGTGTGAACTTTTCACTCACTTGATAAGACAATTACCTCTGACTGTGTAGTAGTTTATCGCTGCTTTCCCAGAAAATGGCCTGATTATTACATGAAGGCTTTCATTGGGCAAGATTTAATTTATTTGCATTCTGGTACTCCATCCTCAAAACCCAGCTCCCAAGACCATATGACAGTTTTACCACCCCTTTTGTTTGTTTCTATCTGCACACTCTGACCAGCCAAGCCCTGGAGGGATCACAGAATCACAGAAACAATTATGTTGGGAAAGACCTCAGAGGTCATTGAGTCAAACCGTTTTTCTGAGCCCCATCGTGTCAAGTAGATCATAGCAATAAGTGCCATGTAACACCTCCAGGGATGGCGACTCCACCACCTCCCTGGGCTGCTCATTCCAATGTCAAATCACCCTTATTCTGAAGAATTTCTTCCTAATGTCATATCTTGGGGCACCTTAAGACCGTGTCCTCTTGACCTGTCCCTAGTTGAGAAGAGGTCAATCCTCACCCAGCTACAACCTCCTTTCAGGCAGTTTTAGAGAGTCACTCCTGAGCCTCCACTTCTCCAGACTAAACAATCCAGTCCCCCCAGCCACTCCTCAGAGGACATGTGCTCCAGATCCTTCACCAACTTTGATGCTCTTTTCTGGACACACTCCATCACCCCTACATCCTTCCTGAACTGAGGGTCCCCAACCTGGACACACTACTTGAGGTGCAGCCCCACCAGTGCTGAGTACAAGAGAACAATCACTGCCCTGGTC
The DNA here is from genome assembly GCA_013397155.1 of Irena cyanogastra. Classification (NCBI taxonomy): domain Eukaryota; kingdom Metazoa; phylum Chordata; class Aves; order Passeriformes; family Irenidae; genus Irena; species Irena cyanogastra. The sequence continues at coordinate 189,957 of VWZV01007875.1, forward strand.
CTGCTGGTCAAATTATTGCATCCTCCCTGGAAACAGGAGTTATTCTGGGCATACCATGCCTTTCACTTGGCCAAACTGGATGTCTAAAGAAATCAATTACTTTTAAGACACTTATGTGTATAAAATTAAGCTTTGTGAGAGTTATTTCCTGTTCTCATCCCATTCCCATTTTTGTATGGACAAGGTTCAAATTATTTGAATATCTACAGATTACTTGGGTATCTCTATCCTTGGAGATATTTAAAAGCCATCTGGACATGGTTCTGAGGAACTGGCTTTTGCTGGCTCTGCTTGAGCATGAAGGTTGGACTAGATGACTTTCAGAAGTCCCTTCCAATGTCAACCATTCTGTGATTCTGTAATACTTGGCCCAAAACTGTAGCTCCCTTTAAGGTCATGTGTTCAAGGATGCTCTCAGGCACATGGTGGGGGTCCTGCATAGGGCTGGGATTTGGACTTGATGATTCTGATGGGTCCCTCCCAAGTCAGCATATTCTATGATTCTATGATGTGATGCTTGGCAAGTGTCTGTGTTAGTTTGCGCCTAGCACTGAGTTGAACCAGTGAGTTGGTGACTCATGAGGCAGGAGAGTGTCATATGTGTTCCTGCATGAGTGGCCTCCTGCCAGCCCAAGAGAATCAGCAGATAGGGCTCTCTGGGCTTACCTCTTATGTCAAGCCTACATGTTGGCATGGTTGAAGGCAGCACCCTTTATAACACAACCTGTTGCTTAAACCTGGAATTTGGAGCCTGTGTATGTGATTTGCATTGGAAGAAATATGAATCATAGCAAGTTTTATATATATTTTCTGTTCTTCAGAAATATGTAAGAATTATTCTTTTCCAAGAGAAAAAGTAAAAATATCATACTCAATCCTTTTTTTCTACCCACGCTAAACATGGAGCTGATCAAAAAACCTGGAGGTTTTCTGTGTGATTCTAAATAAGAATGATTAACTACAAAAATTTTCCTGAAGAGTTTGAGAATTGATTGTCCCTGTTGTTTTTGAGAGATATATTGAAAATCATTGCAAATTTTTTATAATCCCTCAGTAGTATTCTCAAGTTGATAAAATATATTTCACCATAGAGCTGCTCTTTGCCTCTGCTTCCAGTGCTATCAAAACCCATACACCTTCACAAATGTTCATGACAGTGCTATGCCTTCCTGGGGTTTATGCATATCATGGTACATTATATTCTTATAATCCTCTGCCCTCAGTCCTATATTAAATCAGTTTACCCAAGCTCTTTTGTTTCCAAATATCTTGTCCCCTGAAAACTAAGGCTGGGGCTTATCAGATAATCTTGGTAATTAGAAGTGGAGCCCATAATAGAAGGAGCATTACTGTCTTGTTTGGGTTTGCTATGTCAGATGATGAGCTAAAACTACAGTAAGATGGCTAATTTTCAGTGAATAAAAATTATACCCAGAACCTAAAACTGACGCATTTTGAGTTCCTTTGTTTACAGAAATAAAGCCTCTGCCAGAGGGATTGAAGTGGCTCATGGCATAAACTCTCAATTTTCTTGTTAGTTGTGAATCCCCTTAATCCCTTGCAGTCTTTGTAAATGATTTTTCACTACACATTCACTTTCTTTCCATTAGATGAGCTATTTACACAAGTTGTGGATATAGATATACTTCTTAATTTACTTTTAAGTAAGTTATTTTTATTTTGATCATTCAGAGCTAGGCCAGAACTTCATAACTTCAACAAATAAAATAGGACTTTACTTAATTTAGATTACTGTACTTCCTTTAAATTGTTGGCAATACTCAGTACTTTTTTATGTTTTGAAACCACTGTAAGTGCATAATTCATTACTGTCTGTTATACAGGTGGAGTGGAATACAAATATTTTCCATACAGAAATCTTGTCCTGGTGGAAGTCCAAACAAGATGTAATCTTGCAGTGCTGCTACTGTGCCTGCAGATTATATACCTGGGTCTGTTTGACAACTGAAGTGCAAAAATACAGAAATCTCCATAGCTTGAAATAGATTTAAGAGACAGCTTGTTAATAAGGGAACAAGAGCTCCAACCCTCTTCACCTTCCCCTTTCCAGTACCTACCTGGTACTGAGCCACATTTTTGGACCTACACAGGATGTGGATAGTCCATTGGCTGCAGTATCTGAAGCAAGGCTTGGAAGGATTACTGCAGAGTTGGTGATCCAGCAGATAGATTTGGGAGCAGATAGGCAGTACCTGAGCTGCAGTGATGAAACATAGTAGACTTGCTTACTCCTGTAGATAGGTTCTGGGCACAGAGAATGGTAGCAGAGGGGTGAAGGGGAGGATGGAGCACTCTATCCACTATCTGACAGTAGGCAAAAGCCCTAGGGATAGGGCAGACAGTCAAATTCCACATAGCTATGTACCAGAAGGAAAACCTTTGGTAACCAGAGTGTTGTCAGTACCTCATTGTAGAATTTGGAAATGGAAAAGTGATCAGCTTCTCAACAAATGGGGATTGCAATCCTGTTTTGATCTTGAATTCCCAGATCACTTTGGACAGGCACCCAAAGCATGGAGATCTTGGTTCACTTGCTACAAAGAACATACTGCAAAGATACAGCAAGGAAGTGGCACAAGTTAAATCAAAGGTTTCGGCAATTTAGGAAAGGGGAAAAATGTAAAAAGAAGATAAATAAGCAAAACTCAAAATTCTGTGAAAGAAAAATTCACATGAAGGAGAGAGGTTGTCACAGCAAAGATGTAGTCAGCGCCCAAATGCAAACTTTAACAGAAAAAGAGTGTAGAAATATATTGTAAAATTTGTGGCTTGCTCTTTACCCAATACATCAGTTTTATTGTATTGATATTAAAATACGTCCATAGAATACTCATCTTTGTAAACAACCAAGCGATCCGAGGGGAAATCTGACCTTAAATAGTTTGCAGTTGCAAATGCTATTTTTGGACAGTACATTTCTGGTTTTTTATTGCCCATAAATGGTAGGTAGATGAGGAATCTTGAATCTTAAACAGACTGGTAGAAGTGGTGTGAGATTGCTTGGATAGTTGTGCAGAATTTTGTGCAGAAGTTTGTGTCAGTGCAGTGCTGGTCATTTAATCCAAGGCATCAAATGGAGCACTTGACTCTTGACTCTCAGGACTTACTATACAGTTAAGGAACTGTCTCCTATGAGTGTTCTAGATTGCTTTTGATATGATGAAACATTAGAAGACAAAAAAAAAGAGAAAAAAAATTCATTTCAGGATGGCTGTTGCTTAATGTGAGTTGTGGTTACCTCAGAGAATAACAGCATAGATCAGGAGAACACAGAGAACATTACTCTAAAACAGAGGTCATTAAAGCAATTAATATCATTCAAATGTGTTAAGAGCTTGGGGGTCATGTTTAGATGATGTCTGTTTCTTTGGAACATCTCTCTTGTGTTATCTTATATAGCTTTACGTAATCTCTTCTGTGAAAAGAAACTGAAATTAAGACTCTGGCAGGATGAACGCTGTTGTTTGATCTCCTTTTTAACCAGGTCACAGCATCATTGTTTCTCAAACAATTTAAATTTTGATTTTTCAAAAATGCTATTTTATGTTTATTTTCATATACTTGTTCTCTCATGTCCAATGCAATGTTGTTTATAACTCATAATTCAATATGGCTAATAGGACTAAATATGAGAAGACAAAGACCAACATTATTATCCTCACTAAGCACATTTAGCAATGTTCATTTCACTTACTGATTTGTGAAGCAAACCATTTTCTGATTTGTAAGGCTGGCAGAGCCTACAGTTTTAGGTGTTTATCAGTCACAGCACTCCCTCTTATGCCAACAGGCTGTTTCTTTGATCATTTGCTAGAATTTTCAAAATATCAGGGAAAACAGCTCAAAGGTATTTTGGTTGGATCACGATGCAGACTTAAAAGTGTCTTAGCTCCTTGCTTATTGGTGATCCTTCAAGCAAGACATTCAGAACACTCTTAGGCTGGCAAAGACAGCCAGCAAAATTATGTCTCTGATTTGCTTACAGTGAAATTAAGAGAACTTTTATATAATTTCACATAATTTAATGTTATCAGGCAGACTTTCAGCACAGAATCTGTGTAAATGGGAAGGTTACACCAAAGGGTCTGTTTAAAAAAACAGTTTTAGACATATTTCAGCAACAGCATCTCAATTAACTGATTTCTGCTGATAGTACAAATGTTTTTCTTCTTTACTACTGCTGTATTTCCCTAGAATCATAAAATCATTAGAGTTGGAAAAGACTTCAATGATCATGAGTCCAACATTTGATTGAACACCGCCATGACAAAAAAACCATAGCACTAAGTGCCATGTCCTGCCACCTCTTGAACACTTCCAGGATAGTGACTTCATCAGTTCCCTGGGCAGCTTGTTCCAATGCCTGGCAGCCCTTTCAGTTGAGAAATTCTTTCTGATGTCCAGCCTGAACCTCCCCTGGTACAGCTTGAGGCCGTTTCCTCTCGTGCTGTCGCTGGTTCCTGGAGAAGAGGCCGACCCCACAGCCTTGCTACAACCTCCTTTCAGGCAGTCGTAAAGATTCCATGAGTCTCCTTCGCATCAGCCCTTACCAGGAGAGCTACAGGGCACACCAGCTGTAAAGAAGCACATCCAAGTGTTAAAAAGTCTACTGAAAGGAGAAAAGGCTTTTCAGTGGAAATCTGAGCAGTTAGTCTGAGCAGTGGGCCCTGCAGGCAAGAAGACAAACCTCATTCTTGAGTGCATCAAATACAGCAGGTCAAAAGAGATTATGCCACTGTACTCAGTGTTAGTGTGGCCTCACCTTGAGAACTGTGTGCAGTTCTAGACCCCAGTATTTAAGAAGGATAATGAAAATTCTTGAATGTATCCAGAAGAGGTCATCAAATCTAGTGACAAGGCTGGAAGGCAAGGCCTGTGAGAAGTGGCTGATGATTTCATGTTTGTCAGGTTTGGAGAAAGGGAGGCTGAGGGATGACCACATTTCTCTCTACAGCTTTCTGAGGAGGAGAAGTGGAGAGGGAGTTGCTGATCTCTTCTCCCTGCTATCCAATGATAGGACTTGTGGGAATGGGACAAAGCTACACTAAGGGAGGTTTAGAGTGGACATTAGGAAGCATTTCTTTACCGAGATGATGGTCAGACCCTGGCAGAGGCTTTCTACGGAGGCAGTCATGCCTCAAGCCTCTCCATGTTTGAGAGACATTTGGAAAATGACCTTAATAATGCTCCTTAATTTTTGGTCAGCCCTGAAGTGGTCAGGCAGCTGGACAAGGTGATTTGTTGTAGGTAATTTCCAACTGAAATAATCTATTCTAGTCTGGCATATAATGTTAAATAAGCATACATCAAATCTGTACGTACATAAACTTAATCTCCCCCAATTGTTCCTCATTGTTAAAAAAGAATGTATAATTATTGTTACCACTCGTTAATAATTCCTGTAAGGAATGATTTTACTCATATCCAAGCATAGTCATAAGGATATCCAACACTAAGATCACAATTGGAAAAAAATATTTAACAGATTAGATGAGATTACACATTATAGTCTCAAAACACAGTATATAATGTAATTGTGATATAATTATTATTAACTGCTTAAAGTTCTTTAAAGAAGTTGCCTCTGGGGTTCTGTCTGAAAGTGTAGATTAGCTTTCTGCCAATCATACCACAGGAAAGAAGCTTGTGTCCTGTGTGACTGAAGACTGTTCTTGCCACACAAATTTTGTAACAAATGTCTACATAAAAGTTTTCTCGTTCTCTATGGATAACATTTGAAAAAGCAACTGCAGAATTTTACAATGCTAGTTACTTAATAGAGATTATTTTCTGTCATGTGTGTTTGAAATCCTCCTATCAAATACATATGTTCTGTAAAGCATGGATTATAATTTACTTTCTGTTGTTTGTACTTCTTTTTAAACACAGTAATTGCTGATTACAACTGGAAACATCAGTAAAGTAAATCTAAATTGAGATACTACACTGCCATAATAACAGTTATTATTCTTCCTCTCCATGAAAAAAAAAAAAATCTTTTGCCTCCAGAGCTGGGCTTTTAATTTGTCTTCAGAAACATTTTACAAACTGCACTTTATAAACACTTCTGAATTGCAGATTATGTGCCTTATTTTTCCTAAATATTTTTAATACGTTTTCATGAAAAAACTTGATCTTTCAGGAGAGAAAATATAAGATTTTCTGGAAATTATTTTCCCTGTTTCATTTAGTTTTATGAGATTTTTCCACATTATAACAATGCTCCTAGTATGTCATTCTAGTCTTATTTTACAATGTGTAAAATATTTTGTGCTCTGAGATAGTATCTCTTTCTTCTAAAAACTTTGTTTTTAACAGCAGCTGAAGGAGGGATCTGTCTGGGGAAAGGATGTGTTACTAAGCATGGAGCTGCTCATTTCACCATCATTTTTAGTCCCAAAAGATTGGGCCCAAATGCAGTGAGTATTCCCCAATATGGTTATAAATGGTGGCTTCCACTCTAAACATTTTCTTTATGAATTCTATTTAATTCAACCTAGGGGGAAGAATTCTAAATCTGCTGCAGATGAAAGCTGGGTGTTTGGATTGAGATTGAATATTATTTTTCTCCTGGTAGAGAATGATCTAATTTTGCTCTTCCTAAAGGTCAATAAGATCCCTGACTGGTGAAGATAAAGATAGTTCCTGTCATGCTCTAAGGGTCATTTTATCTTTTATATATCCTTTCCCCTAGAGCAAAACAGAAAAGTCTGGGTGCCCTTGCACAGTTTGACTATTCACTGAGTATGAAAATGATAACATAAAATGATTTTAAATATGGAAAGATTTTAGTGCACTCTTGAGGTAGAAAATCAGGCATACTGCAATATAATGCTATATTTTAACAGAGGAGGTAGTTTTCAATTTGTGCAATTCCAGTCCAGTCCGTTGCCTATAGGTAGCAGAATTAGCCCTAGAATTTAAAAAGTCTTCGATAAATCTGTTTGTATTATTTTTATTTTATGTTTTATGAAGTCATTTGCATGGGTAAGATAAGCCCAAGGAATTAGCAATGCAGAGACAGACTCTCAGGGAGCAGAGAAAGGAAAGAGCTGGCAGGAGTTATCTTTCAAGAAGTGTGATACCAGCTGCACATGGAAGCATGCTTGCAGTATCCTATAGTTTATAATAACTCTATACATCTCACCTGCCACGTCTGTGTCAGGCACAAATAAAATTCACGTAAAATATAGTCAAAGTGCTGTCTTAACAAATAAAAGCCTTTGTAAACAAGACACATAAAGACAGGGAAACAGAGTAAGATGTCTAGATGCCTAGATAAATATCACAAGTCTAAAAATAGGGTGGGGCTAAAATGGTATGGGAATAGGAAGAATCTGAAAATTGATGGGAGAAGCACCCTCTAGAGAATGACCTAACAGCAGGGCAAAATTGATTGATAAACGGCAGAGGAAGAAAGACTGATGCAAGGGAAAAAGTAAACAAATACTGTTAAACAAAGTGGCTTTGTGAGATCCTTTCTAAGAGCTACTGTAATGTTGACAACTATGACTGTAAATGTAACTTTTTTCTAGGAGCAAAAACCTCCTGTAACTCCTGTTAGAATTCAAGCTTCACAAAGAGATGCTAGAATTTTGGGGGACACCGTTAAAAGGAAATTAAAGGAGCAGCTGGGATTAGGAATTACAAATGAAATACAATGGTGTACTAAGTTGGGACCTTGTCATTCAGTGTACTCATTTGTCTGGGAAAGAAGATAGGCAATGAGGTGACAGGTTTCCTCATAACATTTTTCCAGGTATTAAAATTCAGAACCAGATGAAGAGAGTTAGGAAAGAGTCTCTTGATATTACTGAGTGGCTGGGTGATAAAGTGGTGGGTGAAATCCAGCACTGATGAATGCAAAGTAATGCACCTGGAGAAAAACAAACCTAAGTACGTACACACAGTGATAGCTTCTAAATTAGCTATTACCACTCAGAGGAGAAATTTTTGTTATGGATAATTGTATGAAAACATCTCACAACAACATAGTGTTCTGTGCCAAACAAATAAGAAAGCTAGAAATTATTAATAAAGGCTAGAGAAAAAATAAGGAAACATTATTATGTTGTTGTGTACATTTATGGTGCACCCAAATCCTGAACACTATGGCATTGCAATACTCTACACTGTGCAGAATATAACACTTGCAATATATACTTGGAACATGATGCGAATGTGATTCCCATTGCCTGCCTGTATATGCACAGCATCACAATGATTTTTTCTCCATTACCAGGAAGAAATTGGCAGCTTGAAGCCAACAGTAGTCTGCTGCTCTCTTCAAAGTTCATGGTTGTTGTTCAGCTTTTATACTCCATCTTGAACTGAGCCACACCTACACTTCCCACTTGCTGATCTGTCTAACTTGATAATACTTCCAAACCCTTAATTAACTGGGAAACTGGTAACATTGGAAAACCCATGTACACAGCCAGTCGATTACTCAACTGATTTATCTAAACCATTTGCCTAAAACAAAGTCTGGTCCTCTTTGTGTTAAGTTAAACTATCTTTGCAGAAGCTGTGGTAGCTCCCTACACGTTCCTTTGACAAGCACATCACCTGTATCCATTTCCACTGAGACTGATTCAGGTGTGGGAATTCGTTGGTTGTCACAACTTTATCTGCGCCTCCTGTCACTGTATGACCTGTTCCTTTCAGAAACACCTCCATATCTTCTTTGTTCCAAAGTTTTGTTTCTGAAGTTTTCATTCCAAATGATTCCACTTACCAGCTCCTTGATAATCCAAAATCAGCTCTTCTGAAAACCAGAGACTGTGCCCTGGTAGTTGTCTTCCTTACTCCCACATAATCTCCAGCTTCCTTTCATGGTCCCTATAGACAAGGCTGCCATTTAGAGGCACATCCTTAACTACTTTTCCTCATTTCTGAATAACAAATACAGCTGTTCACTCTGGCTAGCCCACCCAGTGCCTGTATCAAGGGACAATTAACTTCCAGAAATTCCCTGGATTGCTTGCATACTGCTGTTTTGTCTTTCAGCAGGTGTCAGTGAGGTAAAAGCCCCTATTAAGGAATAGTCTGTGATCTGTAGGCTTCCTTGCGTTGTTTAAAGATTTTTTTTAATGAGAAGCATTGTCCACTTTCTCAGCTGTACTGTATCTGTAGCACAGTCCCACCATGGTGACACCTTCACTGATGACTTCCTGATTCTGACCCTTGAACTCTTGCCCAGCCTGTTGCCCATCTCCACATCTGAGCTGCTGCCTCACAGAGGGATACTTCCCTTTTCCCCTGAGAGCTATCCCATCACAATTTGGTTATTCCTGCAATGTCATAGTTTTCTGACTGTGTGTGGTGCTTCTGTTCCTCCTTCCCATTTGTGTACTTACGCTTGAGGTGGATGTCTCTTCATCTTCTTTTATCGCTCTTGTTATTGCATCACTCTGAATCTTTTGCTTTCCAAGCAAATAATTTCACAGATTTATCTCCTGTCTAAAAGAGAATATGAACTGGAAAGACCTTTCATATATTCTAGGAAGTCAATTCATATATTCTGACATTATTCACCATGACTAACTACTATTTTCTTTCTTCTCTATGAGACCATATCTCCTGCTTCGGGCCCTTCTCCCAGATTGTTGCCCTAAAAATGTGCTCAAATTAGAATGCATGCTAAGTCTGAAAATGATCCTTATTTAGTTCATAAATTCAGATTTGGGCCAAATGCAGCCTAACCCTCCCTTTACTCCATAAAGAGCATATGGTACATTTTATAAATTGTTCATATTTAATCATAGATTTTATATTTTATAACCCTTATATTTTACAACCAGTGATTAAAACATCTACCTACAGAAAGTATTATAAACCAGATTAAATATGTAATTTCAATACTAAATAAATCCCCTGATTCTTCTGAAGTAATAACCTCCAAGTGAGGTTTGGGAGGAGATTGGGCTGTCTATAATGCACTGAAGCATAGATTAACTGGTAGCTGGAATTAAAACTACCTCATACAATAGCTGTACAGAAAAACTGTAGAATATTCTAGTCAAGGGAAATAGAAACATACGATCTTTTATGGTATTCACTGAATATTTATTGAAAATATGTTTGTTTTCCCCTACTAAAGTAATGCAAAAGAGAAGTTTCAGTAAAATGTATTTTTCCTCTATTTTCCTCTACTGTGAAAGCTGCCAACAATGCAAACCATATCTCATGGCAGGCCTGTTGGTTCAAACAATTTGTCACAGCCGGACTCTTCACAAGAAGAGGAAGTCAGATTATGGTGACTAATGAAAGAAACTCAGTATTGGTGCATTCTGCAGCTCAGAGAGCCAATGCTGTGCAATATTTTAAAGACAGCTTAATGGTGGTGAAAGTTGCTGTCTTAGAAAAAGAATGGAGCATAGGTGAAGCATGGCATGGCCCATGTCTCAGCCCTAGCTGTATCCAGGGATGACAGCTCCATTAGTGAACAGGTGAGTTACTCATCTACATGTGCAATCTTTGCTTCCCATTGGGCAGAATTGGCTTTTTGTCTTATGTAATGCACTGAGAAGAGTGAATTCCATATCTACACAGTGCAAAGTCCCCTCCATACTTCATGACCCAATTTCACAGCAATGTGACCTGAGCCTTCTAAGCCTTAGCCTGTTGTGTGGGGAGCAGGGAGGAGAGTCAAGGCTGGGGGCCTATGATTTAATTAGATGCTGTACCACCTTGTAAAATCTTACAGCCTGTAATAATATCTATCTCTTCTTATCACACTACTCACGATGCTCTGGGCTCACTTCTTACTATCCTACCCATCATGAGGCAGGAAAACTTGAGAGGTGCTGCTAACAGGTCTGGTAAAGTTAGTAACAAGGTTAACATTAACTTGGTGACTGAAGTGAATAATTGTGTCCCAGAGGAAAACAAAGAACTCTTGTAGCTCTGCATTCAGTCTTAGAAAATTCCTTGCACACAAATGTTTCTGCAAGTGCAGATACGGGATCCACAGTCTTTAAAAAAACCCAAACAGGTCAGATTTGAATGGGCAAAGTGACTAACAACACATGCAGATATTTATTCTCTGCTGCACTGGGTCTGTCTGGGGTGTAGTCACTTTCTCCCTCAGCAGTAGCTGTAGTGCTGTGCTTGCACTTGTAGCCAGAAAGCTGCTGGTAAGAGAGCAGTGTTTTGGCTACTGCTGAGCAGTGAGTGATGCCCCAGCATCAAGGCTCTCTCGCTTCAGATTCAGCTCCCTTCAAAAGGCCAGTAGGCTGTGCATGGACAAAAGACTCTGAGGAGAAAGAGTCAGGACAGCTGACCTAAGCTGACCAAAGGGATTTTCCATACCATATGATGTGTGCTTAACAGTAAAATCTAAGAGAAAGAAGAAGGGGAGGGGATGTTTGAGGCCTTCCGAAGTAACCGCTATGCATACTGAGGCCCTGCTTCCTGGGAAGTGGCTGAACATTGTCTCCTGATGGAAAGTAGAGAACAAATATTTTTGTTTTCCTTTGCTTTTCTTCATTAAACTGCTTTTCTCTTGATCCACCGAATAGCTCTTCCTCCCCCCACATCCTATTCTCTCCTCTTCCTGCTGAGAAGAGGGATAGAGAGGCTTGGTGGGCCAGACAATCCACCACATCTGAGCTTCTGCTCAGTACGGAAAGGAAGCAGCTTAGACTGAATTTTCACCTTGCTCCATAGTTGCTTTATGGCTTTTTGTCCTTTGCCTGGTTGGGGCAGAGGTGATGGTGAATTAAATAATTTTTTTCTGTAATTGGAAAAGAACTTTTCAAGATGGACAGGAATGTCCCTCTGTTAAAGTTTTGAGAACCAAAGCTTGCTGAGCCAACTGATGCTGCTGGACCTTCTGTCAAGCTACAGCTGAAGGTTGTCCCACTGCTCTCAGGAAATGCCAATCTTTGGTCATCTGCTACTGAACTCTAATGCATTCTATTTCACCTCTGCCCAGTATATTCAGAATACTGGCAGGAGAACTTGGCCCTGAATGCAGGAACATCAGGTGCTGGAGCTCTGGCTAGGGCCCCTCAACACTGCCAGCATCACAGGCATTCATCAAAAATTCCTGGCCAATAGGAAAAACATATCACAGGTACTCCCAATACATTCTTTCTCTAATATGGGAGTAAGAGAAGGAAAGGGTTGTTTTTAAATTGAAAGATAAAAGTCAGCTTAAGAGTTTTGGAACTGTAGGAAGCAGATTGGAGAGAAATAAATTGTAGGCTCAAAGCTCAGTGAATCTAGATGAGGATTTATCGTACTGTTTTGATAAATAAATTAGCCTAGATAGGTATGCAAATTTAGACTTGTATCATAAAAATCCTTTAATTTGTTATTTCTAAGGCATTCTGAATATAGAACAAATATGATATATGCAAATATAATGAAAACTTCTCTTAACTCTCTTTCCTTTCTGTTGAAAGATTTTCTACTAGGCAGAATCCATAAATCGTGACATGGAAAGCAAAATATATGATAGATATTATGGTAAAAACACAAAGGAAAAATGCTATGACTTTGAAATCACATTCTTTAGCCTTCACTGTAGACCTCCCTGATGTTCCATGACGTGGCCATCATAATCTGCATGTTTCTTTATGCTCTGAATATGCTGCCTGTATGCATAATTCAAGTTCCATAATTGCTTATTTAGAAATGTATGCTGAGTCTAATTAAGACCATAATAATGCCATAGAAAAATTAAAATTTGGACATGTCCAGAAAGCAGAATTTTCAACTTGGTGGGATACTCTGGGATTTTCTAATTCAAGACTGTTCACAAATGGGTCAAAAAGTCCACCTTTTTGGGAATGGAAATTCTGACCCCTTTGATGTTGCAATCAGTTCTCATACTGCTGAAACAATTTCTTTCAATACTGAAAATCTATTTCTTGTTATTTTACAAAAGCATATTGTTAAATATAATATACAATATAATACAGGATGAATATCATATGAGAGACAAAACATGAAACTTTAAACTGGGCAATTAATTTTAACTTTGCTTTGATTTAATTATTGCTATTAAATTTGAGTGAAGCTGATTAAACCCCAGGAGATTTCCAGTCACTTACATGGTACTCTCTTGTGGAGATGGCTCTGTTTAAAGTTTTTTGCTAGCTCTAATCACTAAAAGTTACCTCTCTTTCTGCATTACACTCTAGGGAAATGACCTTATTTTTCTTCTTCCCTTGACAGTCCCAAAACAGTTGACAGCAGAAATGACAAAGGTACTGACAGAAGATTTTTTTTTCTTCATTTTGATGTTATGGATCAATGTCCATTCCACCAGCAGCCTCCAAACCATAGATCACATAGCGCGTGACTTCCAAGTCAACGAGAGACATTTACAGGTTAGCAAATGTGTTCATTTCCCTTTGGCAATTCAGTGGGGATTCTAGCCATCTGATTCAGAGAAGCACATATGGTAAATACTTAATGGAATATAAATCTTGAGAGCACACCTTGAAATTAAATGAGATTTTCAATGGGACTCACATTCCTGTTTTACAAAGGTCCTTTTGAGAATTATATTTCTTGTAAGCCTCTGACAGTTATTTATGATCTTGGGCATACATATACTCAAACGTTTAACCTATCCCATCTGTGTTAAATCTAGTTTTATATCAGGATACCAATGTTAACTGCTCACTGACCTACAGAAATAATTAAATTGCCTTTATTCTTTCTGGATTTTATTACCTGACCTTATTACAGACAACAAGATGTGTATGAAGATGTATTTTTATTATTTTTGTAGCATTATTGTATGCTTTAAACATATTTTAAAAGATGCTAGACTATATTTACACTCTCCTTAATACCACTGAGCCACAAGGAATGAATTCTGGAAGATAATTTTTATGGATTTGCTTTAACCGTGCAGCATATCTTAGGCTTTTATATTTCCTTAATATATTCTAAAAGTACATTTGTCACCAGGACATCTGAAACTTTTAGAGACTGGAAAGTGCCAAAAGGCCCTTTCTTCTTATAGGTTTGAATTAATTTAGCCAGTGGAGCTGCCCAGGCTGAAACAGTTAAAAAATAGTCCAGAGCAGTAGAGGCTAATAGCAGAGTGAAGATGGCTTTCCTCTTTAACATTGGAGTTGTGGAAACAGGATGTAGGAACTCATTAGGGAACAAAGACCAACCTTTCTGGCAGCTGCTTGCTCCTCAGATGTCAGGTTGACAAAGTAATTGTGCTCCCTGTGCTGTTTGCTGCTGTTGTTTTCTTGGAAGTTACTGCCCTCACAACGCTGCAGTATAGTGGTTAATGTATAGGCTTCCTGATAGGACTCTGGCAAAACTAGGTGGGTTAGCTAAAAGTTCTGGTTGTGGGTTTGGTTGTGGTGGAGGGTTTTTTGGTGTGGGTTTTTTTGCTTGTTTGTTTGTTTTTTTGTTGCTTTTCCTTGTTTTTCCCGTTGTTGTTTTGCTTTAAATTATACCAGAGATAATGTACTTCCTTAATACACATCTGTAGTGAAAAACGTCTGAGTCTCAATTTGTTTCAAGCATTGAGAAAGATAAAGCATCAAGGAATTTTTAGACAATACAAAATCACTCTATTGCATTTAATAGGTGCAACAGTAGAAACCATCTCCTTGTTTGATGACCTTGCATGTCATCAAATGAGCACTACACTATATGTGGCATATTTATGTCTGAGGGTAACCTAGCATGTACTTTAAGAAAAATGTTTTCATTTTTATCAACTTTTGAAGGTTATTTTCACTAAAGACTGAGACAAAATTAAAAAAGATATGTTGCCAGTCAGGACTGACGTTTCTACTGGTATGTGTGAAGCTAACAGGGTGAAGATCTGAACCCAGGTCTCTTCTCTGATCAGAATCAAATATTTTTCTTCTTAATTACTCTGCATTCAGATGAGCAGGATCTCAGAAGATATGCTGCCAATGTCACCAGTTCAGCATCTGGTATTACTGAATATTGTGGGCTCTATCAAGTGTTTAAACCTGGATTTTTTAACCAGCTGCATTGGAGAAATCAAGCCTGATAAAACACCTGAGTTATAGAACAGAATATTATAACAGAACATTTCCTGTCTTCCCAGTACAAATATATAGAAGTCATTATAAAGAATTAAGTAAGACACAATTTTTGACCTATTTGTTTATTCTTGCTCTGTACCCTCAGCAGGCTCCAAGCTACTGGGAAACAATCTTTCTTTCTCATATCCTACTCATTCTTTAGATAAACTGTTAAGTTCTTTTTCTGAAATGAATGTGAGCACTGATTGTTAGTTCAAAATAAACAAAATAAATAAGCTCATCCAGAACTTAATGTTCCTCTAGGTTTTTAATGCTTAAACTCCTTGTAAATGAATACATGTTCCCTGGCCTGGAGAGAGAGAACTCAACATGGTTGTTGGGCATCCCCATTGGATGATGAAATATGGGTTCAAATCAGAGAAAACGAAACAATAAGGACAGCTTGATACCTAACTGACACTACTAGTTGACTGTTATTTTGGGGATATATGTCTTTGCAACACTATTTTTTACACTGCTACATTTTGAGACATATCCCCTAATTAAATATTTCTTGATACTTTCCTCCAGAAAGAATCAAATTGGATAAACTAGCATTTGTATTAAAAAACAATGGCACTGAACAATTCCCAGCAAAATAAATCTCTAATTAATTCAGTTACAAATCAGGACAAAATACATTCCATGTTGGTAGTAGCAGCATTTCTTCACCATCTGAATGATAAATTTCTATGAGAAAAAAATTTTTCCACCATCTTAAATTAAATGTTTTTAATGCCACACTTTTACTTCTTCTTTTTGTATCTTTATCAATTGTGCAAATGCATCCCTTTGCAATTACAATGCTTTTAGCTCCTCCTTTGCTCTCATGGGAGAGTCAACTTTTAAAACAGTAGTAGGATTACGTGAGAACAGCAGAAGAAACACATACTGTGTACAAACCTATAAATTCTGGTGATCCACTTGTTTTACTAAAAGTGGTAATGTAATCCTTCAGCTTGTCATTCTGATCACAGTTAAGATGGTGTTTGCTGCTAGCATATTGAGGCTCTCTTGGTGTTTTTTTCAGTGACTGACTTAAAAAAGTTAGCAAAATTACTTTTAATTAACTCTGTTATTTTATTTAATATTTCACCTTCAATAATTTCCAAGACCTCTTCCAACCTTGCCTGTCAGAAATTCTCCTCCTTTATTATTTTTTCTTGAAGAGCAATTTTAAAATTAAATTAAATATTTTTTATTTTAAAAACCATTTTAGACATATCTTCAATTTCCTTCCAGTTTGTGTCTAGTTTAATGGTGGATTGATTTTTAATAAAACAAAACATATTTTTCAAACAGAGGTCTAATAATGATAACTACAGTATTCTTTAGATTCATGTGATCTAATTTCATATGAGAATATATTTTTAGCTTCACTGTCACATTTTCACACTGAATTTCAGGAAGACAGCATTCTTAAAAATTAAATGTCTATTATGAAAATCTTACCATACTATCCCTACTGCTTTTAATTTAATAACTGTTTGTAACATATCATATATTTTCAAGATTCAGATTTTCTGAAGAGTTACTTACTGTGCCAGATTTTTCTTTGTCTATTCTAGTGTGTTTTTAGAGGAGAGTTTGGAAATACATATAGGCTCGTTCTCAGTTTTGGATGACTTTTATGTACTTCTTGACAGTAAAAATATAATATTATAGGAATATTTTCTTAAGAGTTTCTCCTATGCTGTTTCCAAAATGTTAAGAACAAAACATTGCACCTTCTCTTTTAACAAGGTGATTTAATTTTTGAACAATTACATCCACATTTTTGACTTCTCATTCTGAATTTTGCCGATTTATAATACTTTACTTTTGCATAAAATGCACAGGTGAAAATTACAGAGAAAATTAAAAGAGAATAAGAAAATAATAAATGTGTCTCAAACACAAATTCAACATTATTAACTACAGGGAAATGTATACAGTGAATAGATAGTTGATTTATGCAATTTCAAAAGTGAACACCAACATATCTGTCTAAATAGAAGTGATGAGAGCGGCAGTCATAAAGGTGTAGAGAGAGAAAACCTAACATTAAATATTGCAAGATTGCAGCCATATGCCACACAGGGACAGGCAACTTAGTTCCATAAAATCCTCTACTGCAACACAATCTCTAAAACAGAGATGGATTTGAGAGTCAAACAGGGAAAGCCTCTAACTAATCAGTCAGTTGAACAAAGAAAACAACTTTGCTTTGCTCATGTTTGTGCCCCTTTATATTTGCATTTTGAAGGAAGAAATGGAAAGATATTTACTAAGCTCTTGTGGAAACTTTTGGTGGTTTATTTTTTTATTGTAATTTAGTTTTAAAGACGTATCTGTTCCAGAGGTTTTAAAGAGGTATTTGTGCTATTAGAGGAATACATAATGAAATTTCTGACTAATCATAAATAATTAGCACAGCTGAAAGAGTGAAGATCAAGTAATCAATATGTGAAGAAAACAGCAGCCAGTTTATTCAAAATCAAGAAAATCTGCAAAAGTGAATTTGAAGAAATGATGATCTATTCATGAATGTTCGGGGACAAAGAAAAGAGATAAACTTCCTCACATAAATTATTCATGATCAATTATTTGCTCAGCTCCAGTCTGAGTACATCTTGTGACAAAATTAGATTTTAATCACATATTTCTTTAGACCCCAAATGAGGCATTCAGCATTCAGGGATAGTAAAATCTTTGGCTTCTTGGAGATTAGGAGCTGATTCTGCAGCACTGAAGTCACTGGGACTATTTTTAACTGATTTCAATTAGACGAGGGTCAAACTATTGGGACTTCATGGTTCACTCACTGTGTTCCACTATATTTGCACCAGTACAATTTTTATTTTTTCTCCAATTGAGTTCCTCATGTTTTAAAGGAGAGGGTGCACAAGAAACTAGAGCACTGTAACCATAAAGGGGAAAACTTTTCCTTTTGCTGGGATAGTGTTAATAGGCTTCAAAGTAGCTGCTATGGGACTATGTTTTAGATTTGCACTGAAAATGGTGTTAAAAATACACAGATGTTATTGCTAAGCAGTGCTTACACAGAGCCAAGGCCTGTCTGCTTCTCGTACAACCCCTGCCAATGAGGGAGCTGCAGGGAGACAAAAGCTGGGAGCAGACACAGCCAGGACAGCTGACCTAAAATGCTAAGTAAGGATTATATAAAACTAAAAAAGGGAAATTTCATAATGTATAGCATCATGCTCAGTCTATAAAGAGGCAAGGGGGAAAGTAATAAGGGGAGAATATTTTGGTAGCATTTGTCTTCCTGAATCACCACTGCATGTGACAGGGCCCTACTCTCCTATAGATGGCTGAACACCTGCCTGCCCGTGGGAAGGAGTGATTGAATTCCTTGTTTTGCTTTGCTCCTGTGTGAAACTTTTACTTTACCTACTAAAGTATCCTTATCTCAGTCTGTGAGTTTTCTCACTTTTATCCTTCCAGTTCTCTCTCCCATGCCATTGCTGGAGGGTGAGCGAACAGCTGTGTGTGGCTGAGTAGGTGGCTGGGCTTAAACAATTACAATTAGCTGCACTGCTTATTTGTCAGCTGGTTTACAACATGAACTACATGGGCAGGTTCTTCAGCATTCAGAAGTTACTGACACGCCTTTGACTACTGTAAGGTGATAGTAGTTTCCCTGAGTTCATGTTCTGAGATCAACTGTTATTTTCTTGATTTCTTACTTTTTTGTCATTTAAATATAACTGACTGGAAAGGAAGTTAAGTTGGTCAGTGGAATCTCATAATATCACCTTTCTTCCTAATTTAGAGAAGACTGGGCAATTGCAACAGATTTGATAGGCTTTATTTCAAATGTTGTCTCTTTCAAGACCTTCATGATGAGTAGTGAAGCTGGGAGGGCTAACCCAGGCATTGGTTTATGCCTGGCCAGTGTATACATGATGCACTCACCTGCTGCCCATTTCAATGCAGGCAGATATTTTGCCTATATCAGACTTTAACACAGATATAGAGGAAAAAGCATGTTTTCTTCATTGGACAAACAGGTTGACTTTCACTAGACATTTGACAACAAGTTGTTGGGAAGTTACAAATAGCTCCATAAGAGGAATATGTCCATTTCCTCTGCAATTGCTTTCTGAAAGGACTGTCTTTTGAAGGTAGTGTTGCCATTTAGATGAATATTACACATTGAAGCTTCTTCTGTGATGGTGATTCTTTTTTTCCAGGACTCTCTACTGAATGGGCCTTACTGTGCTACTTATTTAGGACATACTCAGGCACCACAACAGAGAGAACAATGTCACTATAAACCTTGTGTTAGAGATAGAAATGAGTTGAGACACTTTTTTCCTCATGCAGAATAGCCTAACCCTGTCTGTTCCTCACATGGCTGCTGCCTTCCTCCTCATAACACAGCCAGCAGACTTCACCTCCCAGCAGACTTTGACCCCTTCAACCAGCTAACCCACTCTTTTATAACACCCATCCTTCTTGGACATAGCTGTGACCTATTAAGGGCAAGGCTGCTCACCCTCTTTGGTAATTAGCACAGCAGCAGCTCATCAGGGGCTAGGTTGCTTGCAATCCATTCTCCTACAGAACAATACAAATATCAATATGGATATAAAGTGCATGAACAATTAACAACAGAAATAACAAATTCTACAAGTACTACAGGCCTAAAATGGCCTTGAATTGTAGTTTCTTGTTGGAAACACTCTTATCAACTATTAATATGGCAGTCAGTTCTATGCTTAGAAACATGAAGGTTTCTATGCTTAGAATCATGGATGTTTGCAAATTTTTCTATCGTTTGAATAATGATATTTTAAAGTGTATTTTAATTTAAATATTCTGGCTGCTAGGAAGTTATAGCTCATGCCAGACATTATTTATCACTCACTTTTACCTTGTCACCTTCCAGCTATACACTAAATAATTTTCCACTGACTTAAGCTAACCTTCCAAACCTCAGCACAGTTTGAAATGCAAATGCATATGTATACGTATTTATATACATACATTCATATATAAAAATATTAATATAAATTTATGTATAAATATATTCAGGCATACACATAAACATGCTTTAACACAGAACCACTGGAGGTCATCTATTTCAGCTGTCTTGCTCAAGCAGGGTTCCCTAGACCATGTTACTCAGGATTGTGTCCAAACACTGCTTGAATATCTCCAGTGAGGGAGTCTCCACAATACCTCTGGGCATCCTATTACAGTGCTCAGTCACCCTCACAGTAAAGTTCTTTCTCATGTTCAGGTGAAACTTTCTGTCTTCTGATTTCTACCCACTGTCTCTTGTCTTATTGCTTGGCCCCACCAAGAAGAGCCTGACTCCATCCACTTTGTAGGAGATCCACTTTATGTTATCTCTTTGCTCATTTTACAGAGTTCTGAGTGTGGTGTGGTCTTTTTCCTGCTCAGACCATGCGGTGCCTCCTGCTGATTGAAGGTGCACTTGAAACTTCAGCAAATCAGAATCCAAATCCAAAGCTGAAAAAGCAAACATGGGTTGAAATTAATTTCAACTTTGCTTTTTAAGCCATCTAACCTGAACTAACTGTTAAAGCTACTTCTTTCTCCAGCTAATGGAGTGACAGGCAGCTCAAGAGAGCCATTGCCTCCACTTGCTAGAAAAGACTTTTAGAACAGGATAAACTGCCTTCTGCAGATGCCTCTCCATACTGCCAGGGAAAACCTGTCCTGTTAGTAGCCTAGGTAAGATGACTTTCAGTCTCCAGGAGGGCCAAGGAAAGAGGTCTAAAAGTTAGGTGTTTGGTTCTAAATTAGTTTGCTGTGGTTAGGAATGACAAGAACTTCCAGAGCTGATTTCTGTAATTTAAGATCTTTAGAGGGATTTAAAGAATCACTCTCTAAAAATGCCTGTCTCCTGTTGACTACATACACTTAAAACAACTAAATTTAAGGGAAATGAAATCAAATATTTACTGATGTTCCTTAATATCTGTGGCTCTAGCTATTTACAGTAATTCTGGCAAAGAAATAAAATGCATCCCTTCCTTCTCAGCACAATACAGTTTGGAGAAATTTATTTCTAATTCAACCTTCATTGCAGCAGTTACTAAATTCAGAGTGCTTATGCTGCCCACCACAATTTAAGGGTTTGCATGTGTGTAGAATTTCCTGAGCTACTTTTAAAAAACACACTAAAGAAAAAAAAGAAAAAACCAGACAAAAAAAACCCTACAGGTTTGTTTGGAAGGAATGTGTGGTTTGTTCTGGCGTTTTTGTTTTTGTTGTTGTTGGAATGTTGTGGGTTTTTGTTTTGTTTTGTTTTGTTGTTTTTTTTTTTTTTTTTTTTTTTTTTTTTTTTTTTTTTTTTTTTCTTTTTATTTTTTTTGGGGGGTCACTGTAATGCTCTGTGGTGAGCATCACCTGAAGAGTCACACCTCACAGACAGGTGTTAGAGATGGCACCAGAGACTGAAAAAAAAGTCCAGGAGTCTTTTCTGTTTAATCTGAGCACAAATTAAGTAGATTTATTCTTTAATTTCTACATGGGTATTTAATAATTATTTGTAACTCTATTGTGCACTTTGTGTGTTGTAACTACCAACTTTTATTTGCATTTAACCTGGCTTACCTTGGGGATGATTTCAAAGTATTTTGACAAAGAAAGAGACAGATTCTCACAAAAGGTGGTAATCTATGAAGCTATGAATTTATTTCTTCAAGGCAATCTAGGCATATTCTGCAGGGTATAAAATGTATAACAGGAAGTGCTTCAGGGGAATTTTCAGAGATCATGCAGAGAGCTTGCATCGGAAAAGTCAGGTGGAAAAATGGCTAACAGCTCTTTTCGATTATGCAGGAAGCTATTCAGGAGAATTCCTGAACTGAAATGGCTCCCCCAGGGAATTTGTTGCATTGGTATGGTGGTGACAGCTATGGTTCCACAATGTGACACATTCACCTTACCCACCTAGAGGTGAATATAAGCATTTGTATCACAGGAGTAAATTGCTAGCCCTCCTCTATAGTACCTATATAGGACAACCTTATCGTGTTCTGGTTCAATGATTCTTTCATTGATTTCAGCCACAAATTTATTAAATATCATGCTTCTATTAAACTGTCTACAAAAGGGTCCAGTGTTAACAGCATCCTAAACAACAATCAATCCAAAATGTGTTTTACTGAAACTTATCAGAGCGTGATGCTTTAGGCTGTCCTATCACTGGGTGTCAGCACTCAGAGAGACTTTTGCCATATTCACATGTTACCTTGGCTCTTCAGTTACGGTTGACTCCTTTTCTCTGTCCCTAGCTCCTTGATCCTGGCCTGCCCAGTTCCACACTCTGCTGGAGAACGTCACATCATTTCAGCTTTACTGTTCACCACTCCTGGTGTCCTCACCGTGTCCCAGTGTCTTCTCCTGTCACCCAGCTTCCTTTCCTACCAGCATCAGCTTCTTATCTGATCATTTCTTCCTTGCTACCTGTGTAATTCCCCCCAGACTGGTTCAAAATGACATCACACTTCAAAAATATGAGATTTTAAGTTATAGAAGACAATTCGGGTTATTTCAGAGTTTGTCTCCCACTACCCTATATCCTATATACATTTAGATCCAATGGCAAGCAAATATTACAAAGTAGAGGCATAATAAAACTAATCTGAAATTAGTTAGAACTAATAAAAAATAGTTGAAATGGGTAAGGAAAGCTTTTATTATTCATTTTATTTTTCAGACACAGGCCAACTCCTGGCATAATCCCCTTCTGATCCTTGTAATCAGAGATTTCTTTTCCTAGTGTCACGATCCGCAAGGCGGGATTCGTGATGGTTCGTTTATTGATCTAAGAGTGCGAAAGGCAATGCAAGGGGACTCTAGATGCAATCACAACAATGCTCTTTATTGAAAACAATCATCAATGTTATGCGATAGAGGGGAGAGTAAGGGAGTAGAGTATAGAGAAGAAAATAGAGGGAAAGAGGGGATTTATAGCTACCAGTGTGGGAAGTCCTCGCAGGTTGTCCACTGACGTGAAGTCTTCTGTCCGTTGGGGAGATCTCAAAGGATGGTGAGTTTCGGGGGTATCTTTATAGTCCTTTGGGAAGCGAGAGGCATGGGGCCAGAATTAGAGGAGATTTACGACCATTCTGGTGTAAGGACCACAGTGGCTTGCAAAGATTTCTCTGTCAGTACTACCAGTACCAGTTCTGAGCAGGTAGCTATTGTTTTCTCCGGTCCAGTCAACACACCTGCAGCAAACATCTCGCCCCAGTCCGGCCAGTGCCTCCCCCTCCCCTCACTCTATGTTAGCTCAGTCTCAGTCCTNGGCCGACCCTTACACCTAGGAATAGTTGGATGTGGTCAGAAGCCAAATGGGTACTCTTGGGAGGCTCCTCTTTGAGCTGACCAACACAGCAAGAGAGGAGAATTAACCCTTTCTTGAGACTGGTTTCCTCTCAGCAATAGAAATGCCTGGAGTGTTCCAGCAGCGTCTCTCTTCAAGGAAGACATAAATTTATGTTATATTATTGAAATGCAAGCATCAGAAAGAAGGTGCATGGTAAGGGAGTAATAACATGCTTTTAATACCTGCTACCTCTAACATGAAATAGCCAATATGGCTATATGACATGGCTTTGCAGTGCTATCTTTATGGCTTCCATTTGGCAATTTTCTTTCAGAGGTTTATAAGACCCTGCCACAAACTACTGAAATTGCACAGCCAAAGATGTATTGCACCAAACTGTGATACAGACAGTGGAAGAAGAGAAGACTTGCTTAAACCAAGGCTTCTTCCACAGAAATTGTCTTGGTTTAAGAAAATTTACAGGAGCAGACATGCTAAAATGGGTTACCTCTCCTTTTAGTTTTAACTGCTCCCCTTTCACCAACAGGGAGAGACGTGTGTGAGAAGATGTAAGTGGAAAAATAACAGTTCACTAAAAAAATGAAACAGCAACAATCAATGTAACAGTAATAAGCACTGAAACCCCTGGACTACCTGGGAACAAAGAGCACAAGACACCAGATAAGTCCCTCCCTCAAGACGGCAGGCTGCACAAAAGACTGTGCGGTTCAAGGGACAAAGACAAGGTGGCAGGTAAGCCCCCTTCTCCTGACCATGTGGTTGGCAGAGATGAACGGAGAGATAGAACAGAGGGAAAAAAAAACAAAGAGAGCAACTGAACCTCTGCAGTGACAAAATCTCCCTCTTCCTCCAAACAACAACCAAAAGGCAAAAAGGATAAAACAAAAAGAAACCTTGATTCTAAAAGCAGTCAAATGTCCCTCGAGCAGGTCACTCCCCTGGCAGCAGCAGGGCTGCTGGCAATGGCACATGGAACTCGGGCAGTGGCAGTGTTAATTTCTCTACCTTTTTGGTGGGCCGGATGCAGCTGTTGTCAGCACTGCAGCTCTGAGTTGGCATCAGGGGAAAAGAAGCAGTCCTGCTGGGCACCAAAAATGGGAGCCCCTACTCCTGTTCCTGGCTTGGTGGCTGCAGATAAGTATTTGTGGAATTTGCCCAGAGACAGTTTAGGATTGGGAAATGCAGTTTCTTGGAGATCTGCACCAAACAAGGAGCTCGGAGAGAAACAAAAGAGTTTCTGCATTGGCTTGGAGAAGCAACTCTCTTAGGATCCCTGCAAGAATGGAAAGAGAAAAAGAAGACCTCTTGTGAGTGCTGCCCTCTGTCTTAAAGGCACCCTGGGCCAAACAGCTTCCTGACCCCTGGCTCATAAAGGAACAGTAACAGTCTTGGGCAGAACTGGTGTAGCACAGATACAATGCACAATACCATACATCTTTTTTGGGTTACCCAGAACAGAAATGTTTCTGTTTTTTCAGAGCCTCTCAATTGTAAGTAAGCCTGTTTACAGAATTTGAATGCACATTTTCTTCACATCAAAGTAAACAAAGAAAATTTACTTCTGCTGATGAACCCTCGTATAAAAGCATTTTATGATATGAAACTTCATAACTATTCCTTATAATTACTTAGAAACAATGGCTTGCTTTTTTTGACAAGATCTTGATAAGGAGCAGAAAATATAGCAAATAAGCATAACTGAAGTTGGTAACATTGTGGAACACTGCTGCAATCTAGGGATGCCAAGAATAAGCAAGCAATAAGCCAAATAAAGTAAATAAGAAGTAAAAAAGTTTTGTGCAAAACCAGAAAGAATTTAGTGTAGAGAAAAAACCAAGCAAAACCAGAGAGATCAGGAAAGACTTTTCTGTATATCACCTAAGATTTTCCCACTGATTCTCAAGTTTTACTGGTATGCTTTTCTCATACAACTTTAATGCTTATTTCTTGTCCAAAGTGAGTCCCCAAGTCAAGACTGCTTTGTTGAGAAAATCCTTGCATCAACCTTCAGATGTACAAATCTGGAATCCATTAGTTCAAATGCGTCAATAAAATTTCTGATTGTAAATGCAGAGCCTACAAGCAAAAGCTTGTAGGTATCCTAGGTATCTGGGACATGAGCAGAAGATTATTTTCTCACTTTATTAATTCTGTGCTGCCAAGCCTTGTGATTTTTTTACTGTGTTTCATAACTGTGGTGAATTTTCAAAACCCCAGTCTCAGGAGTCTTACTGTCTGCAAACCCTCAGATTTTCTTTAAGTGCATTTTTCAAACAAGTTCCAGTCACCAGAACTGCAGGGGAAAAAAACAACAACAAAGCCTAAAAAATGATAGAGAGAACTTTCATCATTCAAGACATTACATGGCAAATGGTATGTTCACAACGTACTTGGGGTTTTATTTCATTAATTTCATACTAAGACTTTGAAAATACAGTGTGGGAGATACCAAAGGTTTGCTTTACTGAGAGTAAAAATTGAAAGATTGTAAGTGTTTCTGTGATTTAGAGAAATCTTACCATAAGGCCATCTTCTACACATTGAGTATGGGATTACTGGGTGAAGAATTTTTTTCATTTTCTTAAATTGTTTTCCTCTGTAGGGAATGATTAGGAGCATTAATAGTTTATAGTCCCATTCTTTTCCTAGAACTGGAAGCTCAGAATAAGGGAGTCTCACTTCCACCAGTCTGAGATAGATGTGAAGGCCTACTCTGACAATATTCACACCTACCTTTTATTCTGTCATCTTATAAACTTTGCTTCTGTGCTTGCTGTCTTTCTCAGCTTTGCCTGTATAGCTATTTGCTCCACATGCTCTTCTCCCCAGAACTGTGCTTTAATTTGATGATTGCAATTACTATGTGTAGACATTAAGTTTTTTTGTCACTGTCTAAACTTCATCACATTTTTTTTTAATAGAAAGGCAAAGTCTCTGCTTCCCAGGCAATTGGAGCCAAACTCTGAACATTGCTTGAGGCAGAAACTGGATATAAAACAGTTCCTGCACTTTTGTCCTTGAAATGCTTAGGGGACAAAGTGACACAAAAACAATGAATGCCCTACCTGTTCATCTGTATGACAGGGTTTGGCTTAGATAACAGATAAATGCTCTGATCTCAGTCTCAAGTGAATATTGTCAAATTAACACAAGCCACTATATCAGTTGTCAGCTTAGTCTTTGTTCCAACAAATGACAGATATTAGCAGCTACTCATATTTTTTCACACCCCTAGAGCGTATGATGACACAGTGTTCATACACAACGAGAAGCAATGTACCACTGGGAATAGTTTCCTCTGTGCAAAACCTGTCACAGCCGTGAGAAGTCATTACTGATGTGGCTACACATTGCATGAATGGGATATGGGAGCCTTGGGAGATGAGCA
Organism: Irena cyanogastra; assembly: GCA_013397155.1. NCBI lineage: Eukaryota > Metazoa > Chordata > Aves > Passeriformes > Irenidae > Irena > Irena cyanogastra. The sequence goes on from VWZV01007875.1 coordinate 216,736, forward strand.
CAGCTTGAGAGAAACTCAGTGTGAAAAAGATTCTGCTCTGTTTCCTCATTGTGACACTTAAGGTACCTCACTTGCAAGAATATACTTTAAGTGGTGCAAAAAGTAGAAGTTCTGCCCCCTTTGGTCATTAAAGAAGCTGTGATACTTTACAAAATGACTTCACAAACAATAGGAATTTGTGGCCTTGTGTTCTGAGGAAATCCATTTAGAAAAATTATATCCTTCCCTTCAAGACTACCACTGTAGCTGTAATTGCCCATAACATCCTGCTTTATTTCTGCCCTTAATTATTCTTTATTGGTCTGCTAACTTCCATACTCTTATTCAGAAGCATCTCTGTTTCACTGGCGGGTGAAGTGATTGCCACATAAATTAAGGGAATTTATTATGCCTTTTTCTAATAGAGTAAAGAATTCATTCAAAGCCAATATTTTTTGTCAGAAAGATATTATAAACTGCAATTAAGTCATCTTTCAATCTTTTTTTTTATAAACTATGGTGATTTCTTTAAGTCCCTTGTTAAGGCCTTTTCTTAAGCTATTGAATTATTGCAACAGCTTTTTTGTAGATACTTTCAGATTTCCCAATATCTTTTTAACAGAAAGAATACAACAGAACCATGTCTATATTTTAAGAAGTCAATCAGAACAGTTGCAGTGGAACCCTATATCAAGTTAATCCCAGGAATGCATCATACAGTGATAAAATCATTCCTCAAATCCTGCTTCAAACTTGAGCTTTTTCTGCCACTCTGTTGCATGTAGGTTCATGTTCGCATACTAATTTGCAGTAATGAGTACCTAATAAACACTAATAAGTGTTTTAGAAGTCTTATATTCCAGGGAATAATGTCTTATTCTGTAGGTATGGCCAGTGTTTCTCTTTCCTTGGTACATATGTTGCATTCATCCTTAACATGGAAGGTGGTGTCTTGCTGAGAAACTGATTCCTCTGCATAAATGCTTTGTTCTTATTAGTTTGCCACTCTGCAGTCTGTGTGTCAGCCACATGTGGTGTAAATTGTAGTTTCACCAATGCATACAGGTGAAAATGTTAGTTTCACATAGCATTTAATGTGTACCTCCATTAGTACTATATCTATTTAACCATGATTGCTCACCCACAGATACTTCAGGAAATATGCAAGTTATTTAATTAATTCAGAACGTATGCGGATGATAGTATATAGTGATTATTTTTTAATCAAAATGTCATGAAGTTCTGAAACAAGTATCTTATGTAAGTCTATATCTTTCAGTTTCTGGACTTTTAATTTAACCAAATAATGAAGTAATATTTGTCTGATCAATAAAACTGCATTAACAAAGACTAACGATAATACAGTAGTTACTAAAACAAAAGCATCTTTCAAAGTATAACCACTAAAAGAAGCTTACTCAACGTGAACAGCACAATTCTCAGTAACAGCTGTATATCCTTGAACACCACACAACTACTACCAGCAAATATAGACTGTGCACAAAGGTAAATCTATTCTTGAGGAAACTTCAGCTCTGACAGGATGAAATGAGATTAAAGATAGACAGAAGAAGATAGATTGACAAGACTGAATTAAACTTTTTGCTTCAAACACCCAACGGCTTCTAAGATTCAGGTGCCAGTAGCATTTATAAGACCTTACTAACCAATGCCTAGACCTGTAAAGGTCTATAGCTGCAAAAAAAAGATGATCCCCAAAGAGATTTATCCTGCCAGCTTTTAATTAACTGAAAGAAATAGAAGTGGTGACTGCTTCAGTTTCAGGACCTTAAAAACCTCTCTGAGTCTTGGTCCCAATACTTACATTTCAAAGACTATATCTGTACATCACTAAACAAACTGGAACACTGCTGAGTATTTCAAGGTCTATCCCACTCCCATGTCTAACAAACTTGTGTAATGAGCATTTCTTAGAGTGCCTCATTGGAAATTCCAGGCAAAGGCCCAACCCTCCCAAAACAGTTATAAGAAATTAATGATGCAGTGCAGCAATGCAGAAAAGATAGATTTAATTAATTCTGACTTTGGAGTGTTCTGTTTTCTACAAAATTTTAAGTGGTGGTTTCAATGCTGGTTTGAATTGGAGGCTGCCAAAGGATGTCAATAATACAGGCTTATAAGGTTGTTCTCGGCTATGTGGTTTCCACCAAAAATTAATTGTTTTCCATATTAGAGGCACTTCAATAGAGATTAGTTAAAAATTTCACTCTTGAAAACCAAAGGGCCTTCCCATAGACACCAGGGCTTTGTGCATTTGTGCAGGGACAAGTTTAACTTGGTTTTGTAGCTTAGACACTTTAATCTGGTCTACTCACACTCCGCAGTATTCCAACAACTGAATGTGTACTGAAGGGAAAAACAAAATCACTATTATTTTAGAAGGAAAAAAAAAGTGAGTTACAGGATCATCTCTAGGACAGAGTTTCTAGCTGTGAATCTCAAGCAGAGGAAAGCATATTCAGCCTCTCTTCATTACAACATTTTCTGCAGATGAGCCTAAATAGCTCCCTTCTGCAAAGTGGATTCCTTTTTGAGTTCTTTCCCTTTCATGGAGCAGTTCTGTTTCCTAATATATGGGTGAGTTTCTAGTCACTTCTAAGGCATCTAATAGTTAGCCTTAGCTATATTTTTACTCTCTCCCTTATGAAGCTAAATTTGGCCACAACAACCTGTTATCAATCTTGGACAAAACATCTCAGGTAGGGACCTAAAAAAATATTTGGTCAGACTTTCAGTGACTTTATTGACCTGGAATGAAGTGTTGACAGTTTCCAACAGTAATAGATCTTTTGTATTGTCCATCCTAGCCTCAGTTTTTACTGGAAGAACAGTCAAGCACTCAAACAAAGCACAGCTCTGAGCCTCTGAGTCCCTGCTTGTTTCTGGGAATCTGAGAAAATCTGTCCAAAGTACAGACAGGTAGTAGTGGTAACAATAACAATAACATGACCATTGATATTGTTCAGTGTTATTGTAAATAATAACAGGTTGTTGCTGTTCCTTTTGTTGTGATTGTTGTAGTCATTGTTAGTGATGTCTTTATTAAGTGCTTTGTAGTAGTGCCTTGTCTCATAGCTATGAGACATTCTGCTGGATGCTGCGTTTGTGTGTCATAAAAAGACATCCTTTAAACAGCTAGAGTGAAACAAAAATGGGATAACAGGCATGCACAACAACAGAAAGCCCAAAGCGACAATGAGGCATTTCTGATTAGTGTAGTAAGTAGAACTCACTGCGTACAGCATGTTCTACTTTTGTCAACAATTCCACTAGTATTGTAGTCCTGGTAGGTTTTAACTTGCTAATAAATGTAGGATGGTATTGTTATTTTGCAGGAGACTATTTCTTTCTGCTTACCCCACAGACAATTAGTTCAAGCACAAGGAGTTATCCCTTTGACATGGATCAACTCCTGGTCACTGTAACACATTCAGATTGAAAGGCCTCTAGACTCTCAGGATTGTCTGAATATCAAGGGCTGATAATGGTCAATTATATAAATTTGACAAGTTAGTGAAGGTAATGCTTAGGAAAGTCAAGAATAACTCAGATAAAGTTCAAGTAGAATTGCATAACAGTTTACAAGATACTTGCCCTTTACATAGGCAGGATGTAGGCATATTTGCCTATAATCAGCTTAATGCTCAACACTTCTATGATGTAAAGCACCCAATTTCGTGGCTCCTTCTTCTGAAAGATAGTAAATTTTATTCCATGTCCCTTTTCTTCCTGCCATGCTTAGCTGGTCCTGCTCAGTACCCTCTCCTGGGAGAAGAGCTTTGCCTATATCTCAAGGGAGGAGGCATGGGCAAACAGGTTCCAATCTGACCAAAAATGAATATTCTGTTTCAGAAAAATGGTTGAAGCCAAAAATTCTCTGTGTGGGTTTTTTTTTTTTCTATAAAATAAAATTTATAAAATATTTTTGTGAGTTCTGAGCAAAGGCAAACAAACACAATTAATAGTGCTTATGGTCAGGGATTTTTCCTGTGCCTAGGTTGTCTCCACACAGATGAACATTACATATATTGAAAGTTCTGATTGACTTTCTTAAAACGATCTTGGAAAATACCCTTTGAAAGACTAGAGTATGGATTAGAAATTTCATGAGATGGAACAAAGTAAGTGAGATGTTGCTAAGGCATGTTTAAACACTTCAGAAGAGCAGGGTAGAGGGCGTGTATAAAAAGTTTAGGTCAACAATGAGACTAATATTACAGCATCAGAGAAAGATTCTGTGAAATATAACATACTCTTAGCATTGTGCAAGGATGACAAATGCTTCAGGGGGTCTCAAAGATCCTAAATAGCCATAAATCCATACAGTGTTTTGAAAACTTGGAAAATGAGTCATCTATTATTTTGTGTGTTTCACTCTTTTCTCACGTTGTTAAATAAAGGCTGTCTTTTGTTTTGTGTGTGGTTTTGCTCATTTGCTTGTTGTTGTTCTTTTTTGTTTTTAATACATTATATTTTATATAGTATTAAATACTTTTAAAGACCTGTGTGGACTATTTTACAGCTATCATGAATAATTAACTAGCAATTCCAAACATACATAGGACTTAATTCCCAGGAGGTTATGGCAGAAATTGATTGTTGTGTGGATGACCCTTGGGTCTTTTAGAAGCCTTTATCTTTGACTTGTATGAATCAACTCATGAAACCCTGAAAAAGGAAATAGACTGGATTAGAAAAAAAAAAGGAGAGAAAAAAATGCAATGCTATTGCTTAGATCTTGAAATTTGGACCTACCTCTGTCATCTGGTGCCCTCAGGAAGACTTTTACTAGGACTATAAACATGGAGATCTTGCTCCCTTACGTCACTTCTCCCACATATCTAGATGAAAGCAGAAATTCTACCCTATTTGAAAAAAGTGTTTCCTTTGCCCTGAATGCAGACAAGAAAGCCACTGACATACTGAAGTTAGTCCAGTGGAGACCCCAAGCCAAGGAGAATAAAGCACACCTCAGACAAGGACAGGCTGAGACCTGTTTTTGTTCAGCCTGTAAATGGGAAATAGAAAGGACACCTTATTACTGCCTACACCTGAAGGACTGGAGGATACAAGGGAGAGAGCCTTACAGTTGGAGCTGCACAGCAGTGTGATGAGAGGCAATGGACACGAGCTGGGACATGTGATATTCTGATTCAGTATTCATATGAGTATTTTTATTCGGGTTTGTCTTTAACACCTACCTGAATTCCAAGCTTGATCACGCCTAACTTGAAAATAATGAAAAGCCGTGGTTACTGTACAATACTGTGTGGAGACAAATGTGAGAATTTGGGAGAAATAAATGGAGAAATAGCCTCCAATAGGTCAATTATAATGCACTCAAAATATCAAAGAAGGGATGTAAGCTTCTGTGATAGATGCTGAATTTCTAATTCTTGGAAAAGAGTATGAACTGCAGATTTCTGAATAGTATGCTATATGCTTAAGATAGACTTTATCATGAGATAGGAGTAATCCAATCAGCAACAAAGGCATGAATAATTTTCAATATCATTCTCAACAGTACATAAATCTAGCAAGGTGTGATAAAGGACTATAGACCAGTAAAGATAGAATAAAATAGTACAAGGAGCCTTACAAAAAGAAAATGTCTCTCACATCCTTGTCCATTTCTAGTTCTTATTCCCTCTGTTTCTACACAGTTCTTTCAACGGAATATTTTACCCACTATCACTGTAGGTTTTCTGTTGCTTGGGTTTGATTTCTTCTTTTCAAGGGACATATGATCTAGTGTCATTTTTATATCTCATAATTGCTGATGTAGATTTAGGATACAGCAAACCCTTAACACAGGGTTGAGTCATGAGTGGTGCATCATCCCAAGAGAGTAACAAGCATCTCCCACCCTCTGATATACAGTTTCTCTGTCATTCTCCTTTTTTCCACTGAACAGGAAAAATCTCCATCAGCTCCTCTGAAGATTCAAACTCTGATGACTATCAGAGTCAGAAGGATATCAGAAGGATATTCCCATGGGTTTACTTAGTTCTTGCATTCTGCACTTGTCTCAAGCCTCTGCATGTGCTCAACACTGTACCCAAGCCTTACTTAGGTCATGTTAGGCTCAGGCAAGAATAGATTTATTCCATTTGACATGTAGGCACAAGCCTGCTTTAATGTACAGACCATCACAAATTTTGGGAAAAGGAAGACTGTAATTTTGGACAGGTTATTTTCCCAGATCTAGTCAAAACTATTTTCAGACTTCTTTAAGTTAGTTATCTAAAAAATTCTTTTTCCAGGAGAGTAAAATATCCAGCCTTTTGCCTCAGGAAAAAGACTACCATCTGATGAGGTTGTGTAAGAAATGTGTATATTTCTCTTTGGTACATATCATGCCAGAAAAACCAACACAAATAGCTAATGGCTTATTGGATTGGTGCATTACCCTTTGAGGAAGGGCTTTTGCTGGCTACTGCAAGAGGTGAGCTACCCTTGCAGATAAATCAATGACGTAATTGATTTGGCAAATCTCATTTTCCAGACACTCAACACTTTGTAGTGTTCTGTCCTAATTTTGAGAAAATCTCTGGATTTAAATTGCTGGTTTCCACTGGAAAGCCACTGAGGTACCTGTTTTCAAAAAATACTGTGACTGTTTAAAAATTACCTTGACTGTCTTTCAGGAGTATACTCTAAAATTATGTCATAAGAAATATAAACTTTAAGTACGTTTTGTCTTCCATTGCACACTTCCATGTTGAAAGTACAGCATAGGCACAGAGGATGGCTGTGTTAAAATGCATTCTTATATTTTTCCTGTGTTTGTGGCTTTTTTGTGTAATTTGGAAATATCTCAACCCCAGGTGTAAGCCTGAAGGCAAGATCCGATTGTTGACATCTGTTGGGGAACAGACAGAGGGCTAATCTATAGGTTTTGAGAACTTCAGTTAGAGAGGCATGCCTCTGAGGGAAGGGGTGTGCTGCCAGCTCTCATTGGCACACACAGAGATCCCTTTGGCATCATATGTCATCTGCATGCACATGAGCTAACACTTTGGGCCATGGTGTCTTGGAAAAGAAGATTTTGCCATAAAGTTGAGATGAACACAACATTTTTATTCCTGGTTTAAAATGGCTGGACAATAAAGCCATGTACAGGATTTTTAGGATGAGAGTCCTGCCAAGCCTCTGAAGCAGGAATGCTAAACAAAGGCTGACTTGCTGCAGGGCTTCTTGTGAAATGTAGCCAGAAGAGTGGAGAGAGGACAGGAAGCATGCCTTCATATGGCCCACAACAGTAACCAAGAACAATGGGCAAAACCAACAGCTGTTGAGGCTAAGGTCCCCAAAACAGCAGCCTTGGACAGGAATTCTGATGCCCCTTGCTCAGCAAAGCATTCGGATCTTGTCGCTAATAGAGTCCCAGGAAACTATACATCACTTAGGAACAACAGCAGATGAATGTGAAACAGTTGTATTTCTCTGAGGCTGGGCAAAAAACTGTGAATGGTGAACAGCCCAGAAGGGAGAGGGGCACTCTGCCAAGATACTGACAAGCTGGAAGGAAGAGGACAGGCTGATAATGAGCAAAGCCCAGAAGCGCAGACGTCCCTTTCTTTCAGCTGCTGAGGTTTTCTAAATTGCCTTAATATATTTCTCTCATCCTTCCCCACTTCACAAAACTACAACTCTTCAGCTCCATTTTAACCCAGGTGAGGAAGTCCTGTTCTTTAGCATGTTCAGGTGACGATATATTTTCTCAGGCTCCTGTGGAAAGCAGGTGGTGGTGTTTAGCTACTTTTTAGCAGGAGCACAGGGTGTTGGTCCTTTTTGACTCCTGGCAGAAAGATCATAATACATGTAATTTGAAACTCTCATTGAAATATTGTGAAAAAACCCCTCAAGTTAGTGTTGACACTATCTAGCCCAGTGTCTGTATTCTGATGAGTTTCCATATGGAAGACAGAACTTTCTTTTTATTCAAGCCCTCAGGTTCCAGAGAATGCAAAATCTGACTTTTTAAGATGTGTTGATCTTGATAAAATTAAAAGTGTGGATTTATTAGTGAGATTAAACCAAAGTCATATAATAGCAGAGACAGGTTCACAAGAATAAGATGAACACTAACAATCAATCAGTTGAGGTCCAAGCCATGTGCTGAGATCAAATGGTGGTATTCACTAAAGTTCTGCTCTATGCCAGGAAAAAAGTAGCAGCCCAATGTGTTGCATTTAAGAAATGTATTTTTGTGTAGCTCAGAATGACATCAAATTGCACCTGTCAGGAGATTGAGATTCTGATATAACTTAAATCATGATATCCAAATGGCCAAGTTCTGAGCTGCGAGGAACACCTGCCAACATAACTAATAGTGAGGACAAAAAGCCTTTGGTAGCAAGTCCCTTGAGAAGGAGATAATAATATATGTGCCCTGTTCAATAAGCTCTTAGCCTGAGGTATTTCCAGTATGCAAAGAAAAGAAAGCTTACTTTTAATTTTTTATGCTGTCCCCCTTTATCTTGATACGTTTGTTCCATTTTCCTCAAAGAGGTTCTCAATTAGTTTAACAGAAGTTTTCTTTTCTAAAACCAAATCCAGTCCTGTGTGTAAGCCTTTGATGGGAGCTTCCATATGAAGAGATTGAAGAAGTGAGGGCTAATTATTATGGAAAGAATAAGTGCAACAGAGGATATAACAAAACCAGCACATATAATAGATCCTACTGCAGAGAAGGTCAGACAGGATCTCTTGATTATCCTTAACCACAGCAAAAGAAGGAAACACTCCATAAATTAAAAAACAAGATACCATTATATATACACACAGACACACATTTTTTTAGAAGAAATCTCACCTTGTGTGATACATGGCTATGAAAATTTACTTAGTGAAGGAAGTTTGCTGTGGAAAACAAAATACACGGTCTCAGGACACTATATTCTAGATAGCTTTGTTTCCAAAATGGAAACTTTGTGTGGAGAAGGGCCAAGAGGCAAAAGTAATCGTGGATTGAGACTTGCAGGACTGCAGAGAGGAGCCAGATCCACAGCCCTTCTCTTTCCCCCTTATGCTGTCTACTCTAAATATTATCCATTACTGATGTATCTTTTAGTGACAGAAAAAATATTGACTGCAATCACAGGCACAGAGCAAGCTCCAGCTGGACTAGCAGTTTTTCACTGGATGTTGCTGCTGCTTCAAATCAGAGGAGCCATTTCTAAGGTTGAGCTGAACCTGCCACTTGCTTGGATGTAGTTAAAGATTTTGTGCTACTGCCACATAGTTGGACAGACAAATGAACATCTATCATGTGAACAAAATGTGCCAGTCTTCTCCACACGACGCCACAGCTTCTTGTCATGTGATGGAAAGAGCATGAGCATTGAATCAGCTCCTGTTAGGATAAAAAAATATGGGAGAAGAAGTACCAGAGACAATCACAACACAGAGGTTCTTCCATATCTGATAGACTCAGATTCAAACAAAAGATGAAGATGTACAAGCAAGTTGTATTCTTAATCTTTTAATGAGACTTGAATTGTCACATAAAGGAATGTTTTCTTATCATATTGAGCAGGATATAGTGGGTCATAGGGAAGGAAGGTAATAGAGAAAAAGTTTACAAACTGGATGGTTTTTTTCTGTCTAAGAAGGGTTATGGAATAGCTATTGAGAGGCTTTTTAAGAACAGGCCAAGCAAATCTTGAGGGAAATGATTAAAGATATATTTTTGTGCAGCAAGAAAGCAGATAAAGTATTTTGCAGGGTTTTTGTCTATGAATTCAACCCAGAAGGCCATCTCTGCATTAAAGTGTCTATCTGTTGACTATAATTTATAGTAAATACGTTGTGAATCTTCTAGCTTTAGCTGTTCTCTGTATGGATGATACGGGGATCAAGATGACTTTCAGATGTGCAGGACATGCTGTGCTTAATAAAAAATGTGATGTACATAAACCCCTCATCTGGCTGAGGCCCAGCAGAGAAAGTTCATTTGGTACAGCAATCGCAGACAGACTTGCCAGCTCACTCCTAGATGTGTCTTTCTGGCTTTGGCAAGACACTGTAAGTTCAGGTGTGTCTGCATCTGTCACTGTTGACCTATTGTACAGTATAAAATCTATGCAAACAAATTATACTCTGTATCCTCAGTTGCTTGCCATGTTCTCTCAACAGCACTACTGTTTATTGAATGTCAACTATCAGAAATCCTCTGGCTTACTGCCACAGAGTATGCCCTTTTTTTCTCAACACAGGATTTTTTCATCTTGTCTACATAGACAAATTGATCAGCACAACATTCTTTTGTTATTATTTTTGTGGGGTAGGGATGGAGAGGAAGACACGGAGAATGGGATTGGATAGGACATCCCATTCTGAAACAGGATTGAGAAAGGATCACAGAAATTTACTGTTATGCAATAACGGAAAAAATACACTCTTATAGACCTCCTATTATAACTTTCTTTGAAGAACTATACTGGAAAAAAAAAAGTTCTATTGTTATACCTATTGGGCTGTTACGATATGTTTGCTCTACTGTAACTGTAGCAATGAATGAACCTTATAACATCCTTCTTGTTCATGGAGTTGTGTTCACTGAAGAACAAAAGCACCTGGCTCAAGGTAACATGCTGACTGATGGCACAGGAGTAACATGATGGACCAATGGATTCAACACAGAAGTTTAGTTATAGGTTACAGTTGATTCATATTATGTACTTCCATGTGCTACTCCTTACTCAATGTCGATTGGGATGGAATATCTGCACAGCCCTTCCCTTCCCTTCCCTTCCCTTCCCTTCCCTTCCCTTCCCTTCCCGGAACTCCCTTCCCTTCCCTTCCCTTCCCTTCCCTTCTCCTCTCCTCTCCTCTCCTCTCCTCTCCTCTCTTCTCCTCTCTTCTCCTCTCTCCTCTGTCCTCTCCAAAATAATCTTTTTCTACACTGTTATCAATATAGTATCTGAGTCAAAAAACCCAACATATTCCTATGACATTAAATAATTATTTATATGTATGATCCTTGCACTTCAGAGTTCATGCCAAAGTATTTCCATGCCATTAGGTGAAGTTGTTATACACAGTCGCCTTGCTTGTCATTGGTACACAGAAATAGCAGATAGCCACAAATAGCATATATCACTTAAAAAAAGGTATTTTAACTGTGGATATACATGCAGAAGAAACTCATAGGTGCAGGTAGATGTAAGCAATTTCTGTGTGCTCTGTGCGTGCAGGTGCTGCTGCAATGGGACTGTGTGGGTAAGAAGATGAGGCTTTGTGCTGATATGTTCTGATGATAACTTCACAAAATGAAGAAAATTGGAAAAGTAATAGTAATACCATTAAATTTAGAGTTTATGGGGAAGAAGGTTATGAATGTTGCTGAAATAAATCCTTGTTCTGCAATTTTAGCAGCCATCTTCATCTACATGCCCAAGACATCTGCAATAGAAACATAAAGATCCTTGGATCACAATGCTCTATGATATATTGCAATTTCTATTATGTAGTCATGTCTGCCTGACCATAATAAGCTCTATTTAAGATGAAAAAACCATAGATCCTTGCTCAGTATTTCTCTTAGAATATTGTTACAAAATCTTATTCTTCTAGTGTAATAAAATATCATAAATTGTAGGCTAAACTGAATCACATCTAGGTTTTGCTCATTTGTTCTGGTGTCAACATTGCCCTTTAACGTACAATGTTATTTTGCTTGTTTTAGGCAATGGCTTTTTTCCCTTGAACTTCCTTCTGTTCTGTTTATTCTCCTGATGTATTTTTAGGAAACAATAATTTCTTCGTTCGGTCTTGGTTTTGCTGGTTTTCCCTGCTAGGCTGAAGAACTTTGTTTTCTTTTTTCACTCATCCAAAAAGATTCTGTATCATCCATGACATTTTAATGCACCCTTTCTTATGCCTTTAGAATTAACTTTATTAAGTTTTGGTGACTACACACAGGATTTCAGACTAAGTCTTATGAGTATTAATAGCATTAATACTCTAATATCTGACCACAGTTTTTGTCAGCAGGCTGTGTTTTTGTCAGCATAGTAGATGGCTTTGATCCCAATCAAGAACAAAAGGATATTGCAGTCATTCAAATGGGATTTGATATTGTAGCTTAATACAATTTCCCTGCATAACAGTGAAAATTGATCTTTATTAACCTGTTTTCCTTTTCAGGTGCTTGTATACAAATGAGTTTTCTGAGTAAGCAGTGCATGATTTATCAGACGTCATTCACCATCTCCAAGGAAGAGTTTTCACTTTGTTTTTACCCTTATCTAACCTCCTCTCTGTAGTGAAGGAATTCCAGCCTCTCCATCTGTCTAACAAGTACACACTTACTGTATTTACATTTCCTTTGCCTACTTTTCAGAAAGCTGCATAAAAGTGAGACCAAAAGAAGAGGAGGTGAGAGCACTGACAGGTGGGTGATGTGCCCAGTAGCAGTGATAAGCAACAAAGGAAGAGAACTCAGGTAAGAAAAATTGATGAAAGCAAAAAGTCGTTTTGTTTCCTCCATTCTCCCTATGAAACAAGATGTACTCTCCTCAGACTTTTGTAATGCTGTCTTTTTTGAGTGCCCAAAGTGTACTAACACTTGAATAGAATTGATGTAGCTATTCTGAAATGACAGAAAATCAATGTGAAACAGCAACAGCAGTCACTGTAAACATTACTAGTGTCAGTTAATTAGGGTTTATTAATTAGTATATTACAGTTATAATACATTGGTAATTATTTTTTCTTTGTTTGCACCATGGCACAGGTCTTGTCTATGGCTGTTGTTCACCAGCCTCTATTTTCTCTCTCCTTTTCTCCTTGTATACAGTATCTTCTCTCATGCATTAAATTCTCCTGCACCACTGCACTTAAAACAGCCTTTTGCCAAGTGATCCATCCCAGATGATTCATCTGACTTTTCCATTAGTGCAGTTTCTCCCTGTTCTTGCCCACTGAATGTAGTGCAAACTGGTCACAGAGTATAAGTTCTTTTCAGTAGGCATCCTAAACTTGTCTGAGTTTTAAAAGACATTGTTCCCAGAGTCTTGTAAACTTAGCTGTCATTATGTTACACAGGGGAAAAAATTATTTTCTTATCCCTTTTTTACTATGTTAGCAGTGACTGTAAATCTATTTATGGGAAAAAGAACTCCATACAATATTTTTTTGGTACTAAGTGAATCCCTCAGGTTCATGCCAGCCAAATCAGATGCTGGTATTTGCTCCTTCCCTATGATCATCAGTACTCCAGGATTGCCAAGAGACTAAATTTCTCTTGAGAATACCAATTTAACATCTAGCTTTCTCCTTTTCTGCCTTTCCCTCCAGGTATCCCTTTGCAGTAACAATCAAGTACTAGGAATAATTTACTCTACAAAGGAATGGAGGGAAATACTTTTGTGACACTACACTGTAGTCTTTTCAGTAGGAAAGGATACTTAATAAGAATTGCTAGGAACTACACCTGGGGCCTGGAGAAAAGCAGAGCTGTGAACAATGCTTGAATCTCTAAGTGGTCCTCAAGAGGCTTTTTGCCAAATTGCCTAGTAGTTGTAAGTTTCTTTTCTTGATATTACACATTATCATGTAATGGATTTTATTTTTAATAGTATTTTGATATGTTTTTTCGGTAGATTAGTAGTGTTTCTCTAATTCAGAACTCTTATTTCTTTCATATTCCATTCATTGTCTCAAATTCATTGTTTTGTGGAGGATTCAGCATTCTGAGCTACTCCTAGACCCCTAAATGTAAAGCAAATGCACCCTAACACACCTGGCAGATATAATTTTCTGATTTCAGATATAGCTATTAAGCATATATCTGTCAGGTGACTTGCCAAAGGTCAAACAGATAGTCTGCAGCTGGGTCAGGTCTCTTGAGTCCTGGTCCAATAATCTTACCAGAAGAAGCATACTTCCTCCTAGCATTTCTGGCACTTTTATTGTCAGGAAGATGAAGAATGGTTAAACGTTACCTGTGGATGTCAAAGAATTAACTTTTATTTTAATTTGACAAAATAATTTAGCTCTGACTCTTAGTGTAAAAGATCATTAATGCAATATGTGAAGTGGCATTGTTGCCTAACCTAGGTACAGAAGAATTATTTTTATATTGGTGAAATAATGTTAAAATTAATGAAAGATATAATTATTTGATATGGAAAGATAGTCACATTTTCCAAAATAAATTCAATTTTAGCTGGCACTGAGATTGAGACGTTTAAGTACAGGATGATTTATTTTAGAGAAAAGAGAAGGGAGTATAGACTAATAGTATAGTGCCTTTAGCAAACTGAACTATGCAGTTGCTGCTAGTGACTTCAATAATTGCATGATAAATCATTCTTGAATATACAATACCAAGGTTTTTCACTTAACACCCTGATTTTCTTGTAGCTCTGTTTCTCAAATGCTGTAAAATATAATGTTTGCTTTTTAAGGATGACATCTAAAGGAAAAAGTCCCTAGAAGCTTGAAGAGGTAGAGACTAACCATCTAATTGTGAGTTGGGTCTGTTTTGTTTGTTAGTTTGTTTGTTTTTAATTATTGTTTATTTATAATCCTGCTTCAAACTAAATCTCATGCTTTTCTTGGTCTGGTTATGTGACTAGATTAAAGAGTGCATTATTGGAGCTAACTCTGCTGGAAAAAAAAGCTCTTCTGATGAAAGCCACAAAGCATTTCTGGGTACGTTATTACTCTTCAATTTTCACTAAAGAGAAAATGGAAACATTTGAGACAGGGAATCCTGTGTATCCCAATTTCATTGTAGTTGAAAGGAACATAATGAAATCCTAGACTTGTACCTAGAAAGAACTTACATGCTTCCTTTTCAATGACCATGCTTCCTTAACTTTAGATGAGGACTTGCCAAGCTTTTGCTTTGCCTCTTTCATTGACTTGACCTGTGTATTTCACAGGTTTTTTGAAATACATAAAAGTCACAAAAGCCAATATATGTAGTTCATTAGGGCTGCAGCCAGAGCTCAGTGGGGCAGAGGAAGGGCAAACAAGAGTGAACACAGTTTTTACCTGTATTTTATAAGATAACTTAGTTCTTTACAACTTAAATGGACAGTGGGTATCAGACAGTAGAGATGCGCCTGATTAGAAAAGTTGTCGTAAGCCTCAGTGGCTGGAAGCTGAAGGTAGACCAATTCAAACATGGAATAGGGCCCGTTTGTCTGGGTATGAAAGTAATTAACCACTAGAATGACTTACTTTGTAACAGAGAACTTAGGGCAGATTCTTCATTATTAGAAGGTTTTGCATCAAGCCTGTCTCTTTTTCAAAAGATAAACTCTCCAACACTACTGGAGGTTTCTGTCTTAGTTCAGAAACTGTAAAGTGGAATGATATGGCCTTCTCACACAGACAGCAAAATGAAATAATCTGCCTCTAAAGCTATAAATCTATTAAATTTTAGAATTGGTTCAATGTGGAAGAATTTCCTTGTGGCATGTGTTGGAAACTAAGGTATGGAGGGAAGATATTTGTTAACATTATAAAATTCTGGTGTGGCAAATGGCATTTCTGTGTGGTAAAAGCAGTCTACTCGCACCAGAAGAAAGCATCCCTCAAAGCCATTCAATTTCTGCAAACGAGGTCATCCAGATGTACTGCATCTGCATAACTATGACCACTGTTCATCCAGCACACCAGAGCTGTTCTGAGCTTAGGCAGAATGCCATCTGTGAGCATATTTTATAGTTTGAAAATTTGCCTTATAAATCCTTCATTGTACAAATACTTAATATAAAATAAAATTTTAAAAACCTTATCACTAAGTAGGTTATAAAAATAGTTTTAGTGCCACAAAATCAAAAAGAGGTGAAGCCTGGTTTTATGAAGTTCTTTGGATATTGGCTTGTTTGCAGAGACAAATAAGGCAGCCTGCCTGGAGCTGAGATATTAATCCATCTCAGTGAAAACTAAAGGTACACACAAAGGGTATTTAACTGTGTCATCTTTTGCTCTGCATCTGGAAATGCTGCACTATAATCTAGGAGCAAAAGGTGGTCTACATCACTTCAAACGTTTAGTGGCTAGTTAGAGCTTTGTTCCATGAGAAATCCTAGTGCTAATGTATATAATTATACAGTTAAACATGGAGTCCCTGACAGATTAGTCAAACAGTAAATATTTTCTTCAGCACCACCTGCAGATTTGTGTAGGGAATTTTGTATCTGCTTACAAATAGGATCAGTAGAAGGGACATCATGGTCATGGTGAGAAATATTCAGATTATATTTTATTCATATTTCTGATTCAAATGTACTACATTGTAGAGTTCCAAAGATACTTCCAAGTAAACACTCCAGAAAAAATAGCTGGCTGAGAATGTGCATCAGGAATCTTCCCTATTAGTCTTTGTAGATTTGACATTTCACTTTTGGACACTTTTAGAGCACTGTGTCTCCTACAGTCTTTCAAATACTCACTTGACACAATTTTCTGAAAATATTTCAGTGTGCAACTAGTAAAGTGTCATATCAATATGTTTTGATCTAATTTTTAAAGTACAAATATTTTTCTTAAAATATGTTTCTCATATAGTTTGAAAAGAACAAATATTAATAAAGGAAATGGAATATTTAGCTGATGATGTAAATACTGTTTAAAAACGTGTATTTTAGTCATTGTAGAAAAGGATAACTCGGACAGAACTAAAAGGACTGAGTTTCACTTTTTCTTCATAGAGAATGAAATGAATGTTGATTATGGGTCCAACATCAACAACACGCAGAAGACATGGGCAAACATTTTACTTTTCTATCATCCTTCAATTTAAGCCCATTCTTTTCAAAACTCATTTAGAAGCTGGGCTGATTCATGGCCGGCTTAAATTCACCTTTTTTAAGAATTAGACTGATGCTCAGTTTCTTTCAGAATTTTAGGCATTGCAGTGCACATTCCCTGAGTGCCTGCATTTGGGTGATGTTAGCATTGGTTCTGAGGGCTTAGGGTACATAAGCTGTGAGATTTGGTTTGTGCTAAGGGCAACAAATCATAAAATTTTCCTAAGGAGTTATGACAGAGGCTGGGTGCTGCCATATAGTCTACTGATGTCTAATAATAACCAAGGGAAATACAAGAATACATAAATGTAGTGTAATGTTAGCCACAGTAAACAGACTGGTTAATTGCTAATGATGACCCTTACTCGGAGTGGATGATTAATTACCTAAGGTGGTTCAGGTAATATTCTTAGAAATAAAATTACTTACATGTATTTTTGAGCTTATACATGACCCAAATTTTTCTGTCTTGAATAGACTGTGAATGAATCTAGATTTGAAGGATTTGTGTATTTTAGATTAGGTAGGGAGAATGACAAGTTTGAGCAGGCATTCCCAAAGTCCAGCACAGGTGAGTCTTAACAATGTCCTAATTAGCTAAATGAATTCTTGATTTGGCCTTCTGTCCCCAAGTGTCCCTTGCATTATTCATCAGATGCCTATTATACTAAATTTTGTTACTTGTTAGGGTTTTTGATGTTCCTTCAGTTTTCAGTAATTTGCTGGAAAGTATCATCTGAAGATAAAAAAAAGCTAAATGGAGCTGAGTAAGTCTTATTTTATTTTCAAAAAATATGTGCAAGCTCTCATTTTTTGGTACACAGTAGAAACAAAACAGTGGGATATACCTTCTGTCACATATCTCCAAGGCACTTTCTCAGTGAGAAGTTTACCTGCAAAGATTTTTCTTCATTTCAGTTTCATGTAACAGGTTCTTCTCTCACTCCAAATTGAATTCACTGTCTTTTCTGAAGATTTCTGGACTGTTCCTAGTACACACAAATTCTGAAAAGTCCACCAAGAAAATAGGAAATAAAGTCTCTTCAATCAGCCTGGTTTCTGACCAGCCATGTATATACAGCCCATATTTTGGAAAATAGCATCAGTTTTTAAAACATGGAACAATTACATGTTCTGAACGAAGGGCAGCCAGCAGTTTCAGGGATAAGGCACCTGGGATAGGGCAGCTCTGGTTGTGTGTATATATGAGGAAATGAGATGCTGGAAAGCAGGGCCACAGAAAGGGACCTGGGGATCCTGGTCGATGGTAAGTCGAATATTAGCCCTGGCAGCCAGGAGGGCCAAACCTGTCCTGGGGACATCAGGCAAGGGAGGGGATTGTCCTGCTCTGCTCTGTACTGGGGCAAGCTCACCTTGAGTCCTGGGGGGCAATTTTGGGTGCCACAATATAGAAGGACATTAAACTATTAGAGTGTCCAAAGGAAAGCAACAAAAATGGCAAAGGGCCTTGAGGGGAAGCGTTTGAGGAGCAGCTGAGGGCACTTGGTCTGTTCAGCCTGGAGGAGACTGAGGGGAGACCTCACTGCAGTTACAGCTTCTTGTGAGGGGAACAGGAGGGGCAGACACTGATCTCCTCTCTGTGGTGACAGTGACAGGACCTGAGGGAATGGCCTGAAGCTGTGTCAGGGGAAGTTTAGGTTGGATATTAGAAGAAGGTTCTTCACCCAGAAGGTGGTTGGGCATGGGAACAGGCTCTCCAGGGCAGTGGTCACAGCATCAAGCCTGACAGAGTTCAAGTGTTTGGATAGTGCTCTTCTTGTGGTGTGAGTCTTGGGGCTGTCCTTTGAAATGCCAGGAGTTGGACTTGATAATCCTGCTGAGTTCCTCCCACCTCAGCATATTTTATTATTCTAAGACCCCCATTTCAGCTTGACCCATCTTTTCAGCAGAATCCAATAGAGTGACTGTCATTATATGCCATCTAAACCAGAAAGCAAACCAAATGCTTTTCAGAATTTTACAGAATACGTATGGTACAAGTATGTACCATACATATTCTGTAAAATTCTGTATTACAGAATACATACAGTCAAAATCAAACTTTCATAACAATGCTTTTTTTCCTGACAGGAAATTTTCACATTTGCAACAAAAATTGATTTGATGAACACTGGAATTTGCCTGCAAACTTTTGCCTTTTTGATGGATTCTTTTCCTCTCTTTGGGAATTTTTGTGTTTCTGTTTGGAAATCTGAGTCAGAGACTGTTGCTTTTGTACAATTGGAGAATTGTTTTACTGCTGCAGCCATTCTATTCTCAGCTATTACAGTTAAATCCCTAATCTTATATCCCCCTGCTATTTCCTCCGGTAATCTTCAGGCATTTGGCTTAATTTTTGTGCCTAGATGTATTCTACACACCATGCATCTTATTTACATCTTACCACATAAATTACCTCTGAAGTTTTTTCCAGGTCAGGATTCTGATTTATTTCCAGAGTTGTGAAACATTTCAACATTTCCCTAAAAACTTCTAATATCCTTTTAATGGTATTTGCTCTCAACTTTCCTTTGACTAAAGAATATGAGTTTTCAATTTTGCATTGCAATATTTCTGCAAATTCCTTTGTTCCTCTTCAACAACTCCATAGAAGAGGTTTCCTGGGGTCCCTGTTGCACACTGACACATGAGGTGTGCCAGGATGACATTTTGTACTCTCTCATTGGTTGCTTTTCCATGAGCTGTCAAAAGAAATGCGATATGCTGATTCCAATGCCTTTGATACTGTTCTAAAATGATGGCCAGCTGAGCCCTTCAAATCTAATTGAATTTTGCATCCATCTCATTTTACCATTGGTGCTCAGGGCAAGAGAAAATTATCTGGATTCCCAGAATCTTCCAGGGCAGCTGAAATATTTTGGGTTAGAATTTCACCCTTCACTGATATACAGTCCCTAGGGATTTAAAAAATCCATTCATTCATTAGCAGAGCTGGATGGAAAATACTAGGTGATCTTGTTGAAAAAGCTACATCATTAAAATTTACTTTTTTTTCCCCAAATGGGAATGAATAAAAATAAAATAAAACTGGTAGGTGAGAAAGATTGATGAGATTTCAGGATCTGAATCTTTCAAGAAGTGTGTGAGCCAGAAAGGAATTTTTTGGCTTTCTAGATGGCCTTATGGAAGGTTTTTGTTGACTGACAGAATTAGCATTGTCTGAAGCTTGCCAGGACAGCTGCAAAAAGACAGGACCCTCCCCAAACTGCTCTTCATACCCTAGGTCTGGGAGCCATTCAACCTTTCTAAACCCAGGGGAATAAAGACATGACTGCACTGTGGAGTAAAGCACATAAACTTGGTTGCCAGCCAGCCTCGTCACAGGTTTGCCATGTGGCCTCAGTGTAGGGCCATGCCCACAGCACCACGTTCAGCTGTGCCAGTGCACACAGACAACCTTGTGCCAACATCATCCCAGCATCAGGAGTCATTCCTCAGTGTAGGCATCACCAAACCTTCAAGGCACAAGGCTCAGAAAATTTGTCAAGTTCACTGGCCGGAAATGAAGTTAAAACATTACTGTTGATGATAAAAGACATTGCTTCCTGTGGATGCATGTTTAGTAATATACTTCTGGAAGGATAACTCATATTTAATACCTTGAGGTATAAAAAATAATTGTTTTCTGAAATCACTGACCAATTAGTGGGCAAGCAAAAGCCAAATGATAAAACTGTTTACAAGGTTACATAAAAGCCAGCTTTTAAAATTCTATTCATTGCTAGTGCCACATATGATTTTGAACTTATTTGTAAAGCTGTGTAATTAAATCTATTAAAGAGATGGGAAAACTGATGAGGTATCCAAAGAAAACTTGAATTTTAACATTGGCTTTTGGAGTTTGGGAAAAATGGCAAATAACTGTATTTTGTAAT
Organism: Irena cyanogastra; assembly: GCA_013397155.1. Taxonomy (NCBI): domain Eukaryota; kingdom Metazoa; phylum Chordata; class Aves; order Passeriformes; family Irenidae; genus Irena; species Irena cyanogastra. The sequence continues at coordinate 237,407 of VWZV01007875.1, forward strand.
AGAATAGAGGATGTTTTTCTTGGTATTTAGGAAAAAAACTTGGGAGCCAGAATATACCTAGTTATAGCTCTGGCATCAATTTTTGCTCCATTTTTCCAATTACAGCAACGTTTTAAAGTCTGAATGTTTAAATATAGCTAAGATAGTAAGCAGTGAGTTGCATGAGGAGTAAATTCCCCCAGCTTCTTTGGGAATCAAGGGTGCTGATTTAGGAGGATGAATGTGAATGCTTAGCTTGACGATATTAGGCATGGTGATTGGACAGTGCTGGCCTAATCAGCACTGTATTTCACTTTGCATACCTGTGAAACAGGACTACTAACATGAATGAAGATTATTCAGTACTAAGTCACTCTCAGACCAGTTGTACATGTTATAGAAGTGCAAAGCATTATTAACATCTATAATCTGAAATTTTGGTGTTGGGCAGACTCCTTGCATATTCTTTTGTTGCAAGAATGCAGTCTCATCCTGTGAGAGGCCTTTTTCTTACAGTAAAATTATCATCTTTTGAAATACTTTACTCAAATATACTAGTGATAGCCAACACTCATTTGATACAGAGGGAAATGTCAAGTATATTATTCAATAACTATTCACCCTGTTCCAAAGGCAATAATTAGTGATATAATCAGGTACAAAATTGCTGCAATGAAGAATTCACTAATAGAGTATGATTAGCTCCCCCAGAAAGTTACTATACTTTTTTAGAATCACAATCACTCTGTTACTAGCTGCCAAAGAGTGGTTTTGCCAGTGTATTGTCAATGACTACTCTCAAAAGTACCCTTCAGTGGATAGCAAAAAACTGAAAAAGCAATTCTCTCATTGAGTAATGATTGTTCTGGATAGACCCTGTAGCACAGTGTAATACAAACACAGAACTGTATGATTTATTTATAGACCCTTGGTTTTAATGACTCACCAGCTATTCCAGTGGTTTGTGGGCTACTTGACATGTTGGGGTTTTTTTTAATTGAAAGTTACTGCAAGAAAGAGTAAAGGCCATCCTCTAGTACAAATCCTATGAGATTTTTAGAAACTTGAAATTTAGAAAAAGCTTACTTTTAGATCCCCTAATAATGTTTCTTCTCTCACAGCAGATATCCTGAAGAGAAAAGTGTGGAAAAAAAAGGTGTTATTCAGGTCCCATTGAGACATGCAAAAGGTTTGAAAGGACAGGCTCAGAATTCTTCTTTCTTGGTTACTCAGGGGAGGGATGTTTCCCAATGGCATGAAGAAGCTACAGGGATTATCTGTAGCATAAAAAACCCAGCATCTCTGGTAAATTACAGGTACAGTATGTGATAACATTCATCAGACTCATCAGGGAACTGATGGAATCAGGCTTTCTCAGTGAGCAACAAGCAAACAGCAAATTAAATTCTATCTGCTCTATCTCCTATGGTGTGTCGGTACATTTAAAAAATAAGAACTTAGATGTCCCCTTATTCCATTTTATTCTCTGCATTACTCAGTATAAAGATAGACTTGTTGCACTGGCTCTGTATTCTGTGACATAAATATACACTGTGATGTATCAATCTAGTTCTGACAAACTGTACAGGGAAAAAAGAGCATTGATAAATATCGGAAAGAAACTATGAATGATAAGGAACTTGCAGGAAGTCAGATAACCTTAAAATCAAATGTAATTTTTCTTTAATTTTCAATGACTTGGAGGTTCTACTTTCAATCTAGCCATGAAAATTCACATTTACTAAAAGCTGAACCAAATTCACAGTTTTTTAAGTACCTTACTTCTGTTTGAAATTCTGGTCAGCATGCCTTCAGGTGAAGATTCATCTCTCCTAACCTCTGACACAACACAGAGATACATAAATGAAGATCTAAGCTGCCTCATGTTTCTGACTACAAACAACAAAAAAACCAGTGGTAACTCCGGCAGCATTACAAATCCTAAATGGTCAGAGTTGAGGAAGGGTGAGGAAGATGAGGCTCCAAACCTGAGGACACCAGCACCTCTGAACTGAATGGGCTCCAACCCCCCAATGGGTAAGTTATGTGTAGAAGATGTAACAGACTGGATTTTATGGGCAAATATGATTCTGCATATTTATCTTGTAAAAGACAGACCACTCTACCACTGCAAAAAGTGCTTCAAGATTTGATCAGGTGAACAATTAACAATGCAAGAAATGATAGGTTTTTGACTTGAGATTTTATTTAGAAGTTAAGCCCAATAAGTGGTTTGAATATATGAATTGTTCTGCAAGAGGAATCACTCATGAGCAGAGTGCTTCCGACAAGGCTGATTCAAGCAAAAATATTTTTCTACTCTCCTGAAAACTAAGGCTGGATTGTTTTTTTCTGAAATTAACCTTTAAAAAAAAACCAAACAAACAATCTTGACTTTAGATGTCTGAAAATCTGATTAGCAATTATTTAATACTGCAAACGTGACCTGTTCAGTTAACTCTTCTCCCTCAAATGAATTTGGATTGACTATAAAAATTCCTTCTTTTATGCTTTTTGAAAACATATTTGATAATCATAGAATGATAGAATGATTTGGTTAATGATTCTGAGAAAATTTTAAAATGTCAAAAATTTCTACTTTTCAACTCTTGAATGGGGAATGCCTTTCCACTTCATTTTTTCACAGAGTAGTTTCCAATTTTTCAACCATCTTAACACATCAAAATAATGCAAAGTTAGGAAGGATTCAGAATTACATGGGACCAGGCACCTGACAAAACATCACCACAGCAACATTCTGCAAAAACAAAATGAGAGCCCTTGTCCTCCAGCACACAGAGGCCTGCTACCACATCTCCTTCCACAGTCTATTAGGGAGTGTGCTTTTCATCAGAAGCAGATCTCTATATGAACAAAGCAAATTGAATGCCTTATTTTCCTTTTCCTTCAAGATTTTCTTTACAATGCTGAAGCTTTAAAAATTGCCCCAATCTAATGTAAAATCTGTAGGAATTTATTCTAGCTTCTGTAAATCTCTGGGATTTGCAGTGCATTTTGCATTTTTCTTCTGCTCCTGTTGCTAACTGCTTTCTGTTTCTGGCAGGAACCCATCATTTTTTTGAGTAATTACACTATCTCTTTATGTGTATGATGATCAGCTTTAGTGCATTTACCATCAGTTTCTTCTCCCTGCCCCGTGAATCCATAACAATCCTCTCTGTGGTGCCTGATGAAATAAAGACTTCATGTAAAAAGCTCCATCATAGATATGAGGGAAGAGGATTGTTTGCTGTAGGAGCAAAGCAGACAGTCTCAGTATAGCAGTGGCATTGGAAAAAAATGTGCGAGCTGTAAATTTTAATGAGGAGCATGTTTTACGGAAAGAAAAGTCTTTACTTTTTATTTGTAGATGTTAGCTTGCATAGGGCCTTCATTCTGCAATATAAAACTGACTAAAAGGACCCCTTCTGCAATGAGAAATCAAAATCCGTTCTCTTTTAAGAAGTTTTCTTTTATGTATGGACCACCAAGAAAGAAACTTCCAAACAAGGCTTCTCTGTTCCTGCCGAGGTTTGAATTGAAATCTCTCCTCACATTTCCTGAACTGCAGGTGAGATATCAGCCTCTCACTCTGTCGGCCTTAGAGATCAGCATGGAACTGGCTTAAGGTGGCTTGATATAGATTTGCTATTTGCAAATTAAAATCCTTCATCTCTGAAAAGGATCCAAAATAGAATACAGTTCTTTATTAACTGTGGCCCTAAAGTTTTTAATGGCTCTTACCTCAGAGGGTCTTTCAAGGTTTGTCTTTTCTGATCTATTATACAGCCCTAATTATTTTAGATGTTAGAGCACATATGTGCAACTATTGGGGTAGCTCATGTAAACTTAGGATCTTAGGGCTAAGAAAATTTATGGCCACATATGTAAGACCTATGAGGCTTTTTTTTCCCCCCAAAGAAAATAGTTTAGAAAGAATAACTTGAGGAATGAGCAGCGAATAAACATATTTTACCACTATTAGATAGAGGGGATAGATCATGAGCTGTCTTAAAGCATTTTACACTACTGGCAGTTCAACTACATTTGTCTGCTCCTGTCCTATGCACTTATTTCAGTCTGCAGAAGTGAAGACCTTTCCTGAAATATAAAACAATTAGATGAAACACCTGTCCCAGAAGGAAATTTTGCAAGTAGCATTTCTTCAAAATTTTTATAACCTATTTTTCAAACCTAATTCCTTTATTAATTTTATAATTTTTATTCAGGATTTACATGTTTTCTATTTACTATTGTAGCACATGAATCTGCCATGTTGTATCCTCATGATCGACAAGTTGTTAAGTAGAATTCTTGTTGTCTGTTACCATGAAAGGCTAATCTCTTTGGGGTGGCTTTTTTGAACTCCTGCTTTCCCAACTAATTTCTGGAGGTCACTATCATTCATCTGTAGGCTTTGCACTTTAAAAAATGACAGGCTGTGATAAGACAGTGGCTGCTCTCTGATTGTTTCCAGTGGGTGATTCCTTCTGACAGGGCATTCCCCTGACACTGAAATTCTGCTAGAACATTTCAGATCAAAGTGACTTCTAATAGTTTAAAATTTTCTAGAACTTAAACAAGGTATGAACATTGGGAATGAGGTTCTGTTTTTATCATAGTGAAGAATACCTTAGAGGAAAAAACATTGATCCTACAGTGTGATTCTACTAAGAATAAGATATTGGTTCTTCATGAGGTAGTTGGACTGGAATTCAAATAAGCTAAAGCAGGCATTTAAGAGAAAATCAAGTTCTATCCTTCTTTCCATAATCAGGGAAAAAAGAAAAATTGGGTCTTGTGTATAAGTACTTGAAGAAGTCCAGATCCTTTCCAAAGTTGGGATAAAACAACAAGGCTTGGTGGATTCTACTTTGACCTGTGACAGAGCTTGAAAGTTCTTGTATATTTAAAAATATACATCAGTGAGCATGTCCTGTACAATTTAAACTGGTGAAGCTTGATTTCCCAATTTTTTACCTGAAGGACACAAAGCTGCTTTATAGCCAGTGCTAAACAGAGCAGATGTTCAGAGGACCTTTTGGGGCTTCCAGTTATAACTGAAATGGCCTACTTTGCAGTCTTGTGTTTCTGTGATTTTGAATAAGTCTCATTCAGTCTCTGTGACGTACCATACATATATTGCAGAGGATGTATGCTGGGATGTTGCTCTTCTACCTATATGTGAGTCAGAGTGTTTCATTTGGCAGATGAACCCAGAGTGAGAGACTTCTGTTGGTCACAGTTTGGAGAAAAATGGGATGATGAGAGGAATCAGTGAAGGTTGGAGGCATCTGCTGCTGTTCCTTACATTTGCTTGGGGGCATTTGTGTGAAAAAGGAGCTATATCATAAATGGCATGATACTCCAAATATTTAGAGTATTTGCTCTAAAAAGGAAAAAAGAGGCTGCTTAAGGAGCTGACAGAAAGAATTTAGGTCTGTGTGTGATGCATGCTGTAGATAAGAGATTTGAGAGACAGTGGAGGTTGTTAGCAAAACAGTGTACATGGGAAAAGAAGCCACAGGCAGGAGAGAAGCTAGCAGAGCACTGACACTGCAGGAACAGCCACACATTAACCACAGACTGCTCTGGAGAAGGGTGGCAGAGCACTGGGAACAGCCCTTGGAGCAACCCATGGACCCTTACAGTGAGGAAGACCTGGGACTACACTTTTGAGGGCTAAGGTGTATTTTCTATCATCAGGGTTGTACCAGGAAGGATTTAGTCAGCCTGTGCTCCTGTAAAAGGCAATACATCTGCCACACTCTAAGGTCTGTTCCTGGACATCTTTGTGAAGCACAGACTAACTGCACCTGTTATCTTGTCACAGCTGAAATGCATTCCATGCTCCTCATGTGCTGTGGATCTGCTATTAATTTTTGTGAATGTTTTCCCACATATTTTGAAAATTATTATGGAAGTGCAGATTATATGATGGTAACATGCAAAGGCCTCTGTCCACATTTCTACCTTCTGTATCTTTCCACGTTGCTGGTACTGAAACACCGCGGGAGAAAGCCCAATACTGCATAGTCTGTGGTTGTGTGCCAAAGTGGTTAAGCAGCAAAATCAGGCCCACTGTTAGTGATGGCAGTCTGTAAAACAGGAATAATTTTCTATTGAATACCTGATTGAATTACTCATGAATTGCTGCTCTGCTGAGAAAATGATACTGGTGGTTGGCAGGAGATCACCATTTTTATTTGCTAGAGTGTATTATCTGAATTTGCCTGTCAGGTGATTGCCTGGTTAGCCCCTTCCCAATATAAATAACTATGTATTGCAAAATGTGACAAATAATAGTAATAAACTTTATAGGAGAAAAAAAATAATTTTTCTGCACTTAACCCAGACATTTATCTACCGCTTACAAAAAAATTGGGCTGAGCAGATGATAATATATTCCAGTGGTTTGAAAAAATAAAAAGGATGAAGATTCACTGTTTTTCCCCCTCTCCTTCTTCTTCTTGTAGCTACAGTTTGGAATAGCTTTGCATTGAAGTGGTATTTTATTTCGTTATGCTTATGAAGTTTGATGATTTGAACAGCCCTTGAAGTAGTATCATTTTGTTCAGTGAGCCAGACATCGCAAAATTGTGCATTTTAATGTAATTGAGATAATTCTGCCTGATAGCTGGTAGAAAATTACATTAAAATTTGTATGCATTGGCCAGCTCATTTAATGTGATATGTCACTTTTTCAGATGATCGGCATTTTTTCCTGGTACTCCAGAGCTGTGTAGCAAATCAACTTTTTTTGTACTTTGTCTCTAATATTAAAATAATGAACAACATAATACTTCCCAAGAAAGAAATACGTTGCTCAATTTACCTTTGGCAAAATGAAGCCATTAGGAACACTGCTTTCCCAACTGCTCTTTGGAGGGAAGGGGCAGTATACTGTTAATAGATACACGGGTTTCATTCAGACCACAGAAAACTTATGTCATGTAACAGCTGACTGCGAGCCTCACTCTGTTCCACTGTGAAGCAGTGGGAAAGATTCCTCTCGTTTCACTGCCACTGCCCAAAGTGGTGCATTACACTAGCTGGACTGAAAGAGTTAAACAGGCTGTTTGTGGGCATACCATACCCATGACAGATTCTTCTCAAAATGGGTAGGATCAAAGAGGATCATTGTGGAATGATCTTTTTACAGGCCCCCAGCACAAAAGTGTAAATTTCAGTGACTGGAAGGAAGGTGCAAACACCATGCCTTGCAGATAATCTTTTGTCAGGAGCAGGAAATACAAGGCCCTTCCTTGCAGAGGTTCAGTGACTGAGATCATTGGTTCAAATCCAGCTTAGATCTGAGCCACTGATGGAGCTGGTGTGGCCAGTGCCAGTGGTGTACCTGCTCCACCTGCGAAGAGAGGAGCGTCAGCGTCCAGCAGTGGCCATAAATCCAGCAGTGTCCATCCCGGAGTGTCCATCCAGCAGTGGCCATCCAGCAGTGGCCATCCATCCAGCAGTGTCCACCCCAGAGTGTCCATCCAGCAGTGTCCATCCAGCAGTGGCCATCCATCCAGCAGTGGCCATCCTGGAGTGTCCATCCCGGAGTGTCCATCCAGCAGTGTCCATCCATCCAGCAGTGTCCCCCCCAGAGTGTCCATCCAGCAGTGGCCATCCAGCAGTGGCCATCCATCCAGCAGTGTCCATCCTGGAGTGTCCATCCCGGAGTGTCCATCCAGCAGTGGCCATCCATCCAGCAGTGTCCACCCCAGAGTGTCCATCCAGCAGTGGCCATCCAGCAGTGGCCATCCATCCAGCAGTGTCCATCCTGGAGTGTCCATCCCGGAGTGTCCATCCAGCAGTGGCCATCCAGCAGTGGCCATCCAGCAGTATCCATCCAACAGGCTGCTCGGACACCAGTGAGACCTGCAGCTGCAGGGAGCCCCTTGGCTCTCTGAGTTCCGTGTGCTGTAACACTTCCATAAGCATGAGACTCCTCCATGGGGAGGGTCAAATGAGGAAAGAGGTATGCATGTGCACTAAAAGCAGCAGGTAGGCTCCCAGTGTGATAAATACCTGGCTGCTAAGCTGTTGCTCAACATTGCTGGGATATTTCAGGTAGAGGATTTATTTTTTTTCAGGAATCTAGGGTATTACATCAGATCATACTGGCGCTGCAAGGCACATAAGCGCATGAGATGCGCTGCCAGCATAATATGTGCTACTTTAATATCAACAAAAGATATGGTGTATCCTTAAACCCTTGCCTTTGTGGTTTTAGAGGAAGGCTAGGGAGCTCTCACTTTAGACATCAGCTGGCCAAAAGAGATAAGGCTTAAACAGAAAACTTTAACAAATCAATGGCCGCTACCTTTTAGACCCCTTCACTGTCAGAGCACTTACTAATGACCACAGAAAGAAAGACCAGGTAAACAACCCAAAACAATTTTCTCTCAAAGTGCTTTTTTTTTTTTTTAGACTGCAAGAGTTTTTAAAGTTGTGGTCAAATTAACTTTGGCAATAGTCTTTCAACTTCTTGTGTCAGAACTGGCAATCTGAATTCTATTCTGGGGCTCAGACCAAAGCAGAAATCACCACCCGAAAGCTGCTCTCGTTGCCGGGCCTCAGTGAGAAACTGACATCAAAGAGAATCCTCTCACTGAGGATCTCTCTCAGTACCCCCTTCCCTGATTGGAGGCAATGTGGTTACCTAAGGGAGAACTTTTTGCTGAGGTGGTGCCTACAGCCTAACACAAGATAGAAGGACAACTGAGTTGAAGTAAGGCCATTTTTCAATAGAAATGTTTTGCATTAAATGTCTTTGCCAGATGTATGTGCTTTTTGACTTGCTTTCAACGGAAAATTAGCCATTTTGTGAAGATATTCCTTAAAACAACATTTGAAATATGGAAAAGTAGGTAAGCTCATACTTCAAATGCATGGAATTCTATAGGGCATTAAATATGAATTTCACAGGGCTCTGATTTGAAGCCAGTTCTGATGATCTTATTACTGTAATTCAGAATAAATAATTTAATGGTGAATGTAGTAATAGCAATTATGCTAAATATACTCTGTAGAGCCTTCGCATTGCGGGCTCCTTTAACCAACAGAGCAATTTTGTAAAAAGAAACATTAAAACAGTTTGCAATGAGGCCTGTCCCTGGGACACGCCCTGCCCAGACAACCATATGCAGTGATTCGCAGGATAGAGGAAGCAAACAAGTATCTTACATGTTCCCCAACTGTGACCCCTGAGGCTAGTCTGAAGTAAGATACATCTAGTCCAGAATAGAATAAAGAACTTTAGAATAGAATAAAGAACAAAAAAGAACCTTATTTTCTGATTTTAAAGTGAATAATTGTACATGGTAGTCCTGAAGAAAACTGGGGCATTGATTTGTGTATTCAAAAACTCTTGAAATCTTGAGATCAAAATAACTTGTTTACTGATAAGGTTATCATAAGGTTTTTCATAAGGTTTAGATAAGAAGACAGATGTGGGCCAATAAGGTTGGGATCTAACTCATATGGTCTTGACTTCTGTTGTTACCACTAGCTGCATCCATTAGGATGTATTTTACCAAATCAGAGAAGGTACTTGCACCCTCACTAAATCTAGCTTTCAGTCTTTGAACTACCTGCTAAGTCAAGGTCTGAGTTTGTAGCTCTTACATGATTCCTAATGTCTGTTAAGGTTAAATAATATACATTATTTCAAATATTAGTCAAAACCCCAAACAAGCAGCCTTGCTAATGTACAGATGCATCAATCTATTTAAATATGTTTTAAAGGAAGCCATCAATATTGAAAAATATTCCTGTTGGGAAGGTTTAGAGGCTAATAGGCATTGCTATACTCCTGAGAGTATGCTGAAAATGGTGATAAATGCCAAGGATGTGAAGTGCATAATAATATCAAGAAATGTAAAGTACTTGATCTTCTCATTACAAAAGGAGTGTTGCATAGTCAGAGTTGGTATAAATATCCTGGAATGGGTTCCAATCTGTCTAGATTAAGCACCCAGCTTTCACAAAGATACCTCTAAAGGCATGAGGTGGACAGATCATCTCTGTCTACCTTAGATGCCTGAACTGATGGAGGTATTTTTTTCCATTGGAAACTTCCAGAAGAACATTTCTCTCTCCATCATTGAAAAAGGGTCTCAGGAGCACATTAGAAATCCTGTGAGATATGCCTGGCACATGTAAATCTATGTAATACAGTAACTCTAGCACTATTTTCCAAAAGATAGCTTCTGAACAAGTACCAGTGCAAAGGTGACTTGTTAGTGGATTCTAAGACAGTATATCCATGAATGTAATCTGGGTGAATAATTCCTCTAACATGTTAACCTTATTGAATCCTTAATGTATTATGTTCCATAGCTACCTCTCTTTCTAGATGGGGATTTGGAGCCGTAGTAAAGAGTTCCACACAGTCTCTCTGCAGCAGATAGGCAGCAGATCAGCTCCCCCTTCCTCCTTATGCTTTGTGTTTTGCATTGAAAGAAACAGTCTTTCACCAGAAACTGGCATTAGTCGTACTGTTCAGGTGACCAGGTTTATGCAACTGTCCAAAATTTGAAATTGAAAACTCCAACATGGGAAAAGCAAAATGTATTTTCACAAAATCTTTTTGAAGCACAGTTATAGAAATATTTGAGTTGGTGTGACTGGGAGGAAAGTAAGTTCTGAGAGAGAACAGGCAGAATGGAATAGGGTCTGAAGAGAGGAGCTTAAACTAGGTCTGCTACCAACAGAACTAGTAATCTGGAATGACAGCTTGGGAGATTTCTCTAAAGTGGGACAGAAGATCTGAGTCTCATCAGCAAACCAACAATGCATTTCAAAGACTAATAGGTTCCCTAAACAGTGACCAACTTCTTTACTCAGCTATGTAGTATGGTGTAGATTGCTGTCAGGTGTATCTGTTTATGAATTCAAATATATTCATGGCTTTTCTTCATCTGAGTGGAGCAGCAGTAGAATGACAAAGCTGTAGGTGCTTTGGTCTGGGAGTTACTACTGAGAACTAAGGTCCTGCATTCCATTGCATGACATTTCTGTTGATGGAAAATTAACAATTTGAGAATAATGACTTGTGATACACAACTGAATGTTGGATGAGCACAAGTTTCCTGCTTTGAGGAACTGTAAAACCTGTATGTAAAGGAAAATTTTATGCACAGGCTTCCTGGTGGTAAAGGCAAATGAATCTCTATTAGCCTGTGCTGTCAATGCTTATTTATCCAAAAGAGCAGTTTATTATGAAATGACACTTTTGAAAGATCCAGAGGGAAGGATTTAGACAGGCACTCAGAACTCAGTAGCATAAACAGGAAAGGAGAAGTTGTCATCTTCAGAAACAACCTACTGGTAGTACTTGCATAAAGCATTTCTCTCTGCTTTAAATTACAATTCTTTCATTTCTGAAAGGAGAACAGGGGTTGAATGTTGATTTGACATTTTCTTAACTGATTTAACTGGAACCTAGAGAATTATATCTTTACAGAGATCAAGGAAAAATTTGTACTATATGTCGATCAATGAATCTCTATAATTTTGGACAGAGAATTTCTAGTTTCACCAATTAATTATTAACAAAAAAGCTAGGACATTTGTGGCTCCCCATGATTGCTTGCTGGCAGGGTTATCTGGAGAATGATAAAATGCTATTTTTCTGTAGAATTACTTTCACTACAAAGTACAGTCATGCTCACAAAGTTTGAGAAAAAGATTAATTTCTGGCTTCTGCTTTACTGAAGGTTATGCTGAGGTACAGGGAGAAGTGAAGTACCATGCAGTCATGCACAAAGCTGCTTTGCTTTCAATCCATTCAATTAAGTCATCAAGGAGATTCTGCTCCATACCAACCTTCCTCGATTCTGTGCCTACTTGCACCTTGTAACCCAACTGCTTGCCTACATCTGCTGTGTGCACAATCCAGGTTGAATGTATGGGATGCCCAGACACTGTTATATCTATTTCAGGAGACACACATTTTCTACAGCAGACACTGCTCAAAGGAAAAGGGCTTCAACTCCATTAAGAAGCATGGTTAATGTCATGCTTGCATTCCACAGCTCTCCCTTGAGCCTGTTACAAAGAGAGTCTTACATTCCTGTCTGGAGAGTTCACAAAACCCATTTTCCTGGACACAAATGTTTGTGACTATAGCTGTGCAGTGGAATTTATGGATATGGAGGTCCAAGTGCTTTGCTAAAACAAGGCCATAAGGAGTCCAGGTAATGGAAAATTTATCACTTTCACTGATAAGCTATCCTAGTGGTTTATGACTCTCATTTCTAAGAGTCATATTTTCAGTTTAAACTTCACAGATTTTATTTTTGAAGTATCTGGTGACTTTTTCCATATCTGAGGGTTTTGCCATATGTAATTAAATCTCACATAAGCTTGAAAAGTAAAGCTTACCTGTGGTCTAAAGGTCTTAGTTGAGCCGTCTGCTTAAAGTATATTTTATTCTACAAATGCATTAATTTACTTTGCTGCTAGTCAATTAACTGTCAAGGTATATCAGTAGTCCAGTTTTCTGAACTATGTCCTTATCTAAAGACTGGGAATAACTCCTTTTCCAAGTATTATCAGATGTTATGATGAGAGAAATTAGGTCTCATCAGCTCAGTGGAAGAGACAGCTGACATACCATCAGAAAAATATTACTGCTGCTATTTATTCCTCTCACAGAAATTTAGTAAGTAAACATATCCGAAGACGTTGAAAGATTTAGAAACTAATCAAAACAAAGTAAATGCAACAAAACCCCCAAAATCGCTTCTAGCCTATCAATTTATTTTTTTTTTTAATATCAACTCATTAATTTGTTAACTTTAAAATTAGGTGCAAATCATGTTCCTGCAATTTAGGATAAAGAAGGGAGAAAAATAATGATTTACAGTTAAGGTATCTCAAATAAATATAAATATGTTTTAATACAAAAGACTTTAAAAGATACACCAAAAGGAATGAAAAGATTCAGAGCAAGATTTGTCATGGTCTCAGTTTTCATCTAGATCTACCCATGTGTCTTTGTGTAGGGTGCTCAATCAGATATTTCCTTGCAGAAGCAGTTTTTGTTATCTCCTCTTTCATTTTAATTTATAATTTTCTTCAGGTTACTATTTTGCTTCAGAAGTGAGGTTAATGGCACACAGCTTCCACTGGGAACTTTCCAACAGGTAGAGAGTGTGATGCTGCAGAGCTGGTCAAACACCTAACCCAGTGATCCCACCAAAACAGCTGTTGGTGCACCATGGAAAAGTGATCATACGGAGGCAATTAACAAAAACATGCCTCAAAAGGCAACTTAAGTACTTCACTTCAAAGAACTTGTATTTGTAAGAAATCCACACATCTGGGCAGATGCTCTAGATTGTAGATATGTCCACTGAACTAGCCATCTTCTATTTCCTTTATTGTCAGTTACTAATGAAACAGGTAATTTGGAAAATTAAGTTTGGTCCATTGTTTTGGGCATCTATATTAGAAAGAATAAATTATATCCTATAATTGCCCAATTTTTCTAAACAGTTAGGGACTGTTTAAGTCAGACATAGATGTCTACACCAGGTCAGGTGAATCCCACACATTCCTGTAAAATACCTTGAGTTAGAGCTAAATATCTCCATAGAAAAATAGGTTAATTGGGAATGGCAGGCAAAATTAGAAATGTCCCAGGGAATAAATTGGATCAGTGAAGCAAATGGGTTGTTACTCCTAATTCAAAGTAAGGTTCTTTCATGAAAGCCTTTGTTTAATAAAAACAGAACCAAATGGTAGCCAAATGAAAATTTAACATTTTACAATTAATCATAAAATGAGGTATTGCCCTGAGAAGTTGAACTCAAGTCTTTGAAACACAGCACACAACATTCATGACTAATATCCTTGTCATACATTGGGAGAAATAAATAACCCATTCTTGGACTCACGTTTCTGAAATATTTTTATTTTTATTTTTTATTAAAAGACAATGCCTAAACCCGTAAACATTATGTCATATTTAGTTGTCTGGTACATGCATATTTACAGATAACACTGCTTTTCTTGTTAGCTGCTATTACATAGTGTTCTAAGAAAATTTTAGTAGAGATTTAATTGAAAACCAGGATTAATTTCTGAGATTTTGTGTGGAAATAATACATATCCATTGTTCTACTGCTTAAAACTGAAAATTATGCTTTATCATCTCACTTTATTTAGTAGATTTAGGAAATACAAAGTTGAAAGATGGTCTCAATAAAACAGCAAGGGGGAATCTGGAGTCCTAGATCAATAATAAGATTTAAAACAAACAGAAAATGATCTGTTTTGGTATAGACTGTGGGTCAAACTAAGCATGTCTGTACAGAGTCATAATGAGACATTTTGTCATCTGGAATGCTGCCTCAGCTGGCCCTCTGTCTCCTGCCAGCTGCTGCAGTTGTCTTCTCTGGACCTGCTCTCTCCAGAGTGAGGAGCTACACCAGCCATTTGCTGCTCTGATCTCCTCTGCTATGGCTCAGTGGCTCTTACATTGCTCTTTGAGAAAATGTCTTGATGCTCAGAAAGTTGCATTACAGCAGTTCTATTTCCTGTGCCTTCCTTCTTGCTGTGACTGAAAAAAATAAAGATTATTAATTTGAATAAGTGCCTGCTGCACAATGGTATTTTTGTGTGATCTTTTCTAGTTTTACATCATGGGCAAAGGAAGCTGTGGAAGTACCCAGTGTATCTTGCCACTTGGTATCTTGAGTTTTTCTATGATTCATGAAAGAAATGAGAAGGATGAGAGCTGCCAGGCTTAAAAGATCCAATATCACAAAGCCTCAGGGGACACTGCTTAAGAGCACTGAGAGAGGCTCACAGACTGATTCCAAGGTCTGCCAGATCACTTGGAAGGCTTGACCTTTGGGATTCATTATCTTAGGTTTTGAATTATAAATGAAGTTTATATGTGGAGAACTTCTCCTGTATTTTTTTTAATGTAACAGTTTTTTAATTTGAAAAACCAGTTTTATATATTTGATTCTTTGACTATAAAACTTGGGCTTCTCTTTCATCTCACAGATGGCTAATGGTTATGAAATATTAATGCTAACACTAATATAAATAATGAATTAAACAATGAAAGCTTCAGCTTAAAAAGTCTGAGTCTTACATGAGAACAGACTTAAAGGTACACATGAAGGCAACAATGAATCCTTATTTCTTCCAAGTAAAGAATTGCCTGTTCCTAAATCAGACATAATCTTGTTACTTTATGTTTCTACTTGGAGCACAAATGGTAACCACTTAGCAAGGTGAACTCCCTGTCTAGTCTCTCCCAATATTTGTTATTCTAATTTATCTTAGCAGAGAGAACATAAATTCCCTGAACGGCAGAGCTAAGTCCTGGTTTTGCTGCAGGCTCCTGATCTGGCATTCTATGTGTCACTCCTAATGCCTTCAGAGGGTATGCAAAGAAAGCTGTTCAAACCCTGTAACTCCGTATCTGAATAAAGACAATTTAATATTTTTCAGTTTCAGTTACCAGTTTCTGCTCTGATGACAGTCTTGCTGCACATCTTGCAGTTTTAACAAACTTTCCTATGTTTGTGCTGTTGCTTTGTTAGGAAAATTGTGGTGTAGTTTTCCATAACATGCTGTTTTCTTGCAATATTCTCACTCAGTAGGGTATCTCTCTATTGATTATTTATTTTTGGAAGAACCTTACAACAGTCCTATACTGTGAGCCTTCATCTCTTGAGATGACTTTCTAAAGTCTGTGAGCCTTCATGAAAGAGTACAACACCTGAGAGCAGAATTACTCTTTGAATTGTGATGTGCCTGTGCAGTACATATTCAGCCTTACAATATGGAATGGTAAAAATACCTCTCTTCAATTATGCTATTTTTTAAGATTATATTTGTATGAAAGTTATTGGCCGTTTTCTAAGTCTTGCTGTTAAGGAACCACAAAACAGCTGGAAAATGGATGTTTATTTTTCTGAAAACCTCCTGTGTTAAGCAGCCATTGTGGCGAGTTTAGGCAAATTTCTTCAGTGCCACTGTGGATGTGCTTGGACTTGAAGGAAACGAACTGTGAGTAGAGAGTTTATTTTCTTGGTTTACTGGTTAATTCAGCTGAATTGAATAGGCAAAATGCAAGCTCTGACCCTCATCTCCAAGGTTTTGCATTGCTGTCGTAGTGGAAGGCCTGTGTTGATGGTCAATAAGTAAGTCAGAATTTAAATTTTTGGGATCATTAAGAAGGGCTAGCTCAACGTCTTTTTGAGGTATGCAGGAATAAATCTGAGCTGCTTGATGTTAGTGAAATAATTTTGTTCCCTTAATCACAAAGATATCTTTGTTTTGAAGAAAAATCCTTTACTGAAAGGAGGAAAGAGGGTAAGTGCATGACAGATTCTTCTCCACAGTTTAGGTGACAATTCACAGTTCTCCTCTCTAGCTCCTTGGTATGACAACTGTTATGGCTGATTGCCAATTTCTCCAGTAACACCTTCTATCTAATTAAGGACTGTCAAGTCCTGTGGCATCTGTGCTTACCCTGGGGGGCAGAAAGAGCAGAGCTGCTCTGAAAGAGCTTCAGCTGCCTTGTGGCCCCACCACACAGTGCTCACAGGCCCTCCCAACATCTCACACCTTTGCTAAAAAGTAGATCCACAGTGATTTTCGTACTGTGAACAAGAGTGCAACAAGTATACAGGGTTTTTCACCTCTCTCTCTCACTTAGTTGTTTTTCTAAACATTTGGAGCCCAACGTGGCAAGCGACTGATTTAACAGAGGGCAGAGTCAATACACAGTCAGGCATAATTGACTGCCCAAAATTTTTACCTTTGTAAAACTGTTAAATCTTCCTTGACACTGTAAGATTGCTAATTCTGAACAGAAACAACCTACTCATCATAAAAGAACATTTATAAATTGAATATGTCTAACGACTGCTCATTAACTCATTTTCCTTTTTTTCTCTCCATGAGAAGCCACCAGATCAACGCTTCTCTTTTGACTCTATCCCACCAGGAGCCCTTCAGAGAAAGATGGGGGGGTCTTCTTCCTTGGAATCAGCCACTCTGCCTGTACTACTATACTTTGAATGACTTCTCTGTACAGAACACTGTTTTGTGGGAGACAATACAAAGAGACATTCGTATTAGCCATCCTGCTGGCAATTGGGAAAGAATGTGGACACTGTGTACCAGATAAACTGCTTTTTAGAGGTCATTGAGGAGAATTTCTCAGTCACTATACCTTAGGTTAAAATAAGAGTACATATTTTTACTATATATTATGTATAGTATATACTATAATATACTATATATATAGTAATACAATAATATATGCAATTAGTATGTCAGTCAGTAAGACGCTCAGTGAAAGGAAACTAGGATCCCTTTTGGAACTGTTATCAAACCTACTTTTGGCAAACAGGAAGTGTTCCACAACCCTGAAGACCTTCCACTGAGAGAGCTCTAATAGAATCATTTAGGTGACAAGATGAATTTAGAAACACATAACATAGTAACCAATGCACAAGCCTATAACCAATCTACTCAGCAGCAATAAAAGGTGAAAATTAGCATCACAGAACAATCTAGTCTGATCCATTTGAGTTACTGTCCCTTTTGAATTCAGCAACATTACAACTTCCAAAGGGACACTTGCAGATTAGAATTATGATTTTTGTGTGATGCCATAAATCACAAGGGAAGAATAGAAAATTTGGTGGATAAAAACATATGTCTCTTCTTGAACGTATATTAACATATTTGCCTTTGATCAATGCTTGGGGCAGAACAGTACAATGTCCACATCTGGGTGAGGGCATTTGTACACAAACTTGCACTGTATTTACATACTGCTCTCTGGGTACATATGATTGTGACAAATATTACAGAGAATGAAGAGATTACTAATTGTAAAATAATATAGGATTTGGACATCTTGCAAAATCCATCTGTTCTCTTCCAGTATTTACATCTACGGGCACTGATATAACACAACAAACACTAAGGTATTATCTCAAATTGAGAAAATGAAAAGTCAGGCAACACATGGCTTTATGTGAGCAGAGAATGAACTCTGAGTTACTAGAGCTTCATCTCAAAGTAGAGACCACCTATATTTTAATGAGTTACAGAAAGAAGAGAATCCTCTGGATCTTTATTCTTTTTTATATTATTAAAATAAAATTATTATTGTTAATAGAATCATAGGATGTTAAGGGCTGGAAGGGACCTTAAAGATCAGTTAGTCCCAAGCCCTGTGCAGGGACACCTCCCACTAGACCAGGATGCTCAAGGTCTTATCAAACCTGCTTTGAACATTGCCAGGGATGGGGCATTTACAGCCTCCCTGGGCAACCTGCTCCAGTGTCTCACCAATCAAACAATAAAAAGTTTATTCCTAATATTGAGCCTAAATTTCCACTCTTTCAGTTTGTACCCATTAGTCCTTGTTCTGTCACTACAGTTCCTGACAGAGTCCCTTCCAGGCTTCCCTTAGCCCCCTTCAGATACTGGAAAGTTGTTGTGAGGTCTCCACAGAACCTTCTCTTCTCCAGGCTGAATAGCCACAACTTTCTCAGCCTTCCCTTGCAGGTGAGATACTCCAGTCGTCTTATCAACTTTATGGCCCATCAACCCAAATGTGAGCATTTAGCAGCCCCGTATAAATTTTTTTTCTAGAATGAGAATTGTCAGCTTTTGGATAGATTTAAAGTTAATGAATGTTTTTCATCATGACTTGAACTCATATTTTACTGGAATAATGATACTTGGTGAAATCCTGTTTCCCTTTAAATCAACTACCAATTTTCTACTGATTTATTACAGACAGCCTTAAAAATGCACACTTTGATTTTGCACATCATCTCTACAAAATTACACTGATTATCTAGTAATGATTTTATTTGAATAATTAGGCTTCTGCTCTGAAGTTGCAGGATAATTTATTTGCATTTTGGATTAAATTGTGACTGAGATAGTTGAGATAATTGTGCTTGCTGAAACACCCAAGGAATATAAAGAGATCCAGACAAATCTTGAATGAAATACAATTACAGTTATCAGAAAGTTTATAATTTGAAGCTTTTCAGCAGCTTTCATGATAATTTCCTTCAATGCAATCCAAATATTAGGTCCTCAGCAACAGGAACATTTTTCTTGGTCATTCATCAACCCTGATGCTGCTGGGTAACTTCTGCAACACCTGATATACAATCCATGATATACGGATTTCTCTTCAAGCCTCCACTTCTCACGACCACAAGTTAGAGGAAGCCATCAGCTGTAAGAAGTCTAGTTTTAGACTACAAAGAAACTTCTATTTTCTGTTTTGTTTATTTATAAACTCCTGCAAAACAGAGTACAACTACAAACTGGTATGTGTTGTGGAAGCCAAGGCTTTTTCCTTTCCAGACAGGATATCACTCTGAAGTCCTGGTCTAAAGGAGTGCATCTGCCCCACTCAATGCTACATAAATCATTGTCAGAGAATAGAAGTAGGGTGAGGTTATTCCAGACAGCTGCCAGGCATGAGCATAAAAGATCGCTACTGGGAAGAGTGACTGTGGCACAAAAGCATGGCACCAAACCAAGAACCATGTGGTTTGATGGCCTTTCTAACTCACCATCTTCAGCTTTTTATTTCCTTTCTGTTTTTATTCCTGTCCATCACAGTCTTCAGTTATTTCTTCTTTTCTGTAGCAAGCCAGACAGACCTGGTAATCTATAGCAACATGTCAGAGTTTAATATTTTTCGCTATATGTGAATGCTAAATAATTTTGCTTTATGTATTTGACAGTGATAGGTAGTTTCAACACAACTTGAAGTGATGCCTTTTCTAAGTTATTTGAATAATTTGTTAGCTTTTTATACACCGGTGGTTGCTATTCCCAGTGGGAGGCCTTGCCCTCACTTCTTCCCCACACACACATTCAACTTTGCTTTCTTTAAATGGAACCCAAGAAAAACAGGGTGTGGACCTGGCTGTGCAGATGTGTTTCTGAATCTCTCACTGAATCTTCACTGGAATGCTGTGAGGCTCTGTGGATCTGTTTTTGTGGAACAAGAATAAAGATTGGGATCTGACAGTAATTACAGTGAGAGAATTTGTCTGCCCTAGAGCTCTGAAAATGCCAGAGACCTCAAAAGGATTAAGGCTCCTTTCGTGAGTGTAGAGTTTGATGCAGAGCAATGATTAGTAGGATTTATTGAAGTACTGATTCAATCTAATATTTTGGAACTATAAAATTGTATACAATTTACAAGCTATATATTGAACTGTCAAGCTGTGCATGCTGCTGGCCTACATAAGGGCAGGATTGTTTGTAGACTTGTCTCTTGCCTCTTATTGCCTCCCGGTGTCTGTAATGCACTTGTTGTGTCTCTTCCATAATTATCCTCCTATTTCATGTAAGTTGTAAAGCCCTGTGCTCTTTTTTAACTCTGCTGATTTCAGTTGAGCTCTTCAAAGTGCAGAGGTCTGCCTGCAGGGAAGTGGGGTGAAGGACAACAACCATTTAAAGTGAAAGACCTCACTTGACTTCACACTTTTGAATACAAAACCTCTCCAAGATATTCTCTGTCAGGCACTTTATGACAGGATTTTAAATGAAGCAGTTTCTCAGCTACAGGAAGAGTGGTGTTTTTCTATGACAATTGCTCCTGATTAAACTGTGTTTGGGATCTGAGGTGGGTGCCCATGTTCCCTCTACAGCACAGTGAGGCAGGTGAGTGTGTTTGATGTGTGAGGAGGAGATCCTGGCCATCAAAATTTATGGCTCTAGACTGAACAGACCAGATCTTCTGTCATTCTTTTTAGCTCTTTAGTCAGTCTGCTGAAGAGCTGTATGTGCCAGCATCCAGCAGACTGTCTTTGCTGCATCAGCATGAGTAGTTTGTTTTTAGCCCATGGTCAGAGGAGACAACATTGATGCAAGTGCTCCCCTTGCAGTGTCTCCACAGGCAGAGGAGCCTTAGTAACATGTCTGGTTTTACTGGGAACAGAGACATGTTTTAAGCTTTAAGCTTGACTCACCCCCACTGTTGTCCATAGAAGACACCCCAAACCACTGCAGAGGTTGCTCCTCATTTTCCCTTTCCCTCCCAGCTTTCATCTGTCACAGCTCAGAGTAGGCGTTGCCACTCATGATGTGTTTTAAAATTGCTGACTTCCAAAATCCTTTGTGCTTGATCTTGGTGTCTCTGAGCTGTCAGTGAAGCCTGAAGTCTTTATCTACCTATTAACCCCAAGACCTATTCATCAGTGATATATTGGCAAACACTACTATGGGAGCCACCTGGCTTCATACCAGCCATGTCCTTCAGTGTACAGTTGTATTGCATGAAACCAAAATGTGGCAGCAGAAACTAGGCTGGACCACAGTCAATAGCCCCACTGCCTGATACAATATTAATAGGTTGGCATTGTAGAACCCATGGAAACAGTCTAAACTGAACTTTTTTATCAGGTTCCCAGTACAAAGCACTCCAAATGCCACCAGCAGTTTAGTCTTAGGAGCTGTACATAGGGATGGGTAAAAAATCAGATTACTTATGGAAATTAGTACATCACTAAAAAGTAAGGTTCACTTTATTTCAGCAAATGGAGGCAACACTATTTTCATTACTGTCAATTTCATTTTTAATGTCTTTTACTGGGTGAAAGTTCTTTTGATATTGTTTCATTTGCCTCAGAGAAGATATTAAATTGAAATGGTGACTAACAAAAGGATTGGGGTGGCTGAGAGGGGTGTGTGAGGCAGGCAATCATTTACATTTTTCATACATTTGTCTTCCCATTATAGGCTAAGCTTTTATAATTCAAGATGCAATTTCTATCTCAAAATAAGTTGGTGAAAGATAACCATTTCTAGGAAATGTCCCCTATCTCCCATTCCTGTGATTTCTCCCGGCTTGAGCTGCCACTTCTGTTTTACATTCTGTGCTGCAAGGTACAATACAGACCTGTGGCAATTTTGGGTGCTGGTCCTTCAGTCAAGCCAGCCTTAATAATGCTGTCAGCAATGAGAACAGAGATATTTGCTAGAAATTAAATAAGAAAGCTTATGTTAAAATGTATTGATCTCCCTATTTCATGGTTTGTCATATTATTTATACTATTTTCTTCATATGCTACAGCCTCAAGCTCATATTAAAAAACCGTCAAAAATATGTGGGGCTGCTGGCACTGCCCAGAAATTGCAAAAGGCTCTTTCAAAGTTACTGTTGTCTGAGATCTCAATATTTAATGTGCACTGAACTTAAACTATGCTCTCATTTACTGTGCTCCTGACGACTTTGTTATCCCTCAGCTGTAATGTCTCTGAGAGGAACCTTTGTCTCTACTGCTCCCTATGAGTTCACACCTATGTCTGGTGTGAATTCTGCTCACTCTCCCTCTACCCTCATTTTTTGCCTTAAGTGTTCTCACTGTGAAAAGGTGGAATTCACATATCAGCCTAGTGCTTCAAAAAATGAGTGAGTCTTCAAGCAGGGAAAATTTTAAATTCCTAGGCCTGCATGCCTCATCCATACTTTTGTCTTTCTTTTTTCTTGTTTTGCTTAATTTTGTTATTTTAATCCTCTTCTGAGGTGCCTTTTTGGTTTGTTTGGTTGTTGTTGGGCTATTTTGTTGTTGTTGTTGTTATTGATTTTGCTTTTCCCTTTTCCAGAAATCCTAATTTTATTCTGGTTAATATGAACTCTGGGTATCAGATACTTAAGCTGGTGCTGAAAAGTATGTATAGGACAGCTATATAATTTATGTAGAAGATTAAGGAGAAGACCAAAACAAAAACCAAACACCAAAACCAAAAGAAAAATAATCATATTTGTAAAAATGCTTTAAACACTTCAAGGTCCTACTTTGCAAACTATGAAGACTTCTGCCTGGCTTTGCACAAGAAGCTGTGATTCCTTCTCTATTTACTAAAATCTTTCTCGCATTAGTAATTTAGTTGCATGAAGGCATAACCATTTGTGATTAAAACCACACTAAGACCCATGAATCTACCTGTATTATGAAGAGGTGTCCCCTAAAGGCAGTAGAGGGGAGTCAACCTATATAAGAGACAAATAGAACATCTGTTTAGCAAAATTTTATGGACAAAATTTTAGTAACTGTGGTTACCTCCAGAATGGTGGTTGTTGGTGATAACGTCTGATTCTGCTGATAACGTGTATGTTGGTTACAGCTTTCATTCAGGGGAAATCCAATTGCAAAATCTTTTTTTGTAATGATAGAGATCAAAACCTAGAACACAGAGATGCTTGTTGAAGACATAGGCACACTGGCTGAAAACACAGAAGTTAGAGACACTGATTTGTGGACAGGTTGCTAAAAACATCTCAAGAACCAGATCTCTGAGTGCCAAGAGGGAAGTACAGGGTGTAACACTGGAAAAAGCACTTAATTTAGAGTAAATGGAAAGCATAGTTGCCACAACAGTTTCTTTCTTTGTCTTCTTGCTGGTTTTGGAGGAATGGGACTATATGCACATTTATTGTAAATGAAGTATTTGACTAAATTAAAAAAAACCCAACTCAACCAACCCCCACCCCCAAACCCTCCAAACAAACAAATAAATAAAGAAAACCCAACAAAACCCTGACTCAGTAAAGCTGGATGCATCGCTTGTCCTTTTTGAGGAACCAAGGACAGGTTGGTTCAGATGGGCTGGAGACTCTGACATTGTTATGCTTGAAATTTGAGCTTGTATCCTTTAAAACAAAGTCAGAGAGAAAGAGCTGAGAAAAAAGGTAGAAGATCAAAGTTAAAACCACCATTCCAGTTCCCTAACCGGATTCTTCCTAGTACTATGTGAAAGGACTTTTTTCTCTGTAGCCTTAGTACAGACAGAGTGAAATATTAGTTATCAGCTGCCAAAAGATATTCCTGGGCACAGGAATATGTTTCAATTTCCTTCTGCTTTTCTATAAAGCATCTAGGCTATATAATTTTCTTGCTTCTAACATTTGTGGAATTTCAGGATATTTTCAGAATAACACAAGTCTGAGTTATGCTTCCTCATACAATTGCAAGAATCAAAATCTGGGTGAAGAACCTCTTTCTAATATCCAACCTAAACTTCCCCTGACACAGCTTCAGGCCATTCCCTCAGGTCCTGTCACTGTCACCACAGAGAGGAGATCAGTGTCTGCCCCTCCTCTTCCCCTCACAAGAAGCTGTAACTGCAGTGAGGTCTCCCCTCAGTCTCCTCCAGGCTGAACAGACCAAGTGCCCTCAGCTGCTCCTCATACAGCATCCCCTCAAGGCCCTTTGCCATTTTTGTTGCCCTCTTTTGGACACTTTGTAATAGATTTGAGCTATTACGAGTAACTAAAGACATTTCTTTTACTGGTACCAGTCATGTTTCCATTAGTAGAATTTTCTAGTGGACTTTTATCTGAAGAATTCTTCTTACTGGAACAAGTCTTGTACTGGAAACCAACCCAGGGGAAGTTTTCAAATAAAGAAAGGGGGGGGAGAATAAATAATAAATGGAGAGATTATTAGAAAGAGTGGAAGGTATAAAAGAAAGGATGAAAACTGATTATGATAAATTAGATAAGGGAGACAGCTAAAGTCAGAAAAATTTCAATGCCATCACCCATTCCTATCTGTTCAAAATATGTCACTCAAAGAGCTGCACAAAACATGACAGCTATTCTCTCCCTCAGACCATCTATTTGGCTTCCATAATGATTACTCTAGTCCCAGGACATAATGACCAGATATTTTCCCTACACCCTCTGACAGCCTGATAATCTGCACTTAGTGATATTTCCTTCCCAAAGGCACCCCTAATGTCTTAAGGCTTGCCATAAGGCTTAGGGAGCATTATTTCTGTATAAAAAGCAACAGCTATAAATAAACTTCACATTTTTGAGAAAATCCAAATGGCCAAGTTGTATTTCTTCAGCATCAGCTGTTAGCATACAGTTAAGCTTGGTTTCTCTTTATCATTTTTTAGGTTAATACATTCATTTTTATTTTTGTTCCATTATTACCTGCTACAGAATTGTAACAGATGCTCATAGCTAGTAATATGTTTATGTCTCGAAAGTTGTTTCTACAGTAGCCCTTGATCTGTACCAGAACATGTTCTTCAAGATGCTTATTTCACAGTCAATGAAAATACCCATGTATAGCATGTAGGGAGTAAACCATTGATTAATAGTGAAAACACGTCTCTGCTATACACATTGAGGAAAATAAAACACAAAAAACCCCAGTGTGTTTGACAATAGATCTTCCTCAAAGCTGAGATTCCCAGAAATAAATAAGAGACTTAGAATAAATCCCACTGATTTTCAGTGGAACTCAGGCTCCCAAATCCTACCCCAAATCAATCAATTTTATTTATACTATAAGCCACTTCTTTTAGGCAAAGGAAAAACAGTAGTACTGTGAGTTTTTCTGTCAAAGACCCCTGTGTTTTCCATGGTTTCCATAAGTACATTTTCAGCTCTATAATTACTGTTTTCCTGTTCCTAATAAAAAGTTGTTCAAAGTTATTAAACTGCAATTACTGGAGTCTGATTGCCTCATTGGTTTCCGTTTGCCACAAGGTGAGACTTAATTTTAAAGCAGTCGTACATGGACTTTCTTGAAAGAAAATGTGCACATTGGAAACAGAGGGAGCTCATTTTTCTTTTAACTGGGAAAGCTTTGAAGATTGAATGAACTGAAAGTAAGAGCAGAAGTATGGGTTTGGGGATTTTTTATTAAATCCACAGGGGAAATATCCTTAATTTCCCAGAAGATGGAATTTTCTTAAGGCTCATGATCTGAATTAGTTTTATTGTCTGTTTGACAAAAGTATGCAACATTGATTTTACTATACTAAAATTTAATAGCCAGCAAATAGCCAGTGCACTGTACTATAAACTTGAGCACACCATGGGAAGGAGAAAGTGTTATGGTGCTTTCTAATCTGTATGCACAGACATATCAAAAGAGATGATGAAAAATTTTAGGCATTGTGAAACACTGTTTAATAGATAGTGATTATGTATATACTGAGGAATCAGCATCAGCTGGAAAAAAATGGATTCAAAAATAAGGATCTAAGAGTATTAAAGGAGATATTACTACCCAGAACTATACATGACTTTGAAGCACAGTCTTGTGCAACGGGCAAAATATTTCCAAGACTTGCAGCTTTCTGAGTTCTTTCACGTTCTTTCTGTATTTCCACACACAAATAATCTTAACTCCATGTAGTATTATTTTCTTTCCCATCCATGCAGATGCTAGGTGTTTGAGATAGACTACCCCTCTAATCTCCACTCCCACATCTGCACAGAAGCTAGTACAATGTGCTGGCTCCGGCCTCACTATAGTCTTCAATGTTGATAATGGAATTTTGCCAAGCTATCCCTCATTTCAAGAGACACCACTACCCCATAAAAGAGCAGGTATTTTATATACTCCTGTCACCTCTTGCTGTAACACTGCAATCACCTATATATCCTTCAGTCTCCCACACTTCTAGCTAGAATATAGCAAGACCTTTTAGAATGAGAGAACTATTTTGGTGGAAACAACTCTAGTTTGCTAGACATCTAGAAGATATTCATTGACTCTAAGAACAGTTTGGGTTTAAAGGGATCTTTAAAGGTCATCTAGCCCTGCCTGTGGGCAAGGACACCATCCATTAGACCAGGTTGCTCCGAGTGGATTCAGGTTGGATATTAGGAAGAAATGCCCATGAATGAATGTTGGATTTGAGCTGTGGCCTCACCAGTGCCCCAGCTCTGGGGGAGAAATAAAGATTTGAAGATATTTCTGAGCTTTAGTTATGTAATGTGGATGCACAGTCTGGTCAGAGAAGGAGAAAGCTAGATAAGATTTCCCNTAAGAACAGTTTGGGTTTAAAGGGATCTTTAAAGGTCATCTAGCCCTGCCTGTGGGCAAGGACACCATCCATTAGACCAGGTTGCTCAAAGCCCCATACAACTAACCTTAGACACCTCAGAGATGAGGCATTCACAACTTCTCTGGGCAAGCTGCTCTAGTGTCTCACAATAATCAAGATAAATTTCCCCCTTATGCCCTGTCTAAACCTACTGACTTTCAGTTTAAACATGTTTCCTTGTTCTGTCACCACAGGTCTTGGTAAAATATCTTCCTCCATCTTTCTTGTAAGCCCCTTTTTTATTCTGAAAGCCCAAAATAATATCTCCCTAGAACTTTCTCTTCTCCAGTCATACTTTCTCCATAGGAAAAGAGTTTCCAACCCTCTGATCATCTCTTCTCTGGACCCGCTCCAACAGCTCCATGCCTTTCATGTACTGTGGACTCCAAACCTGGATTCAGTGCTGCAAGTGTGGATCTCATGTGAGCAGAATAGAGGGGGAGAATCCCTTTCCCTGACCTGCTGGCCATGCTTCTCTTGATGCAGCCCAGGACACCTGGTTGGCCACTGATTAGTNGCTCTAGTGTCTCACAATAATCAAGATAAATTTCCCCCTTATGCCCTGTCTAAACCTACTGACTTTCAGTTTAAACATGTTTCCTTGTTCTGTCACCACAGGTCTTGGTAAAATATCTTCCTCCATCTTTCTTGTAAGCCCCTTTTTTATTCTGAAAGCCCAAAATAATATCTCCCTAGAACTTTCTCTTCTCCAGTCATACTTTCTCCATAGGAAAAGAGTTTCCAACCCTCTGATCATCTCTTCTCTGGACCCGCTCCAACAGCTCCATGCCTTTCATGTACTGTGGACTCCAAACCTGGATTCAGTGCTGCAAGTGTGGATCTCATGTGAGCAGAATAGAGGGGGAGAATCCCTTTCCCTGACCTGCTGGCCATGCTTCTCTTGATGCAGCCCAGGACACCTGGTTGGCCACTGATTAGTCAGCACCACTTGTCCCAGCTGAAGGATTATTGAAGGATTTGGTTATTTAAAATTTAACTAGGACCAGAAATACTTGTGTCTTGTGTGTTCCTGATACATACCTGTAGTGTGGAAATCATCAAAATAACAGAAGTTGCAGCTGACAATGCTAGGGTTTGAGTTTATTAGTTATATTCAATGCACCTCTTTCAAATATTAAGTCAATTTCTGTGTAGCATCTCTCTTTCACCCTCTTCTCCCTATATCTTCATTAATGTAAATGTGACATATGAAATCACTCAAAATTCATTATAATGGATCAGGAAAAATCCTACTTCTGGCCCTAAGAAGTAATACAAACAACCACTATGTATGAAATTGTCTGACTACTGAGGAAGTTAGACCACTAGCGGAAAAGAATCTTTAAAAAAGATCAGCAGCTTAGTCTAAAAGCATTTATTGCTTATAAACATTAATTCAATGCAGCATGGTGAAATACTAAGATAAAACAATAATATATACTACAAGTATGATAAAGATGTGCAGTTACCTCAAGAAAATGTAAACATCAATGTGTAGGGGCAAAAAATTGCCTGTGAACTCTGTCCCATGGCTTCATGTTACATTTGATTTGGTTATTCAGACATGAACTCTGACAGGAGAATTCCCCCCTCCATAATATAATTGAAAATACTTCAAAGTGTACAATATTCCAGTGAGAATTCTAGATGTAACAGAAGGCAATTGAGGCTTGTGGGTTTACTTCTTTACCAGCAGTAATGTCATTGGATGACTGCCTGATGCATATTAGATAGATCTCTCTTTTTTTCTTTAACACTCCTAGGTTTTGTTAATGCACAGCAAGTAAGCAGATGGATTCTGTTCACGTTTTATTTAATTAGAAAGCCAACCTCTCCCATCTTTTTATTTTGAATAAACAAACGCTATTTACTTTCAATATATGTGGTAAACAGTTGCTTCTGAAAACAAACTTACTTTTGGTCAACACCCTCTACTTAAGTTGTTCGAAACACACTCAATGTTTCTGAAAGCATTGCCGTATGTTGTAAAATTAATTAAATTTTAAAATGCCTTATCATCTGGCATTTTTATCTTTGAGAAGATTTCCTACTTATTTCCCCACGCTACAGATGTGTTTCTGAATTGCAGCATCTGGCACTTAGCAATTGGGTCTTTGCTTCAGGCAGTAGCCGTCTTTGGTCTAAAATTACAGTGAGTCTAAATTTAGATTCCTCATACTCTTGCTATTTCGTACCTCTCTCCACTCTGTTATGACACATATTTGGATAGATTAACAGATGAGACCATGTCTGTCAGTTGCTCATTCTATCTGCCAATTACCGTTTCCTTCTGGATAGACAAAAGATTCACAAGAGGCAGTAGATCCTGTGAAATTCTGGTCTCTTGATCAAAGCAAATTTGGGATGTCTCTGTCTCACTCTTGCAATTTCTTTCCTTTTACTTTTCCCTTTTGTTTTTGCCATGTTCCTTTTCATCTTTTTCTTTTTCTTCTTTTTCTTTTTCTTTTTCTTTTTCTNAACAGAATGCTGCAGTTATATTAAAATTATTTCTTTGGAATCATACACCATAGTTTTGAAAGACTAAAATAAAAATATTCACCTTGATCCCAAAGGAAACAAGCAGAGCACGTGCCATATGAAACTCTCCAGCAGCTGGTTAAGTGGTATGATTGTGCAACAAAATATGCAAAGCACCTCCACCCAGGGTGGGTCAACCTAATCATGTAATAGTTAAAAAGTACAGCAGTTGTGTCTTGTAGGAAAAAATTTTAATTTTTAAATGATAGAATAGAACATGTAAAAGTTTCATTCATAAGGCTGTGCTAGGAAAAAAAAAGTGAGCAATTTGAAGTATTGAGTGTGTGTGGTCTCTGCAGATACTATGCATTTAAAATTCAACATCTCTCATAAAGCCTTCAGTAAGTAAATCATTATATTGTTCCTTACTGGTTCAACTTTAGTTATTGATGTCTAGGCATTATATCACTGGAGCAATACAGAATCCTGGCTAAATGACACTTGATCTCCAAGCTAAAAACTGTAGTTTTCCCCTAACTGCTACTTGCAGAGGTTTGTCACCAAAGAATGAAACCAACTCTCTACCTGAAATCCAACCCCAGAAAAAAAAATGCATTCCAGCTCCTTTTACTGTGTCCATGCTCTCTGTGGACCTTACGTGCCACTTTAACACTAAGAGCCTTTGAATTTTTCAAGATATGCACTTCTGTGCCTTTTCTCTGTGTTTGCTAGAGCACACACCTGTCTCACTTCTGAAAGCAGTTAAGTGCATCATAAATCTTTTTCTTACTCAATTTCCACCTAAAATAATACAAGATAAGTATTCACTGTGGGATTTCTACACATTTTCTGCTTGTCTCATCTCCCAAATCACGTTTAGAAAAACCAGGGAAAGCTGAGCATCTCACCTGAGATGTACGTGAGACACTAGAGGTATATTTGTACGTGTAAACTGAACACTCTCAATGTGTATCCTCTGGCAAACTTTATCTGCTTCCCAGCTTTCAAACTCTTCCATCCTCCAGTGTGAAATAATGCAGCTGGGTCCTTGGAAATGGCTGCTGCAGGAGTGCAAGCTGGCAGATGCTGTGTGGACCTCAGTGAGTGTTTGAATGGCAAAAGGAATTCACTTTCAGGGCCCATGTTTATTCCCTGACTGAGTTTAATTTACAGGTATAAGCCTCCTCCTTTAAAGGCATGTCTTAAGTTTGTATGACTCATGCAAATAGGATTAGCCTGCAATTGACTTCTTTTTTCTTTTTGATGGAAAAGTCTAGAATTGACCTGGTAACCAGAAATAACTGTGCCTCAGCTAAAGCCCCTGTGCTATTTTAATGTCTTTCAAACATAAAACATGTACAGGTTTTGCTGTATGTTTTACCTAGGTTCCTACATTATAAAAAAAATTCCAGTTCCTCTTCTAATGGAATTCTTGCTCTCACCTCGTATGATTTCAATTACTGTTTGTGGGTACAGGTAAAAGAATACATATATTGAAAAGCACCTGCTTTGATAAAAAAGTTATTTCAGAATAACTGTGCCTCTACAAAATGTGTTGCATTCTTTCATCACAAAGACTTCTTTTAGATAAAATGTTAAGATATAAAATTTATTTGAAGCCATAAGAAATCATCTTCACACTCTTCATCATGCTATTGTGTACATATTTCTATGTCTATTTGTCTGAAACAAGAATATCATTCCTGCATCTCCTTCTACTACTGAAGGAAAGGCAAAGGGAATTGCAGTAACTTAGCAAATTGTGACCTTATCCTTTCTGAGTTTCAAATTCATCCTTGCTGAGGAAGGCCATTGTCAGAGTGCATAGCTTGAGCTGTGGGCAATCAGCAGCTGAGATAAAGACAGTCTGTCCTCTAACACTATTTTTATTGGATACCTGCATAGCTAGGTAAAATTAAGCTGAGATATACAGTTTCTATAAGAAGTCCTAATCAATCTGTTGTTCAGACATCCTGGTTGACTTAGGAACCTGGAGATGATTCAACTTGTCTTTGTTCCAAGTGTTCACAGATTATATGTTCTTATCCCTCTATAAAAGGTTACCAGCTTTCTCTTTGATCCTGACAATATATGCACTTATTTTAGGGGTTATTTTTCCATCTGAATTGCTATCTTCCCTCCTTTCCTGTTTCGGTCTGATTTAGGTATCTTTTTCACAGAATCTACCGAAGACTATGGATAAATATAGAAGGAGGATAAATGTGCCTGACACTTGCAGGCTGCTGCACTTGCCAGCAGAATGTAGCTGCAGAAACGATTTAGCAGGAGAGGATAAATAATGACTAGAAAGATCCAAAAGAGGGGAAGAAAGGGAGAGGGCTCTGCCACAAGAGTATTTGGACTGTTCAAAAGCATTCAAGCAGTTTCATTGCCCCTGCTTATATCGAGGCAAATAATATATTCAGAAAGTGATATTTTAAATTTGAGACAGAAAATCTATTTTGTATTTCTGATTTTCTTTTTAAATGAATGGAGAAGCTATATTGAACAGCTTTTTCCAGATGAGGAACTGAAAGGCCTAATTTATCCAACAATGCAGATCCCAATGATCATATGGTAGCATTTTGGGATCAAAAGAGATCAAGGTAGAATGCCATGAAAAAAGACAATGTACCAAAAAGGTCAACTTAAATTCAAACTGAAAGTAGCAGTGATGTGTAGCAGCAGCTTAAGTACAACACTTTACCTGTACCAAATCTGGGCTGCCTTTCCCTCATTTTTTATTTCATCTGTCTCTGGAGGCCTTTGTGCAATTCTGATACTGGTTTTTATCTGCCACTTGAACATGTGAATTGATCTTTATTTCCTATTCGTGACTGAGGCTGAATTTCCAAATTCCATCTTCTATGGATGTACTTGTCTCTGTGATGGAAACATTACTATTCAGATACTCAGCTTTATAAGAAGAACTAGTTCAGCCTCTTAAAAAAAACGGAAAACCAACCAAATCTTTCGAATTTTCAAAATGAGAACTTATCTGTCATAAGGTGGTGCAGATTTGGTATGGATTTGAAGGCATTTTGTCACCTTCACTCACAGGACCTTCGACTTCTTATCTAGCATCCCAAGTAGCCCTTCTTTGGTTTCAGTCAAGTTTTGGCTTTCAGTCAAGTTGTATTATTCTTAGAAGTGTAGTCAGTCAAATAATCCTTATCTCCTTTTATTCATCTCCTGAAGATTCTGAAAGATGTAGACTTAAGAAGAAATATATCTTATACATACAAATAAATGCAGTCCCACGGAATTTGTGTTCTAGTGAATTTTATACCATATGCATCACTGAAAAATTTCCTTCAGTCAGGTCTCATCAGTGCACTTAGTTTATTCATCTGGATCATTCATGTCTGCCACTCAGCTTTACTGTCTTTAAAAGCTGCATATATTAAGAGACTACTGTAGTGCTGTATAGAGCTACACTGAATGAGTTTGCTTTCAGAAGCTATTTTGTTGTGCTATATTTAATCTAATATCATTAGATACATTTTATTTTCATTCTATGTCTTATAATTCTTAGACGCTGCAAATATTTTACAGTCCAACAAAGTAATAAGATACTGCTTATAGTTAGACAAAAATTATGTTCAAGGATGTCTATTCAAACGTGATTCAGTGTAAATGGGGTGAATTAATATATTTACATCTTTAAATATAAATCAGCTAATTTCTTCTGATCTCCCTTTCCAGCAAATTTGTGTGTGCTGCCCATCAACAGTTCTCTAAATCTGCACTAAATTAACAGGCTACTGACAAATATTAAGAAACCCAGTACTGTGTACCAAAAAATGACTAAATTTTGAAATTTTGCACACTAGTCATACATATCTTCCTACTCTGTCCTTCAAGAGCAACAGAAGGGCAAAGAAGAGGGACTAAAGAAACCTGGTTTTGAAAAGTATAATTTGCAACCAGATTGCTTTGTTACATTAGAAAACTAGTTTAATTTT
Source organism: Irena cyanogastra (assembly GCA_013397155.1). Lineage (NCBI taxonomy): Eukaryota > Metazoa > Chordata > Aves > Passeriformes > Irenidae > Irena > Irena cyanogastra. Next base: position 270,712 of record VWZV01007875.1, read on the forward strand.
AATTCACTTTTCATTGTAAGACAATATAAATCAGGACAAAAAATATTGCAATACAAAGTAATAATTTTAGTTTATAATGCTCAAATGTCAGGATGAAGGTCTTTGTAGATGAAGGAAAACATGCACATTTTTATGTATGCTATATATAATCTCTGTATACATATATATATATATAGATCACTTCTTAGGATTTTATAGTGTAGTAAAATGCATTAACCATAATACAAACAAATATTACTAGGAACTACTGCCTTAATAAATAATTCATTTGTATAGATAGGTTTCTGGAAGACTACTAAAAAAAGAGAAATTTTGAGGTGTTGTGTTATTAGCATTTAAAATAGCCAGATTGGATAGAAAAATGTTACTAATAGTGACAGAGCACTTACATGATAGCTAGTTGCTGGATGTAATAACCAACCTATTTTTATCTAAAACCATCAGAGTTAATATAGTTTTAGACATAATTTCATCAGTTTTAATTCATAGAAAAGATGGAATTGTAGGCAACATCCTGAAATAAAAAGTTTATGGACATTAAAGAAACATTTATATAAAATTGGCCCATAACTGTGGTGGGGTGGGGGTTGTTACAAACTCTAGGCTATAAAAGAGAACTATCTGTAGACACCAATAAAGTTTACATGGCTAAGCAGAATAAAAGCTGAAGTGGAATCTGTGTTATCAAACTGTTTTCAGCCTTATAAGAAAACTGAAGCAGTTAGAGACATAAAGAAAAGAAAAAATGAATGTGGAAATACGATATAGAAATGGCTGAAGTACTCACCACAACTTTTGTCTCATTGTTCATGGATAAGTTTGTTCCCAGACCTTGGTGCACACCACCATGATTTTGGAAGGAGATGAACAGCAGAGCAGGACTATCGACAGAAGTCAGAGATAAATGCAGATATCTGGGGCCAGGTGGATTATACCCAAAAATGAAAACTGCCATTCTCTATCCAGAGTCGTGGCCATTGGGAGACTTTCCTCACGACCAGCAGAAGAAATCTACTCATTTTTCAAAAAGGTGGGAAGAGAGAATTGTGAAGTAATGGGCAGATTAGCTTAATCTTAGTCTTTAAATGAATAATATATCCTATTAGAAAGCATTTTCAAACAAGGAAGACAATCAGAGACAGGAAAAATGTATATTTATGAGGGCCATATCATGTTTGATCAGCAGGGTTCGTTTTTGAGATGAAATGACTGGCATGTGTATGAAGAAAATGGGTGAATGTAATCTGATTTGTCTTTAGCAAGGATTTTAGTACCATCCTGTACAGCTGGTTCATTTGAAACTGGAGGAACTAGAAGGCTAATCCTGTTAGATTAATTAAAAATTGACTAGACTGAACAGCTTAGAGAGATGTAACCAATGATTTGAAATTCAGTAAACGGCCAGTAACACATGGACTACCCTGGTGGCTGAAACTGTAGCCAGAATTGCTCAGTGTTTTTGTCAATAACCTGGACAATGAGACAGAATATATCCTTAGCAAATTTATAGTTCATACTAATGTGAGTGGGACTGACACGTGGTCTAATGAAAATAGCTCAGTTCAAGATGAAAACAAGACATACAAAGATCAAGACCAAATTCCTCAGAACTCAAACGCAGAAAGAACTTGCATATGAAATCACAGGGGCTGTCTTATGACTTTAAAGAAACTTACCAAGGCTATAGGATGCAAAAATAATAAGCACATTGAAAAGGAAAAAAAAGGTACTCTAAGCAAGTACAGGAACATTATGCAGACAGAAATAGAATATGAGATTAAAAAAAAGGTAGAAGAAGAATTAAAAAAGAAAACCAATATAAAATTAGCAGTTCATACAAATTTCTCCAATGATGGATTTCATCCAACTGTATCTTTCTTTCTCAAGATAACTTATTTTAAAAGTGGAGAAATGTCATAAGCTTGCTCTGTCTGAAATTCAGAAAGTACTTTTTGTGGGCATAGGGGAAATTACTAAACTGAAGCTGTTGAGGAAGGTGGGATTTAGAGAACTGAAGTTGGGCTAAAGGATAGACAAGAGTGTGTGGTGCAAAAATTGGACTTTTCAGGCAAGGGTTAAATATTTCTAAATTACTTATGTTGGAAGTTATCTTGCTTATATTTTCATTAACATTGTGAGCACAGAAATGGACATGCTATAGAAAAACAGATGTGATTAAAAGACAAAAAAAATTGCCAATACTACGCTATAAAGTGAATATTTTCAGGTATAGATTAGTAGTTCTGTGTTCAGTTTTTAAAACAAGTAGAAAATAATGTCCATATGGAATATAAGATTTGGGTTACTTGTCAGGCAGAAGAGGAGAAAGATATGAAAAATATAAGGTTACAGAGAGACCACTAATGACCAATGACATGTATTTAAGAGAACAAAAGAATTTGTAAGTGCTATCAATACATTTCTACTAAGCACAAAATGTGAAATTATAAATGTTAAGGTAAAAGATCATGGTGAGAACTAATTTGTAGCACTTTATAAAGATCTAAACACACATGTTTAAGAAAGACAAATTCAAATGGGATTTATAGAGTAGTACTGAAATCAGGGCAATGGAAGAAAAATTTACTTAAATTACTCTGGAAAATAAAGTGTCTACTTGTGTCTCACGAACAGATCAAGGATGGCTGTGGTGCAACAGATGCCAAAAAAGGAAAGGATATGATGAGAATGAATTATTATTATTATCTGGCAATGTCTAAATTTATTCCAGGTATTCAGATTAGAGTTTACAGTCCAAAAGAAGAATAAGAATCAGCAGAGGGAGTTTCTGTGAATTTCTGTGAAAAATCTGTGAATTTCAATGGGAGTTACTTTCATACTTTTAATTTGCTTTTCGCTATGGATCAAAGTGAAATTTAAGGGAATTGTGTGCCCACAGGGACCCAAATTGTAGAGAGGAACTGCTAAAGCAAATTTCTGCCATCTGCTCTAAGAGTATACAAGTACAAGTAAGAAGGAAAAGGTATAGGACATCCTCTTTGCTTTAAATTGAGGGGAAAAAAGTGTATTTTTTAATGTGAGATTATATTGACAACAAACTCGGGCAATCTCAAATAGAGGTGGCATATGAACTTTGTGGATAGAGCTCTCTTGGGATTCAGATTATCTGTAAAAGTATGGAGGAATTAAAGAATATTTTGTAGTAGTCAAAAAAATCAGTACTACTAGGGAATTTTTCAACAGTAAACATTCTGTTGATGAAAGATGCTGTTTTTTTTCAAATAATTGTTTATAGGAATTGGACATTTTTAATTCAGTAGGACAAAATGTCAAACAGGCAGGAAAGGTATGTAATCTTTCTTATTGGGGAAATACCAGTAGAATCATAACTGGGTTATTTGGAGTCCAATTTAAATTGTTTATTTCCTTGGTCTATTTGAATCATCCCAGATGTTAAACTTACCCCTCTGACCCACTGAATAGAATACCAGATGTTGTAAGATTATGGCCCTCTGCATATCTTCCAGATCAATTTATGCAAGCAATTGCCAAACAGGCAGAGGCTTGTACTGAAATTTCCCAGAATTCAAATGTGGGCCAAATCCATTCTTCGCAGTCTTGCTCTCACATTTTTTCACATTTTTAATGTGTCAGGATTATCCTGAAAGAGCACAGAAAACCATTTTATTTCTCAAAACTTTAAGCAGTGAAAAATGTGTTTTCTGCTAGTTCCTATCGAAGTTCCAATAAAGAGCTCAACTGATGAATCATAAACCACAAATAAAAGTCTCACTCCTTAGTTCTTCATAGGCATTTTATGCTTCAAACATTTGCTGCCAGCCTTGTAAGACACCTGGTGTGCTGCTGTATCACTGAATATGATTAGATATTTCATTTATATTGAGGAGATTATGAACAGTTTTCCCACTGAGTGACAAGACATTGGGTAGAAAAGATTGAACTGTGGGTAGATATTTGAATACACCAAGGTTAGATATGTAACCTAGCTGACCAGTTTTCCTAGGCTTCCTTGACGATGATTTCCTAGGCGCCCTATATAATGAATGAAGAAAAGAATAGTTTTCATTCAGAGCAAGACCTTGGTCTTTTAGGGGAGAAACCTATCATAGTGATAGTGATTATCCTGCAGCAGACAAGTGTCTGGATGCTAAAATTGGTATGTACATTTCCACTGCAGTGGATTGGTTTTGACAAATCAATGTTTTCCATTAAAATTAGATTGCTGAAAAGTACCCTGTCAGTGCCACCTGGAGCACGTTTACAGCTGGAGAGAGTCAGGCACAGACATTGTCCACAGCACACATGGTGGCTGCTCACACTGACACCATGATGTGGTGAGAACTTGGCAGATTGGCCTGAGTGCAGCAGCAGACAGGTGCCTCTCTCATCCTCTGCTCCTGCAGCCCCCATTGTAGAATGGCACAGAGAGCAAGTTCTCCACATGCAGCAGCAGCTCTGGATGCAAATGACTGAAGGAAATCCCTGAAAGTAATGCTTTTCTCTCTATTTAGGTTTTTTAATGGACTGGAGAGGTTGTGCAATGGCTATGTCCTAGCTAACGCTGTAAAAGTGATTACTTTTTTCAAGGAGAACTAGTAAAGAAACTAAAAAATATTTAATCTATGATGAACACTTTCCTCACTTTAAGTTGAAGTTTTCCCTTAAATTAATTGTGATAGTCTATAATAATTTTTGCCACAAGAAAAAATTGATTGTTTTGTCAAAAAGAAAAACTGCTTTTCCTAAGTTTTCCATTTTCCTTCAGCTTGAGCTATTTGCCATATTTGAGTTAAATTAATGAATAATTAATTACTTACTACATACCACTCCCCTCCCCCATTCAAAAGAAACTTCTGGACACTTGCATTCAAAATGGGGAGAAAAGCCTCACCAAGAAAAGATACAAGAAAAATATTCAGTTCTGTTGTTCTCCAGTTCTTCAGAATTATGTATGGCCCCTTTGACTTCTCGAAAACAGACTTGCAATAAATGGTTTGGTGTTCACCTCATGTAGGGCACCACTACTTAGCAGGATATAACTGGCATTTTGCTCTCTGAGGCAAAAATGTTTCACACAACAATACAAATATTGCCACTACTTACCTCAAGACATTGATTCTCTTAAATAACAACTACTTTCTTTTTTTTCACACTCCTGTACCTTCCCTCTTGGTGTTAGCTTAACAGCAGGTGGCCTGAGTTGTCTTTTTCCTGTCAGAAAACTCTTTCTAAAATGAGCTGCACTGCTACAGTCGCTATCCAAGTCACTACTAGTGTCAGTGCTGCTCTTCCTCAATTTGTTGAATGCATCTTTGATAATTCTCCAAATACTGCCCTTATTTTTACTGCAACATTTTCATATGCATAATTTCACTTCTAGCCTATCAAGCTTAGGATTTCCACTGTCGTCCTGGCTTTTGCTCCTGGTTTGTAATGCATTGTTTCTACAGTACTTTCAGCAAGTGCTTTTCCTCTCACTCTTCTCTTTCCTGTACAGTTATGCCTTCCTAAACCATAATATTTCTGACTCTGTTTTTGACTAGCTGTATTGCTTCTTCTTGGGTAAAGATGTCTGGATTTTCAAGCACACTACTTTTTGTAAAGAAGGAATTGTCTGACACCTTCTCTGGCATGCAATTCGTGTATATATAGTTGCTAATCATAAAACCATAGAATCAAAGAATAAAGTAGGGAGAAAGGGATACCTGAAAGATATCTGGTTCAAAATTTAAACACTCCTGTTGTTTACTGAAAACAGTAGGCTCTATGATACTCCTGCTCACTCTATGTTCTGTGATTATGATAATGAACAAAAGGGCAATTAAAACTATTTTCCAAATGTCATGCAATACATGTTGTATTCTTTGATGATAAATGCAATCAATGTGAAAGAATTAAGCATTTTTGGATGTTCTAAGCTGTTTGATCTCGTTAAAAGGAGTGATTTTATGAAGATTTATCACAGTTAGGAGCCAAGTACTCTCACAGAGTATAAAGACAGCCTATTATAACAGAGTTCTTCAAAAGAGGGCAAGTGTGAGCTGCATCATTTCAGAGCTACCCTTAGTTTAGTTCATTTCCGATAATCAGAAATTGACTTTCTTTGAGAGGATCAACTGTCATTTCCGTTTTTAAATTGCTTGTAAGGAATGTATGATGTCTGATCTGGTTAATTGAAGGTCATGCCAATCATAAGGCTAATATAAAAGAAAAGCTTAGAAGTTCCTGTTAAAATGCGAAGTGTCTGCAGTATGCCTAATTGTTAGTGTTTGAAAATTGAATCTCATTCTTTTTTTGAAGCAAAATTTTTATTCTAAACCAAAAATAATGATACTTGCTGATAGTCTTTTCTCATTGACTAAATTTGAAATATGCAGAGACTTGTTTGATCTTTGGCAGGTTGCTGTGAGATGGAGCTCGATTTGAGGTATATGAGAGTGAGAAAATACCAAAGAGAACTTCAGGCTAGTTGCATCCTTGTTCAGGCTGAGGGAGTTTTATATTTGACTTCACTTAGAACAGAAATATTGTGGTTCAGACTGAATTACAGTCTGAATAGTCTGAAGTCTTGTGTAGTAAATTGCTGGTGCATCTAAGACATGCAACACTTCCAAAATAAAACAACATTAATTAAAAAACTAAAAACAATGTGTTGCTTTTGTGGTAAAAATAAGAATATTAGGAAAGGAAAATTTCCTTTTTGGTTTCAATGAAATGCTTGCAATTGCTTATATCCCAAAGGGTAGGAAAAATCCTCAAGCTGAGTAATACGGGCCATCAAGCTGCTGTGAAGAACTGTCTCATTATTCTGTAACTCTTCTCATGTTTCTTGTGGGTGGAGACCACTTTTTATTTTGTGCGTGCATAGCTTTGTCCATTGTTATGGTACAAAGCCCCTGTATGCACTATATGCAATGTAAAGTTCTTATTACTATTTAAATAACAAAGTTCTAATGACATCTTTGAATTTTATTAGGTCATCTTGTCTACTTTATGGTGTGCAGGTTTTGGCTGGGATAAAGTTAATATTGTTCCCAGTAGATGGTACAGTGCTGTCTTTTTGATGTAAGATGAGAATAATCTTGACGACACACTGATGTTTTAGATGTTGCTGAGCAGGGCTTGCACAGCACCAAGGTTCTGTCTGCTTTTCACATCTCACCACCAGTGAAGACAGTGGGGCTGTACAGGTGGTTGGGAGGGGACACAGCCAGGACAAATGACCTCACCATATGGCCTCATGCTCAGCTTACAAAGCTGGGGGAAGAAGGAGGAATGGGAGGGATGATGAGTGAGTGATGATCACATTCAGAGTGATGATGTCTGTCTTTCCAAGTAACATTATGTGTGATGGAGCTCTGCTTTCCTGGAGGCGGCTGAGCACCCGGCCACTCATGGAAAGTGATGAATGAATTCCTTGTTTTGCTTTGCTTGTATGCACAGATTTTTTTTTACTTGATAAACTGTCTTTAACTCAACCCACGAGTTTTGTCACTTTTACTCTTCTATTTCTCTCCCCCATCCCACTGGGAGGGACTGAGTGAGCTGCTCGGTGGGGCTGAGTTGCCAGCTGGGGTTAGAACCACAACACATGGTTAATGAGGAGTCATTTCCCAACTGCATTTCCAATTGCTTTGACCAAACTCCATTTAAATAATTCAAACCAAATGTGCTTCTATTGCTCACACTGGGAGGCTTTCGTTATTCCATATGACATTGGGTGTATGTGATGTGTATTACAACAAGGGCCTGCTGGTTAACTACTGCCAAGACTATGCCTTTGTTTTTACTGTTCAGTTATTCAAATAGTATTCAAATTCATAAGAAAATAAGAAACTCAAGGACTGCCTTTTTTTTTGGTCTCCAGTGGTAACAGAAGATACCTGACTCCCATCTTCTCAGGCGAAGGATGCGCCCTGATGCTCCTGGGCTACCAGGACCGTGTTCAGAGGTTAGTAACAATGTAATAGGTGTTTATAGAGTCAGTAGAAAAGTCTGTGACCACCAAGTAACCCTTTTTTTTTTTTAAAATCCTACCGAGGCAGAGAGCATTTAATGAAACTTGCTTGTATTAATCCAACAGCACACCATTCAAAAACATGCTCTTGCCAAGCAGCGCAAGTTGTGGCACCTATGTGGTAACTATGTATATTGTGAAACAGTGCCAGAAAGCAGCACTGACAGCAGAAGAATCACAGAGGGATCAGGCTCAGCTCCTCCCAGAGTTTGTGGTGTGCCTCAGGCAGCCCTTTGTGACCAGAAACTGAAGTACCAAACCACTTGGGTCTTCAGTGGAGCTGTTGGGGAAAAGGGTGGGAAAGAAAAATACAGAAGAATATGCAGGAAGGTCTACGTGTTGAATCTTGCAGAGCTTTTCATGTCAAGGGGTAATACTGTTCAAAGGATGAAGAATTCTGGTCTATAGTCTTTGATCAGTCTCAAAATTAAGTGAAACTCTAGGTAGATGTTGAAATATATTCCTCAGTGCTAATAAATTTCTAACAAGCTAGATACCTAATGATATAAATCATACATGTAGTCTTACTCTATATAGCATAAAACAAAGATTGAATATAGTTTTTAGGACAATCTTAAGGAAAAGATTGTTCTTTTTAATCTCAGGCAGTTTGTTATGCATGAATTCATTACTCCAGCTGACTGGTTCTCATGACTGAGCATTTCCAATGGATTCAAGTGTCAGAGTAAAACAGTCTCACACCAAATGCTTACAGAGATTTCCAAAGCAACTGACATTTGCTATTTTAAAATAATTTCGCAGTAGCTGAAGATTCAGAGACAACATGGCCTTAAAAAATAATGGAAAGGTGAAGTACATTTCCATCCCACTCAAAGGCAGCACTGTACACTGGGAAAGGGAGCTCACACTACAACTCTTCAGTGGCCTCATTTTGTGTCCAAATACGTACCACTGACCCCAGGAATTTCTCAGCAGGACGTCCTGCCTCTACCTTTGTGGTTTAACAGAAGGATGATGGCACCCTGTTGTTTGCTGTTGGCCTTCAGGGAAGTATTTTGTTCCCACACTCCTGTGCATGTATATATATATACTCATGTGTATTTATATATATAAATATTTATGTGTGTATATATGTATGTATATGATCAATGTATAACCCAGAAAATGAGACAGTTATGAAGAGCAGCACAGAAAGAAAGAATGTCTACAGCATTAGCAGGGATAATGTCCAACCTCACTAGGCTAAGGCAATATTAAATGTAAGAGATTAACCCAGAAAAGGATAATATTTTTTTAAAAATAAAGAGAGCAAAAGCTAATTAAAGTAAGTTGGAAAGGACTGTCTTTAGGAAAGAAAGCATTAGCAGTCAGGAAGCTCATTGGTAAGAGCTAAGTCTCTTAACTAAAAAGAAATTGTTCAATTAACAAAAAAAATATTTTAAATTTACAGAATGTATCATATAAAAATGTTTAGACTTTATGATTCTTTCTCTTTCCTGATGGTAAAGTTATTTCTTTTGTTCCTCTTTTCATTATCAAAGCAGAATTTTGCTGCAGAACTTCATTAAAATGGCAGCTCCCAGTGAGAGAAACAACTCTGTTTGGTGTATGGATATCCTGACAGAATGACTCCATGTCTAAAAACTTTCTGGAGTATTTTTGTCCTCTATGTGCATGATGTACATGGACATGACTACAGGCACATATGTTTAGAAGTATACATGTGTTGATATTTGTCCAGAAAATGTCTGTGTCTGTAAAAGAAAAAAATCACAGATAGTTTGGTTTTTGCATGATTCCTCTTGTCATTAAAACCCCTATAGCACAGTCACATCCAAGACCCAAAACTAATTTTTGAGGGCTCAGATGTGTTGCTTTGACACAGACCAGCATTAGAGGCTATTCAGCAGCAGCAGCAGCAGTTCCCCTTCTCTCACTGTAGCACTGGTGGCTCTCAGACTTCTTCCAGCAAGGGAATAGATAGGCAGCAGCACACACAGGTCTGTCAGAAAATAAGAGCTTCAGAGACTTAAGAGGAGGGGGTATCATTTTTAATTTTCACCAACAAGAGCAGCATTTTTCATTCCACAGAAGGTTTATCAAGACATGCATGGTCTTTCCCAGTTGATAGACCAGATCCTGGGATTCTTGCATCTCAGACATTGCACTAGGATGCTGCACATTACTTTGGCTGTGCCAGCTGCACCAGCTGTGAGGGCTATTTTCTCCAGTAGAGGAACAGAGAGATAACAGAGAGAGATCATGCCACAGTCTGCTTCAGTTCCATCCAATCAGTTTGTCATTGTTTATGTTGTGCTGCATCTCCCTCAGAGGTTGCATCCAGCCCAGTCTTCTCCAGAGTGAGTTCTGAAATTATGCACCAGACACAAGTGCTCACTGGTTTATACATTAGTTAATTTTAATATAAAAGTTAGTTCTTCTACCTTCTTGAATGTCCATTTTTATGACATGTACATCACTTGTAGAACATGGCCAAGAAAAGGTGTTTTCAGGAGATTTTACCAGATATTTTACACCATGCTTTTTGGACTGTTCAGTAAAAACATACCTTAAACTTGGATAAAAATAAAATTTGTGGCATGAACTGCAGTATTAGGGAAGAATATGCAGCAATTTAACAGTTAGATACATCAGATAAAGGGATGATGTTACTAGATGTTATCATTCTTTTCTGTAGCAATGCCTAGGCAGGAGGTCATAAAAAGGTAAATACCATTCACGTTCCTTTTTATTGACACACTTTTAAAGGCTACTTGAACCTGTGACATAGGGCTTCATTTGGTGTTCCTTAAAGTTAATGGAAAACATTGGATTGACTTAGGCCCATTGTTCAGGTCTATAATTGATCTAAATGAGATGTTAATAAGGTGTGTGTATTAATATCTCTACTTTTCCTCCTCCAGTTTCTGGCATTACCATTTCACTGTATCTTGTCTGAAGCTACGTGCATAAGTCTGAGAGAAATTACTATTTTCTTCAGCTGCAGGGCTACCTAGAAAATGCATGAATTAAATCTGTAATTTGAAAAAAAAAGGGAAAAGACAATTTAAAATAACTAAAATTTGGTGAGATTTTTTATAAGAAGAAAAAATAAAAATATCAGTTACGCAAATTTTGAACCCATAAACAAGAAATTCTGGAGACTTTCAAATGTTTTTCTTTTTTGACCTTTCAAGCAGAAGAGACAACATGAAACTGAATACCCTCCCACTACCAAATCCATTTTTACTGAAGATGACCTTCAAATATTTCTGAATGTTCCTGATTATCTCCAGACAAAAAATGTGAGAGATCAATGTTAATTTAATATACCTGGATACATTTTTTTTTTGGTCAGGGCTTCACAACAGTGCTAGAGAAACCAAATGTAACTAATGGGCCTGCATGTCATTGTTCAAAACAAAATTTTGATTCTTGAACTAAGATTTTTGGAATGGGATGAAAAAAATGGAAAATCTTAGATACCTGTACAGATTGTCTCCCCTAAATCCTGAACCAGAGTGACATGCAGATTCCTACTAATTAAAAAAACCTCAGCAACTGTCTAACAGAAAGAGTCTTGGGGGAAGCAAATGACTAGGACAGCCAGCTTTTGCAAAAGCAGAGCTTGTTTTAGTGAAAGAAGGGCTTGGCACATCCCTAGCCTGACTAGGTATGACTGCATCTACAGGTGCAGGAAATCTGTCCCTTCCCAGATCAGTCCCCCTGTGCATGCACAGCACATGGAGCACTTCCACGGGAGAACAGGACCTGTGTGACCTGTGTAGCTGCTCTGCCACCAACCTGCTGTCTGGCTGGCAGAAGGGCAGCCCAGGAAAATGGCAGCTGGTGCAGAATTATCGGGCTGAGTGCTCTTCAAAGGGTAGGGGAAAGGGTTACATGGCAGAAGAGGTGCAAGAGAAGAAAGTCTCATTAATAAGTGTTTAAACTACTGTCTACCTTTTCCATGGCATGGGTTTTGACTGCAGAACAATCCTAACATAGTGCAGCAATACTTTTTCTACACCTTTGTAATGTTTAATGTCATCACAGCCTTATCGACCAAAACTATGTCTATTAGACAATGTCTAGAAAGACCTTATAAATAGATTTAAATGCAAAAATTATTTTTAAAAATAAAGTGGAAAAAACCATAGTTAGTTAGTCAGTAAATGATTCAAGCCTCACATGGGTGTATTAGGAGCATCTGTTGTACTTAACATTAAACATTGTCTAATATAGTCTGACTTTTTGTTACTATCTGTCTATTTACTGATAGATATTAAACGTGATTGGCCCAAATACTGAGCCCTAGGGAACACACTTGTCAGCTGGATGTAACTCCATTCACCACCACTCTCTCTGCCCAACCAACCAGCCAGCTTTTCCCCAGTGAACAGCACACACATCCAAGATATGAGCAGACAGTTTCCCCTGGAGAATGCTCTGAGAAATGGTGTCAAAAGCTTTACTAAAGTCTAGACAGACAACATCCATAGCTGACTTTCAATTTCTGTAGTAAGTATGTAATAATGTATGTCTTGAGAGTTTCTGTCCCAAGTATTACAGATCTCTTAGAAAAACAGTCAAGCTTGATGCAAACCCACAAAGCAATGGAGAGAACATCTACACTATTGAGTCATAGGCTTTCCAGGGACAGATACACTATTATTACAGTCACTGTTATCTAACAATATTTCATTTGAGATTAGAAAACAACTTATATTGGGTAGACAGTGCCAAAACTCAGTTACCTTCAGTTTAAGTTGCTTAGATAGACATGGACTCAGAAAATGTGCAGAGAAAATGTGAATCTAATGTTATGGTGAAATTAATATTTGATCTTGTATCCTACACAGAATACACAGCAGACTGATAGCTCAGTCATTCTTCTGCTCTACGAGATTACAATCTTTGTCTGCAAATAGTCAGAAAAGGATTTGAGGCACAGAACCACGGTGAATAATCTGCTGATTGACAGTTTCTGATTGTCTTTTGTTGTTTGATGTTTTGCTGTTGTTGTTTTTTGGGGATTTTATTTACTTTTAAAAGACAAGGTATTGCACAATTTCCGAAATCACAAGAATGTGGAACTTGGGAAGAAGTGGTGCTGAGGAAAAAAGAGTTCTTTCAGATGGTAAGGCAAGCAGAGTCATTAGAGAAACACAAAATACTTTAATCAAAGGCTACTGTTACAGTGAATAATTTGTCTTACTTATCCATTTGAGATGTCTAGTAAAGGCATATCAGGGCACACATATCAGTGTCTGGGGTTTTATAATTAAACTGTATTTAGTTTCCCCTTTTAATGATTAATTTTGTTTGTACATTGAGATAGCGTTAGGGTGTTCTGTCTCTAAGTGGCTTTATTTGCATTCCTTAGTCTTGGGAATCCTTAAAAAGGATGAATCTGGGATTTTCCCTGTTTGCTTTTCTCCTGACAAATTCTACGACTGGTGACTTGCCCGTTGTTTGATATTACAGTGATAACTATGTCCTTTGTTTTAATACTCTAGAGAGTAGATAAAATTTGCACTGCCATGTCCTTTGTTTTAATACTCTAGAGAATAGATAAAATTTGCACTCCCAATGCCAAGCCTTCTGATGTAGTGGGTCATGGAAATAAAGATATGGGGATGTGTGGAGTTCTGAAGTGTAGAAAAGAAGTTACAAGTTTTTTTGCATCCCAAGGAAACATCAAACTTGTTACATACATTTACTCCAGAAGAGAAGAGAGACCACAGAAGTAATTTAAAAAATTCTAGGCATATGAGAGCTTGGTATTTTAATAATATTTGTTGGTGAGGCTCAAAATTGTTTATCTCTCATGCAGGGAAAAAATAGCTTGGGGTCTTAGAATATGTATCCTTTCAGTGCAGAAAAACAATCTTTCTAAATGGCAGGGGTGTTTTTTGGTTTTTTTTGGGGGTTTTTTTTTAGTTTTTTTTTTGGTTTTTTTTTTTGTTTTTGTTTTCTGGAATAGTATTTTTTTCCTTAAAAAATTCAGTATAAACCCTGCATTGTATACAAGCAAAGTCCAGTCTTCTTTGGTTTCTCTTCCTTCAGATCCCTCTTTTTTTCAAGGAAGCATTTAGCTGCTAAAGTCATCTAAAGAAATTCTCATTTTCTAAAGAGGTTGCCTCTTGGGAGTTATGCTGTATGGTCTTTAAAGCTACGTTCTGTTTTTTGGAGTGGCCTTCTGTTGAAGAAAAGGTTAAAGGTGCCCACAGTGACAGTGAAACTTGGCCTGGTAACAGGCCTGAAAGCTGACCTGCACAAGCCTTTGGGAGAGTGCACTGCCCACGTCTGATTCAGCACTGCTGCTGCTGCTTTGGGAGTGTGCCAGAGCAGGACACCAGTGCCAGCTGTGCAGGGCTGCTGTTTGTGCCTGGTGTCAGCACACGTCACCTGAGACCACCAAATTGTTTTCAAAGGCCAGTGAGCTCCAATTAGGGCTCATTCCAGCACAATTTCATTTTCAATAGAGGAACTTAAATTACCTGGAAGTGCATTTCACATGCAGAAAGAAATTAGAGAAATATTTTTCTTGTTACTGACCTGGGATACTTTTCCCTTTATTAGTTCCAGAAACTTCATATTTGTGCACATATTATGTATCACATCTCCCAAGGAAAAGGAGAAAAGAGCACCCAGGATCAGTCACAACATTTGATGCAGAGGTCTCGATTATTTAAACAACTCTTAATTATACATACTGATGCTTTTTACTAAAAAAAATAGGTAACAGAACCAACTAACCAAAGAAAAACAAAACAAACAAAAGAAAAACAACCCCCAAAACCCCTCAAACAAACAAACAAACAACCCACCAAAAAACTCCCTAGAAACCTAAAAAGGAAAATTACCAGAAACTCAGAATAGGTCAGATGAATAAGAGATAGAAAAACCTTTAATATAGAAAACTTTTAACAGTTAAAACCAAGTCTTCCTCTTTATTATTTGGAAGCTTGGCAGGTATGTTTCCCTATCTAAATAATTTTGTATCCTAAGCTTTGGTTAAGTTACAGACCCATGATCTCTAGATTGCCTGTTTGGATCTTTCTCCTTTTTTAAATTTTAGTAATAGATTTTCCATCTAGTTAAATATACTCTATTACCTATGAATGATTATTTCCCCTTCATACACACAGAATAAGATCAAAACCTCACTGTTTACTCATAACAGACATTTTGGCTTCATAGTAATAATTTTTACACCTGCTACCAAAGCTCACCTTAAGCTTTCTAAAATACATGTTTGGATTTGCTCCCAAGTGTTCCTGTGGCTCCTGTGTTCTTGTTTGCTTGACTTCTTCGTCTGTTCTAAACACTCACACTGACTGAGCAATCCACAAAAGTGGGTATCTCTTTGCAAGTAGTGATTCACTGCTGCTGGTATTGCTTCATTTGTGCTCTGCAGGAAATGAAGACGGAATGCCCACAAAGGTGCTGTCAGCTCTTCCACCAAATTTCAGCAAAGGCCATGGTGTTCTCGGGGGGCAGTGTGCAATTCTAGTATTCAAAGTCAGCATCTTGTTGAGTGCTAAATTTAGTAAATCTTTTACCTACAATACACCATCTCAGAAGTAAGAACAAGGACCTTAATGATCCTGCCAAATACCCACTTGTCTAATCTATCCAAATCCTCATTTCAAAGATACAACTTGATCCTGAAACAGAGATCTGTTACTCAGAACTGTCATTCTTTAAAGAAAAGTATTACATAAAGGAATAATTTGACCAGCTCTGGAGCATTTATTTTACAGCTGACATAGTCAAGAAACTATTTTCAGCACTGTGCCATGGAATGTGCTAACTAGCAAAATCAAGCTTAGAGGGCTGCGAGCTTCAATCCATTTTGGATCACAAGAAATCAGTGTGTTCATTTGTCATCTCAAACAGCCATGCCTTTGTCTGTGAACAACGTGCAAACCAATGTGCATAACAACTTCAAAACATAAATATCAGATGTGAGAGTATGGTTCAGAATAGTTGACGTTAATGCTCAGGTGCCACGTTGATAAGCATAGATCTTTGGAGAAAGATAAAGATAAATAACAGGAAACATCAAACATCCTTTCATCCTTCACAGTTTATTAACATCTGAAAGACAATACTACCCATTTAATTTTGGATATGGTATGGTGATATCAGCCCAATGTCCTAGCAAGAAAGACTAGATCCACAAAAAATAAACAATCAATCCACCAATGAACCAAAAACCTGAACAAAACCCCACAAAAAATCCAACCAAAAAAAATACTTACAGAATCACTTGAGTTGAAAAAGACCTTTAAGATCGTTGAGTCCAACTGTTAACCCAGCAGTGCCAAGTCCAGCACTAACCAAGTCTGTAAGTGCTACATCTACACATCTTTTAAATATCTGCAGGGATTGTGATGCAACTAATTCCCTGGGCAACTTGCTCAAGGGCTTATTTTAATTGAATGTTTTCAGTTCTGTTCTGGGAAAGGCCAGAAGTTTGTCTTTTTAGATCCTCATGTGTAAGGGCTGTCATCATCTTTCCCTCTGCCTTCTTAAGGATTTAAAGTCTATGAGTGGGTCCAAACAAGTGCCTGTTGAACAAACATTTCAAACCGTTCCTGCCACTTCTCTCAGAGAATGAAAGATCAGGACCCTCACCAGTTCAGTGTTTTAATGACAAAGACTCTTATCCAAAGGATGAGTGACTATAGTTTTCTTCTTGAAAGGAATCAAGTTTCATTTGCTCTGCTCTCTAGAGCATACCTCCCTCAGTGCAGACACCCTCACAACCCCACCTGTTTACTTTGGTTCGAGCATTGCATGGTTTAAGAGTTATCAAACCAAAAATCTAAGGCAAGAACTACTCTGTCAGCTGGTAGGAGAGTACATTTTTTTTAAGAGAAGGAAGTGGGTGGCAGGGTGAACAAATTGAGAGCAGGTGCTGCACCGCACCCTGATGATGTCTCCATTTTTCTTGTGTAATTGTCTGCAAGCATTATTCACTTTTCTCCTGTACCTAGATTCTCCTGAATCTGTTTATCCTTTCATGGATGTAGGTCCATATATTCACATTATAGTACATGATGAAACTCGTGGGAGTAAGAAAAATGGGTGAAAATAAAAGTGCGTAGGAAGGGTTGCATTTGCTTAGTTTACTGATTTTCCTGTCAGACCAGGAAATTTCCTTCCTGGGGTCACAGGTTTCTTTCTACCATGGTTTTCCATAAGCTCCGTGTTCCAAACAAGGCAAGACTAGAAGAAAGTAAGGGTTCACAAATGTGGACTCCAGAGAACCAATCAAAAAGCACATACTATAAAGCTGATGATTTCTCATCAGAAACATGAAATGAAAGAATAAGACTTTCCACTTTTAGCCTGAGTGCCTCAGCTTAGTTCCACTGCTATAGTTTTATAAATTAAGAGCTATTGCTTTTTGATGTGATTAATGTGGAATCATCATCTCTGACTTCTAAAATAAATAAACAGGACTCTGGATAATGCATAAATGTATTTATTGGGATGGAAAACCAATAACATTAAAAAAAATAAAAACTTCATGCTACACATAGATGATAAAACTTACGTATAGCAACTATTATGGATAACTACCTCTGTATATTTGTCACACTTAATTCTCCTTTGCTTACCTGGTATTATTGCTGAACAGTGGGCTAAAGCTGAACTCTAAGCACTGCCACAGGAGTAAAGATACTCTAGATATTGCCTTGCAATGGCAGCTGGAAACAATTGCTTCTTTGCTAGGTGTTGCCAACTTTTCAGATATTGAGGCTGCGTTTTCATCCTTTAGGCAATGCCTACCACAGCTAACTATTACTGATAGTCCTGTTTCTGCTAGACACTAACTTAGCTTCTCAAAGGCCCAGGGAAGAACGAATGATGGCACAGGTCTGAATGCCACGGACATACAGATGTCACAGCGGCCTTTACGCACTCACAAGCTTCGCTGCTGGTGACACGTGTACCTCCAGTTCTGTATGGCAAAGCTGTACTCACAGAAGACTGGCTGGCCAGTGCTATGGACCTCGATCAGGTTTTCCAGAAACAGGAGCTGTATAATTCAAGTGTGACTTTCTTTGGAGTTTTTCCAGTGTTTTATGAAATGTCATGCATCTTATCTTTGTCCATTACCAAGTTCAGTGCACAGTGTTACCAGACACAGTGTTGATCCATTTTCAATTTAACAACCTAGGAAGCTTCAAACAGTACTGGAATCAGTTTACCAGATTAATCCCCTCTTCCCCCAAAAGGAAGGTATTGCTACATGATGAAAACCCAGTCTGAAAGACAAATTTAAGGAGTTTGTTTAACAAAGGTTGGCTTCTCCAAATAGTATCTACTTCTTATTCATTAATAGGCAAATCAAATATATATCTGACTGACAGAACTTAGCCTCACAGCTCCAAGACTTCACCAGCTGGCATTGGCTGAAACTTAAGTGGAGAAGACCAGATTTAACCCCAAGGCACAGCTCTGCTGCCATGGAAATAGCTGGTTCCATCGAGATCTGAATATACAACTCCAAAAAATAGATGGAAATTTCTACTCAGCATATGTCAGTTCAGTCTTTTCTGACTATCTGGCATAATCCTCATGATATCCAGGAAAAGGTATTTTGTAGCCCTAGCATTCTAGATAATAAAATTTATCAGTAGGTGGAAAATCTACCATACGTTTACACCACCATAATCTTCCTTCACAAAAGCATTTCTTCAAATACAAAAGCATTTCTTCTGTGTAACACTTCTCAAACATCAACACAAAAGTCCCTCATTATCCTGATTTAAAAAGAGAATAATTAGGAGCACTTAAATGAAACCTACTGGGAAAGAAACCATTGCTGATATATTTGATATCTAAAAAAATGCAAGTCTTGTTGAAACTCTCCTGAGTGGATTCCTCAGTATGAAATTTAATGCATCTAATTTATGTGCCCAGTTTAGACTTCAGTGAAAAGATAAGACTGTGAAGCAGAAAGGGAGGGAAATTCAGATGCTGTAATCCCCTGTGTTCCTTATACTGGTAGCAGAAGGAAGCAAATCCTCTGAGAGACCTTCAGAGGGACACTCAGTTCACCTAGCTCGTGTGTCTGCCTTCCTTTAACAGCCAGGGTCTGCACAGGAGAATCCTGTGAGATCACAGTGAGATCCACGAGCCAGGAGTGTGCCCTTGTAGCCAGCAAGGCCAGTGGTATCCTGGAGTGTATTGGGCAGTGCACTGCTAGCCCATCAAGAGAAGTGTTCCTGCCTCTCCACTCAGCCCTAATGAGGCCACATCTTGGCCACCTAAAAAGATGAGTTCACGTTGCAGCCTTTCCTTCAGCAGAAGCATCAACATCTGCTCTACCCAGAGGCCAATTTTAATGTTAATATATTTGAGAGTTTCCCATTCCAGTTAAATTCAGCTTTCAGCAGCCAGTAAATTCAACAGTTATTAGAGGAAATGCAGAGACACCCACAGAAAAAAATGGGTCTTAGTGAAGCAAATAGGAAACAATTCACTGAAAACAGGGCAGTTCCTCAACCTCCTTGCAAAAGGCTTTAGAAATGTTTTAGTTAAGCAACATTTTCTGAACTCACTAGGGATCAACAAGAATGATATGTGGCCTCTATTATGAAAGAAGCTACACTACAACACCTGCAGTCACATCTAGTCTTAAAATTTTTGACTGTGGAGTCACAAATCAATTCCCTTGACACTAAGTTCCTCCACACTCATTTGTCCTCTTCTCTCAGCCCTTTCTGTTTTCTAGAAGAATGAGTCAAGTTCAAAGTCCTGCCTAATTTTTTTCTGCGCCCAAAATATCTAAAACAATAATTAAACCATGAGCTGGAAAATGTGGCCAAGAGTTTCATTCCACTGGCACAGTGAATTATCTACTGTTAGAAAAAGCTCATGTCTGCTAGGGAGATGCTTTCTGTGGGATTACAGAACGAACATTTTCCAGAGATTAATAACAGTATCACACCTCATTATCTGCTGTTGCAATCACCAGGTATGTTCCTTTGACAGTAATTTTCAATATAAATTCATAACAGTATTTTCATTTAAAAAAACAACCAACCAAACAAAAAAAACCTACCCTACAAAAAAAAAAAAAAAAACAAACAAAAAAATCCCTAAAAAAACCCAAGAAAAAAACAAAACAAAAAACAAGCCAACAAACAAAACCAAAAAACCAGAGGAGAAACCAAAGGAAATGATTTTCACTGAAATGAAAGCTGCACACTATGTATAGGGAGCAGAAGATGAAGAGAAAAGGCACTACTGAGATGTTAGTCCCTTTGCTTACGTTGGAAGTCTGTCAGGACTTAAAAACTGCAGTCAAGTTGTTTCAAAGCACTGTCAAAGGAGGATGTTCTCACAAGATAAGGCACCAAAACAGGCCCAGATGGCAAACAGGGGGGTGTTAAATTCAGGCCTACACAGAGGTGAAAGGTTTTGAGTTAGCACACCCGACATTATTCCACTGTGCAGACTGTGGGGAAAGCACGGACACAAGAGGAAGATGCCAGGCCTGATGAAGCAGATTCTGGTAACCTATTTGGACAAAAATTCCCATCAGGGCAAACTGTGGGGAAGGAAGCATCTGCTTACACGCATGTCATCTCAAGTTGTGGCAACAGCACATATGCCTCTGGATACCTGGGACTTGAACTGTATAAAAGTGGTACCTCCAAAAGAACTCTCTGGGGATCCCACCACTGAGAGGACCATAAGGAAAAGGGCCAGGGGAGACACTGCAGGAACTCACATTACGGTGATTACGATGTCTGTTTCTCTCACTCTCAACCTCTCTCTCTCTTTCTCCCCCCTGACCCCCCTTCCTATTTCTTTCCCTTCCCTCCCCCCTGCCTTCCTTTACTGTTAAATAAAATCTGTACTTTTGCCTTTGGCATATGGTCTAATTTGTACCTTGATTTGGGCAGAGGCCTCTTTTAATAACTGGACTAGATTATTATTTCAGGAGCGGGATCATAACAGTATTCCAGTGATCTTAACAAAGTCATTTGGAGAGTTTGGGAAGGAAATCAGTGTAAGAATACGTATAGACAATATAAAATAAGATCACATCTTGTTGGATTTAAAAGGATCAAAGAAATTTCCTTTCATGAACTCATTGAGGTACATGGATTACACAGCCAAGATTCCATCAAACCACCTGGACAATGCTGATGAGCCTGCAGTCATTTAAAGAAGAAGAGGAACTACCTTGTATGAGTGTGAGAAAGGCCATTGCAAGGGAGGATCAGAACTTCACTGAGGAGGGAGTTAAACTGGCCCATAAGGGAAGAGTTGTAGATCAATTAAATGTTGTGCAGCCTGGAGAATGAGACAGTCAGACAGTCACTAGCAGCTCAATTCCACTGCCCGCATAGGGGCATCACGAACAGTTTTGGATGTCCTAGGCTATAAGCTGAAGCCAAACTTGCTGGTGAATGAATAAAAGGAGATCAAATATCCATTGATTGTAATGTGGGTTTAGCCACATAGTCATTCAGATAACTATACAAAGGTACTTACATTTAGCTGCCTTATCTCAAGAGGGAAATGTAATTGTCCCTTTCCTTGGATTTTCTTCTGCAAAATGGGAGAGGAGAGAAAGATGGCACACACTAGCATACCAGTATCCAAATATCTGACAATCTTCCCTGTGCCTCACTCTTGGTACCATAACATTATGCAAATCGTGGACTAAAGCCTCTGGAAATCTAATGATACTGTTTGAGACTTTTAGTTTCCAAAAGAAGCTTAAACTATATCTATCCTTGTGCTCCAAGGCTATCACACTCGAAATAGTAATATAACATTTCAGTTATATTCAGAACACTTTTTCCAAATTTTTAAGCACCATAAAATATTGTAGCTCCCTTTTATGAAAAAGATCTCAGACAAAGCAAAAAACAAACCACCAAAAAAGCATATTCTATAGATAAAGTCAGAAAGATATTATCACTGAAAATAAGATGAGAACTCTGCTAGTTTCAGTAGACTTTTGTCAGATTATATTAAAATTCTTAGGGAAAAATACGGTCTTCATGTTTTATTTGAAGATCCCAAATCTTTGAAAGTGCCTGATGATACAAATAAAGGATCTTTCAGCATCTCAACATAGTTTATTAAATCACCCAGAGACCCAGACACTACTTCTCAGAAGGAGCTAATTTGCAGCTCTGTGATGACATCCAAGTCGATGATGTTAAATCACCTGGCATGGTAAAAATTCACTTTGTTCTTAATGTTTGGCTTGAACTTCTGAAATTCAAATAAAAGACACCTTTGGACTCTGGATTCAAAAGGCATTAGTCAATCTGCCAATTTCTAGGATCAGAGACAGATACCAGAATTACTTGGAAGGGTATTCCATCAAAACCCTCAGGTAAGAATAGACAATTTTATTTTTTCCCAGTTTTCATAGGCTCACTCTTTATACAGAAGATTATATATGCTAAAAATAACACATAATATTTAATTTTGTATTTATTCTTAGAATATGCTAAAAAGATAGTAGTTGTCCTATTTTTGCACTTTACAGATAACACATACATAGTGTCATTACAGTATTCTATAGCACCATTATAGTATTATATAATTATATAGTATCATGACAGATAATACAAATCATACATTCTCATGCAGATGAAGTTCTGCATTCTGCTATATATACATATATTTTTTTTTTAATATCACTGTGAGCAGTTTTAAGGTTATAATTCAAACCAAAACAGCTTCTGGGAACACTAATATTTCTATTACCCTGCACAGAAGTAATAAACCAGTGGAAAGATGCCTGCCCTTCCCACGAATACCAAATACTGGAGGTTGCAGATACAATCAATTCATATTTTGGGAAAAATATTCATGCTTGAAGGTCTTCAAGTAGGACCGATCCCTATTTATGTAGAGAACACAAGATCAGCAGCCAAAGGCTATATTTTCTGCTTCTGCTTACCATATTATTGTACTTACAGAAACAAATCTTGTTATTGCTGTGTGGGCCTTATTTCTCAGAGAAACAGACTACCACAGAAACCAGAGCTCTGGAAGACAAAGGCTATAGCACTTGCCTCAGAGAGAAGGAGTTCTACTTTAATTTTTATACTAAATAATTTGCTGGCAAGCAAACAATCAGTACTAGCAGTAGGAACAAAATTCCGTTCACTTTCTCTGAAGTGACCAAGAGAAACTAAATAAAATTGAACAAGAAGGCAATTTCTATCTCAGAATATTGCACTGGAGTAAGACCTTACAGGTACATGGAATATAGAGATTCATCAACAAGAATCATGACTACCACTTGCTTTGTTGTAGAGAAAGTGAAATGCATTTGCTAGAATAACAGAAAGTACATCTGCATTTCATGTTGACATGTAAATTGGAAATTGAGAGATTTTGAAACGTCCTTGGAACTGTTGCCATAGCTGCCTTCTCTCTGTGCCAGTATAAGTTCCCTTTTTTCTCAGCAACAGGCTGAGCATTTAAAAAATGACATGTTTCTTATGAATAACTGCATCAACAGAGACTTTTGTAGTCACTTTCTCAAGCAGTCAAGAGACAGCACTTTTGACAGTGATAGGATTCCATGTGATAGAGATCAGGTAACATGAGCCTCACACCTGCTATTTTCCTCTGCATTTGTGGACAGCTTTCTGTTATTCATAGAACTGCTCAAGCATTCAGCATATGCCATAGAGTTCCAGTGATTTAGAACCATCTGCTTAAGGTTTTATTTTGACAAGCTGTTCTGCTGCTGAAGTTCTCACCGTGTTTTTCAGCCTTTTACCAAATTACTAGTAAAAACCACTAAACACACTTGCTAGCTACCTTTGGTAAATACATTTATTTCTTAAAAGATTGATGCTGATTAAAATGACCATGTAATGGGAGAAAGAACCCCAAGCAGGTCAAAGTAATATTCTTTAACAGCTTCCCAGCTGTAATTTAGTTTAATGGACATTTTTACCTTACTTCATTTTTCAAATAGTTTATAAAATAGCATTTACCTCGTACCACACTCTGTCCCTTAGTATTTCATTTAATTTGACTTAATAGTTTAATTTCATTTTGAATAAAATTGCTTTTAAATCTCTGTTAAATTTTTTTACTTCCTGGCTTTCAACCTGTTTCCACATATTTATCTATGGGTATGACTAGTATATGTATAAATTTCAAAGGCTTTCTATGCTGATTTACATTGAAATGGTACTGACATTGCCCGCTAAATAACACCCAGGAAGAGCTCATTGAGCTAATCAGATCAGATCAGATTTACAGGACTCTCCTTCAGGGAGTTCCAGAGTCGTTTTCAGACAGAAGTACCTACCTGTGAAGTCATCATTTCACCAACAATCGTCAGTAACCCAAACCCCATTTTCTTTCAACATGTCCTTTGGTCTAGGATGTTGGTACTGATAACATTCCTGCATTGTCCAGTGCAGGGAGCTGGTTATTTTCCTTGTCATAGCAAACCCAGCTATGAGGAGATCTTCAGCCAGCTGGAGGAGATCTGCCAGATCACCTCAGACTCACTTACACCGTACAAGGGAGCAAAATATTGCCATTTCGGAATGCCATGACAGGATTAAATTCTGGCAGGTTACTCTTCCATTTTCTTTGCCAGGGTTTCTTGTTTGACAAATAGATTCATAGACTTGATGTGCAGGCCATTGTGATCACGTGGTCTACAATGGATATGATTTCCTCAGATGCTGAGTCAAAGTGTTTTCCAGAAGGATATCTAATCTCATTTTACAGACTCAGAGCCAGAGTGCATCTATTGCCTTTCCTGATAAATTGTTAATTACATTTACTGTCTCTGTTTCAAGGTTGAATGTGCATATCTTGTTATATTTTTGTCCGTTAGACTGAAAGTTTACCTTTATTTCCCTTGATCAGATTTAATTTTAAAGTAGAAATAAGTATCTCTATATGGCGATCAAATAACTTTTTAACCTCCGCTTTGATTAGCTGAACTAAGTGAGTCCCCACCACCTGTTTCTTTTTCTATTTTACTCTTTGAATGTGGTCAATGGATGCTACCCCAGTAGAATCATAAAATTATATTTGATTGGAAGGAACCTTTTAGATCATCTATTTCCACACCTCCTGTCATGGACAGGGACACCTTCCACTAGACCAGGTTGCTCAAAGGCTCATCCAACCTGGCCTCAAACACTTCCAGTGATGGCACATCCATAACTTCTTGTTCCCATGCCTCACCACCCTTACAGTAAAGAATTTATTCCTAATATCTGGTTAGATGAACACAGTTTCAGTTTCAAGCCATTCCCCTTTTCCTATCACTGCATGTTCTTGCAAAAAATCCCTCCTCATTTTTCTTGCAGCCCCCGTCTCCCAACACTTCCAGCCTGTTTTCAAAGAAAAGGTGTTTCACCTCTCTGATCAACTTCCTGGCCTCCTCTGGACTAACTCCAACTGCCCCAAGTTCTTATGTTAGGGACTTTGGAGGTGGGTACAGTAATCCAAATGAGGTCTCACAAGAGAGAGGTAGAGGGAGATAACAAAATCCCTTGGCCAGCTTCTTTTGATGTATAGCAATAGACTCACTAGCTGTCTTCAATGGAATATTCTTTCTCTACAGTCCCCTTTTGTTTATCCAGAAGTTGCACTAGCATGTCAAGATATTCATATATTATGTCTCCTGTGTACCTTCTGAATGACTGTTTTCAAAATAGTGTTTTCATTACTCAGCTAGATCATTCACTCCTTGTCCCTGGACCAATTAACTTGTCTGTTTGAAATCATGCTTTGTTAGAGAGTAACAATTTAACAGAACAACACTGATCACTCTGTAATGGTAACCTCTCCTGTTATTTACTGTCCTGACCATCTTAATGCTAGTTATAAATTCATACAGACAAGGTTAATAACATTATTAATAGCACTCAGCCAATCACCAATTTGTGGGTACTTAAGATAAGTACCCACAAACTGATGAATTTTCACAAGCAACTATGTTTGGAAAAGCCTTAGCCTTTCTAATTTACATACAATGCTGATTTTTAATCAAGCATCAAGAGTAACTAGCTCAAATATTCTGACAAAAGTCAGATTTACAGTTTTTTCTTATCAGTGATTTGAACAAGAAAAGGTAAACATGTACATGTAATACACTTTTTTTTTGTATTGACATTTTCAGTTTATTGTCCCTTCACATGATGACTAAAGAGGTTGCATAATGTGGTATCAACAGTTCTCAGGTCATTTGGATTAGAGCTGACTAGCAGGTCTCAAGAGAGAAGAAGAAAAATGGAATTTTTGCTGAATAAGTGGGTTTCTAGTTGGATTCTGGGTTGACAAGTAAAAAGTGTTAATATCAATCAATATTCATCTAAATGAGCTTGAGTTAGATATGAAACAATGAAAATATGGGAAGATCTGTGAGTGATTGAAAGATCAAAAGTATGAAGGATGAGGATTAATCATGGCAAGTTACAGAATGTGATCTAGATTACATGATGAAGTGGTCCACTCAAAAGTTAATTTGAATGATATCAAATGAAAATAAAGTGTTAAGCTACATGGTGGAAGAACTTGCTACTGGAAGAGTAGTAAAGCCTTCAGATGCATTAAAAGGGGGACAGTTAGCAGCATAAGTAGCAAAGTAGATGCTTTGTCAACTGGGAGACATACTGGAACAAAGTTGATCAGCCAGTATCTGCATATTTAAAATTTCTCAAAGCTTTAAAAACTTCATGAGGTACAAGAAATAAAACTGAGATGCAGTAAGATAGTGTGACTTGTTTCGTATAATGTATTGATCCATTAATCCATCAGTAAAACTGAGAAGAGTAGCTTGTGAAATTGCTGTTTCGTAGCAGTTTCACAGTCCTAACTTCTCTCCATTGTGCTGTCTTCCCATCTTCAGACAGCTCAGAATCAAGCATGGACTACTAGAAGATAAGGAAGGACAAAGGAAGCTCTAATGTTCAATCCTGGCTCTTACTGGTTCTTGCAGATCAACTCTAAATATCTTTCCTGAATTTAAAGTTTTAAAGCAGGTGTCTTTATATTGCTGTAACTGAGATCATTGACTTATTCCTAATTAATTGGAAGACCATGCTCAGGTATTTAGAATGTCCCTTGCAACTCTGGTGTGAGCCATTAATTTCCTGAACTGAGACTGATTGCTGCTAGAAATGAAATCTCATAAACCGAAATTTTCTGTATGCAGGTGATCTCATAGGAAAATGCATCAAGCAGAACTGAATTCTTTTGCATCTTATGATAAATGTGAGATGTATTTAGATAATTTAACATTTCCTTTTTGGTCCGCTCTCTTTCACAGACTTAGTAAATGTATCTATAGACTCTAAATGTCTCATTTCTTTTCTATGTTGTATGCTTATTAATTTAATAATTAAGTGGAAGGTTGATTAATTGCACTTTAATTAATGTAATAATTGTTTTCAAGATACTTTTGACAATTTCCTTTTTACAGTTTTGAACCAAATCCTTTTAACAAAGACAGCCTTCTTAAAGTCTTATCTCCTGTTAATTTAGTTTATCATAGGGTTATACCCAGCTGACCAGGTACTATCTCTGTAAATCTAATTAACTGTTTAGGCCCTTTTCCATGTCAGTGACTTTGTATTTTCCTTCAGAAATTGTACTGCCTGTCTCCAAATAGCTTCCTCAAAAAGACTTTTCTTTAAAAGCCAGAAAAAGGTTAACTTGATCAATCTTGCTAAGTATCTCAAGATTTTCTCTCACCATTCAGCTCCAATAACTCATGAGTCTGGGTTTTCTATCATTATCATTACACAAAATCCATCAGAATTTAATTTTATATACAGTACAGCAACCAGTGTTGCATTAAAAAAAAAAAAAGTTATCTGTTTCCTGCTGCATGGTAGCCTTGTTCTTAAATCAAGAACGGGGGAAAAAATAAACCCTTGAGGTACAGAGGTCATTTTTGCTACTATAGCAATTGCTGTGTTAACTCCTCTCACTTAAGTTGCTGCCTAATGGCTCGTTGGTAGCTGCAACTCGTGCTGCAGGATCATTTCATTCTGGGATATGTTGTTAGCAGCTCAGAAACATAACAACTGACTGCTAAAGAAAAGGCTGGGAGCTCTATTCACATCACCTAATCTGTTTGCAATAACATTTGTCTAAGGATTTTTAATCTGCATAATCATGTGCTTGGGTTAAAAAAACCCACCTCTCCACAAAAAATAGACCCAGAATGTTATCAGGGCATGATCCACCTTATCCTAGCAGTAATGTGAGAAGCTGCTGATGATCCAGATTCAGGGTTTATAAAAATGAAAGGTGACCATGAAGACCTGAGAAAACCTTCATATTCCTGAGGATAAAATTCCTGTCATCAGACATAAATATCCACAATGCACCTGCCTGTTTCAGTCCACTTTGCAGTTTGCAGACAAAAATAAGCACTTCAAGGACATAAGCCCTTTTCTTCTGAGGTAGGCAGATAGATAAGAAGGTAAAACTTGTCTGGTGAATTTCTGCAGATGGCTGAAATTAATGTGAGATAAATCGCACCCCATTTGTTCTATAGGTCACATGAACCTATCTTTGAAAAGCTGCAGTTGTGTTTGTGACATCTGTAGAACATTTTGACATAAATTTATAGTGTTTCATCATTATGAAAAATAGACAAAACCAGCATTCAGACCTCAGTTCCG
The DNA here is from genome assembly GCA_013397155.1 of Irena cyanogastra. NCBI lineage: Eukaryota > Metazoa > Chordata > Aves > Passeriformes > Irenidae > Irena > Irena cyanogastra. The sequence continues at coordinate 299,347 of VWZV01007875.1, forward strand.
TGCTGGAATTCAGCATGTCTCAAGGCAATTATTCAAGATAGCAGATGCCATTGTAATTGCCATATTTTAAATACAAATTGTATAAGGACATGTGCAGTCCTCATGATTTATATAATTCACAAAAGAAAAAAAAAATCCAGGTTACAATATCTCTTCAGTAGCTGCTTGGCAAGGAGAATTTTGCTTGTTACTTGACATTATTTCCTCAGGTGATAGAACAATTTAGTGTATTATTTGCTATTCCCAAAACACCAGATCATAATCAGGCATTCATTCTTTAAATATTGTAACAGTGTATTATACTCTTTTGAACTTCACGTTTGGAAAAAAACCCACAAACTATTACAGCTGACACTCACTATCTGATTTCTACATATCTCCTGTAGTGCCTGGTTCATCCTGATACTTTGTTTTTTGATTGCTGTCTGGCAACAGAGTCACGGACAGGACTTAGTCCAATGCTTAGTTCAATGCTACATCTCTCCTACGAAATAAAAAGGATTAGGAAATACGCGGGGAAACATTTGGATTTTTTTTCTCTCGTGTGTGTACTGAATCTGCTACAAACACTGTGTATTTATGCCGGTAATTGATCACTAGAATGGTACTTGACTGGTGAAGAAAAAGCAAGAGAAAAAGAGAAAGAAAGAGTGAACTTCCTATCCTTCTGAATGGCTGGTTATAGTTTCATACTCTTATGTTATCTTGAAACAGCACGACGGCTCTGAAGGAATATATTAAGCTTCATAGTTTAGATTGTGTTATGTGAATGTATCTTCTTCTAATGCCAAAGAGAACTATGGAACTGAGTCAGCAAAAGGTATTTATTTTTTAAATCTGGTCTTTATTATAATTATTAAAATTATTATTATTATTATTATTATAATTGTAGATCACAGAATTCTAACATACTCCAGCTCTAATATCTACTATACATATTTTATAATGAAATAATAAATGCTGTTTGTTCACAGATAAATGAATATTAGGTCCCTTCTGGTACTAAACCATTCCTGTTAGTGAATTTTTTTTAAAAAGTGAAAAAAAAGGAGACTAAAAGGATTTAGAGGTGGCTAAAACTAGCAAGAGCTAAGAAAAGAAGTAATCAGCTTCCAGCTTGGCATCTCAAAACTCAATGCCAATATGCAAAATATACTATTCTGAAAAAACTAACAAAAAAAATTAATCTTGCAATTCAGTTTGCCTGGGGTGATAGACTGACATTTTCCAGCTAAACATATATTTTTATGGACAACAGGGTCAATTATGACTCATGTGTTAAAATGTACTACAATAAACAGTTCAGATTTTACCAATGGTTTCTGCCTCAAAATGCACAGAAGCTTAAGGAAATATTATTGCCCAATTTTTAGGCAGATTTATTCTGCCTCAAGGTCCACATTATTATTGAAGAACAACTTTCCCCATACCTGGGGCTGGGGACCTGGACCTGCCCTGAGCTGGACCTGCCCCTGCAGCTGCCCTGCTGCTGCCACCTGGGCAAATACTGGCTCTTGCTGCACCCTGATATCTGCTTTGTAAGACCTAAATCTCATTCTCCTGCTGAAAGGGATCCTTATGCTATTCATGCACTTGCACCCTGAAGCTCTCCCTTTCCTCTGACCTTGTCTGGTCCGTTGCACTTGTGTTCCATCCGACTTCACAATCACCAACTACTGATGGTTCCACTTCCAAAACGGAATTAAATGCCTTACACTTAAAGTGCTAATTGCCTGGTAATGAAATCTTTAATCGTCAGGTGATTAAAATTTTAATCACTAAAAGGCCTGAGGAAATCCACTACATAATGCTGAAGATCAATTTCCAAGTTTTTTTTAAACATATGCTTCCAGTGCAAATTGCCTTATGTTGTAGAGATGAACAGTGCAGCATGTGAAATGTGAAGTTCTTCAATACATCCTGTGCTAAGAAAAAGGTTGAAAAAAATTGAAGAGTGAAGCTGTAACTGTGAAATATATTTAATGTTAGATTAATTTATAAGGGGATTTTCTTTTTAAGCTTGTTTCAAAGTCGCTAGGAAAAAAATATGTTCCTGCATTAACTTCGCAGCAACCAAAACCAGATTCATGAAATCTGCTTTTCCAATCAAACGCTAGATGAGAGCTGAAAATACAGATTGAAAAATGTCTAGAAGGAACTGTAACTGTTTTGCCATATTGAATAAGAAATAGTAGCTATTGTGCACACAAATCAAATCTCTTCATCCTAAAATTTTGCAATGAAGTTTAGCACATGGATTCCAAATTAATGTGCTAGACAGTAATGACACTACTAGTTCAATGAGCCACAAATGAAGAAAGATTCACCAGACAGAGGAAGCCATCTGCTACAATCTACTGTATCCACTTAAAAAAAAAAAGAGTCTATATTTGAAAAGTTCCATATACTCAAAGAGGTCTGTATGTACCAGATCTTGGCATTTCATAACCACCCATTAGCTGGCACAGAGCAGTGGGAAATCCACAGACTGATGGAATGGTTTTACAAAGCTGTGTTTAGGAACAAGACAGGTGTCTCTGAGGACTCACAACGTTTTTTCACAAAGATGTGTTAGATGATACATTAATAATTTGTGGTTATAGTATACTAGTAGCAAGTGAATACAAAACATGCATTGAAAGGGAAGCATCTGACATCAGGCAACCACAGCTGGTACAAGGCAAAGGAGGAGCTTGTCTGCATTTCTGAACCTCCCCAGATTCCTTGTATTTCCTTATTCTACGGTTTCATGGATTTTCAGGCTTCAAGACTGCCATTTCTTGTGTTTATCTTGTTTGTCCTTTGCATTGTCCTAGCAAAACAGGTGCTTCACGTACTTTGTTGCCATGCTATAGCTCCCTGGACTCACAAGCAGACCAGGCAATTCATCTGCTAGGAGTCCTATTAAGCATCACACAATTCAGGGGGAAAATAAAGGCATGTAAGGGACATAATGGCTATGGAGGCTCACAAACATTTTTAATGTTTCAGCATACTGCTCTATTGCTTCTGTATTGTTGAAAGCATTTTCAATCTTTCAGATGAAGCACATGATGATGATTCTTTACCTCCCTGATAATAAAGAAATATCGAGAAATAGAAAGGAATTAATGGACCTGAAAAAAATGGTTTATTATGGTCAATGGGCAGGTTTGTGGAGACAAATATTCAAAACCTACAAGGCACAGCCTCACACATCTCAAAAATAACTGCACAGATTCAACTTCAACTGATTCTGAAAAACAATTACATACTTTTAATCTGTAAGAAACAGAATCATTTTAAAACAAAAAGACTAGTGAAATGACTTACATGTATATTTATGCTACAATTTAGTGTATTCTCAACCCCCAAATTAATTTGAATTGGAAGTAGAAAAACACTAAAATACAACCAATCAATGTTTTTTTTTCATTTGTAATAGCCTCATATTGAAGATACTACAGGTACTGCTGCTTAATTTACAACTGCTTTCATGTTTGCCTTCAAATTATCTTCATATATTAATGGTTTATCAGTGATTGGAGACATCTCCTGAATGAAAGACATTATATAACTAAATTCCATTCTATTGTGTCCATTTGTAAAGGTCAGCTAAGCAATGAATCAATGCAGTAGTAGAAGGGGGCATTTCTCTTGAGACTGAAGGTATCAAAAGGGCTGACAAACTGGAGTTTTGCAAAATCAATTCAATACAAGGGACACGTGGCAAATCCAAGCCTCCTATGCTAAGCTGGTCATATTGACTGATATCAAGGGAGTTGAAGCTGCTTACATCAGGTTTGAATTAGATTCAACACAACAGTTTGTCTGGGATACAAATTCCTCCAAATAAATGGAGCTATACCAAGGACCAGTCTGGCCACGTTGCTTGGAATTTCAGACTACTTCCCTGATTGTTTCACAACTGCTGAGAGTCATAGACTGCAGTATAATAGGACCTCATTCTTTGTGGGTCCAGCCATCGAATTTTCACCTCCAGGACCTTCTTGTTTTCTTTTATAGAAATCCCTGGGGTTAATTTCTTTGAAGAATAGGCCAGTATTCTAAATTGTTGTCTCACTTATGACTTGCTTACTTTCACTAGGTCAGGTTCAAAGAAATAGGCTGACAAATCAAGATAAATATATTTGCTGAAAAACACTGTTTAAAAAGACAGTTACACAATGATTCTATAAAACAATATGTGTTGGAAGCGAAGGACTGGCTTAGATACAGCATTTGAAATTTAGTTCCTTGAAACATTAAGTATGAAATGTGTATCTGGTACTTAAGTCTGAGTCCTCAATAAGTAGCTTTATTTATTATTTTCTTTACCAAATCCTTTCAGCTTGCTTGTGAAACCAAGTTCTATACTGTTCTAACTGTGCAGCTGACACTTTAGTTCCTCTTCAATTTTTTTAATAAAATTTCCTGTATAGCTTTTCTGCATTTTGATGTCCCATTGTGCATGCAATGAAGGTGCAAATATCCTTCTGCCTCTGAAACATTTGAAAATATTACACACAGACATCTCTATTATTGGAGTAGCCTCCTTCATCCTCTAGCAGTACCCTTCTAAAGAGCTTTTTACTACATTTCGTATTATACTGTATTTTTATAATAGTCTAGATGTACCCTTGGCTGATTTCTGGCTTTGCTTTTATTAAGGATTGAAGTTGTATTTGGTGTCTGCCTTATTTAGTTCCAGATTTTTACTTTGCAGCCCAAATATTCTTTCTGGTTTTCATCTGCTTTAGCATGCCCTTGATTCGCCCAACCACTCTTGTTTGGTGCTCTGACCTAATTTCTGCTTAAGCTCTTCCCTGTTTGAGAAAACTGTGTTGTTTGCAAATTCTTTTTATTCTGCATCACATGGCTGTCATAGATTTATCTAGAACTGTGTGTATATCACTGCTTGTGAAGTAATTTCACTTGTTCATGGAATTCTAATACAAATGTAACATCCTGCCTTTTTTTTTTGGCTGAAGTTGTGGCATTCTTTTCTCCTTCATCTTTTTTTGTCTCCCTTGCTCTTTACACTGTTTTAGATTGTCCCTCTTGAGGATCTTGTTTATTAGTGCTAGCTATGTTATCTTGATTTTAATCACACTACACTTATCTAGTAGTTCCTGATTTCTGACTGAACCAGCAGCTCCCATCAGTAATTTCATTCCTCTCCCCTGATGCACACTTCCTTCTGCTTTATGGGCATTGACAAAATGCTGGGCAATCAGACCTTTTACCAGCCAGACTTCAAACTGAAAATACCTAATCTAACTTTAATGGTTGAAATGTGTGTGTGTGTAGGGGGTGACTGAAATGGTTTTGTTTTTCCAATCCATCTCTATCTTAGTTACTCAGCAAGGCTCTTAAGGCACTACCAGACTGTCACCTGAAAGAAAGCTGGGTCAATACTCAAGTTTACAAAAGGTGCAAGCTGCAATATTAAGTATATTTAGTATTGTGTGATTTTCGGCATAAAAATGAGTGTTCAAAACAAATGCCCCATTGTGTTCCTGGCATAAATAAACATCAGTAACAACTAGGGATCCAGACAGAACTGACATTGTCAAAAAATCCAATTCTCATTTCTTGATCATTCCTCAGAAATATGAGCAAAGCCTCCCACCCCAAAAAATCTGAAAAATATTTTTGGTTACTAACATCCTTTTAGTAGCAGCTACTTGTAATGATGTGCAAATCACCTTCCATTTCAGCCCCAACCAAATACACAGCCTGACCATGGCTTAAATAATTGAAGGGATTTATTGCTTTTGTGTATGATACTACCATTCTAGTTTCATCTGAAGTGACATAGACCAGAACAAATTAGACAGACATAAAAGAGTGTCTAAAATTCTGGTTTTATTCTGGGAAAAAGGTAAGAGTCTTCTTATTTTTAAATAAGGGTATGCTTATTTGAACAAGCTATTCTACTTCACAGTAGTCAATTTCTGCAATGATCATCATAAAATGCAAGTGCAAATAGATATCACAGTTATGTGGTATCATAAGTATAGGAAATAATATAGGAAATTTGCAACTGTACAGCTTTTTACATGAAATATTTTACTGCAGCAAATGTTATTCTCTTTTCAACTTTACCATGCATTTCTGGCTATTATGCATCTGTCAAACAACACAGCAATTCTAGATTAGGAAACTGAATGTACTAGGGTATATAAAACAAAGCTTGATGCCCTTAAAAAGAAAGAAGCTTTTGCATATAGAGAAGAGCTGGAATGTTCATCTTTAAGCCTAACAATAAATTGAAAGGCAGAAAGGAAACTGTAATTTCTGTAGTGAAAGATATGTATGTACAGAAGCCATTCAGAAGCACAGGCAGAGCAATGTGATGGTGATCTGCAGTTGTGGTGAGAGCTTTTGGCCCTCTGAGCATACTGCCAGCTGCTTATGCAAATTATCAGGCATTTTTCTCATACCTGTGGGTATCCTCCCTTATGATCTGTCTGTACCAACTAAAACCATATTCTCCAGCTACCCTGACACGCAGCACTGTGGGAAGTGCACATATGCTTCTATCATCCCAGTTAGCAGGGAAATATTCATGCATATGCATCAACTGTCCACTGCTAATTCAGGTGCAAATCAAAATGAAAATACAATTAATTAGACTTGGAGGAAGACTTTGTTTTGATCTCAGTCCAATGCAAAACAGAAATAATTCAGCTGAAGCCAGCAGTGTCAGCCTTATACTGACTCAGTGTGAGATCAGGCCCAGGTCCATGGTGTCTGTGATACAAGTTTTTATTTTTTTCAATCTGAGTTTATGGAAGCACTCAATGTTCTTGGTTTCCTTGCCCAGAGAATAGGGATTTCATTACTTTAAAGTGGCAGATTTTAAAAGCCATCACTGGATATTTGTAGAAGCACACATTTTTCTCCTTTACATTATCTTAGCTACTGATTAATGCATATCATGTTATATAATGCAGTCAACAAAGGCAGCTCTGAATGGAGTTTTCCTGTGCCAGCACCTCTGCTGAAGTCAGAATGATTACATTTGCAGAAAATACAGCCCTTTCTTCTTCTTTTGTCTTTCTTTTTTTCCTCTGTACTGGGACAAATATCCTACTTATTCAATCTCAAGTACCAAACCCTTTGTATTCATCTTGTTTAGGGGACTTCAACTTTTATTTCCTATCCAGAGATGTGAATGTGAACTGAAGAGCACAAAACTGCAAAACATTTACGACTGGATCATGCAGCATCGGGACTCTGTGTTTCCTCTCTCGGGTGTAATTACAAGGCTTGTAGGTGTAACATCGTGCAATCCCATTCAGTCTCACTCACTGGTCTGCAACCTCTGTAAGGTTTTGGTTCGTGTTTAGTCTGAGGCAGCATATGGTCACGTTTTTTTAGTATGTGTCGAGGTTTTGCTGCTCGGTTGCCACCAGGTGGTAGCATTTTAAAACATTGCTCTTTTTTTATAACAGCTGCCCTGGTTATTTGGCATTTTTTTCTGTGGTTTCTTGAAGGGGTTAGTATTGAGAAGGTTGGCATGGTAACCTAGTTTAGATCAAATTGTCACATGAGGAGTTCAAGCGTGGACTAAGACAGAGACATGGAAAGGCTTCCATCCGAGGAGAGACCAAGAAGACTGGGATTGCAGGATGTCCCAGTTTACATTCTCACAATACAAGAAAGAAAGATTTCGGTATGAAGAAAATGCAGCAGAAGCAAGTTGAATAAAAAGAAAAGTTTTTTCTTGCCTTTAATATGATATTAATTGACAGAAGTGATTTTATTCAACTTGGTAAAAGTAAATCTAGTTTTTGACATTACTGAGTATATCTATGCTGTATATAAAATACACTGTAATAGAGATATACTTTGATACTTCAAAGTAGAATTCTATCCATTAAACCCCTCCATAAGTAAACTTGAAAAATTCCTTGCATCTGCCCTTGAAATCTTGGTGGATTTTTTCACGTGAACGGAGAGAAAGTATGGGATTTGGTGAATCTCTTACAAAATTTTTTTTATGTCCACTGGAAGGGTTTTGCATTGGTGGCTGACAAGAAGAGATAGAAAGTTATTTTCAACCACTACACTGCTGACTCTTCAGCTTATGTTTTAGGCTTTGTTTGATGTTTTTTCCTCCTGCCTACACTATGATCCCAGAGAATAATAAAGCCTTTAGTAATGAAAGAATAATGAACCAGAAATGTGACTAGAAATTTTTCTACTTGGAACACCTTTCCCATAAGCTCTTTCTTGCTTTTCTCTGATTGCATTTTATCAGTTCTAGCATTCCAACTCCTTTTTTTTGCTGCTGCTTAGGTACCCTTTCCTTTTGTTTTTTGCTCTTGTTCCTGACATATTCCCATGGCAGTATAGCCATGCTGAGACAGAAGCCATTTAGATAACAAAGGATGAAAAGCAGGCCTCAAGTAATGAAGTTGAATTCTAATTGTGATAGAAAATCAAAATACATCATTTACACAGGATGTGCAGCAGGCACTAGTTGTGCAGGTGCAACTACAGATTGGAGAGTAGATCATGCTATGACTTGCTGGAACATCTCAGATGAGTGCATTGCAACTTGAGCAATGATTATTTTTATTGGTAGACACAGTGGTATTGTTATCTGAGAGGATATACTCAAACCCAAATAAGTAATTACGTATAGCAAAATCTAGCTTATTATCACTGCATGTTGCTTGTTTTGGCAAAGAAATAGGACTGAAAATATCTATGTGCCCTAGCAATTTTTTGCATTCTTTCTGTTAAAATAATTTCCTCCAGTTTTAAACATTGCTATCTACTTATTTCCATGAATTAGCTGGGGAAGAATAAAATACTGTTGCAAGAGAAGTAACTGTATTTCCCAAGTACCCGGTTTCACCAGAGATGCAGAGCACTATCTCTTAAGAATTTTGTCCCCATATTTGAACTGTTGTGTAAGCTAGCAAATATTTTACTCCCACACGAGAATTTTTCCTTCTTAAAAATAAAATAAGGATTTTACATGTATGCATGTACTGCAAAGCGTTATATCTTCCTTTCTCTCACTACCAACTAAATTAACTCCAGTATTAGCAAATTTGAAATTTATTTCATGCATTAATTAGAAAAGGGTGTAGTTCTTACTCTGCAGTAGGATAAAATGGGTTTTGCCCTCTTTTACTATTTTCTTTCAGTTAGGAAGCTGAATCTTTTATCTGGTGCAGCTGAAGGTGCTGCCTTCTATGTTGCTCCTCCTGGATTGATGGGAATACAAAAATACTGTCTTAAAATTGTATTTTATTTTCAGACTTGTGGAATCCTTAGCTGTTTCTATAAAGAATCAAAAATTAATGATAAAAAGTGCATTCAACATGTGTATATAGATTAATCATAATTTAAACTAATGTCCTAAGAGCAGAACCAGTATTGCAAACTCAATATTGTTTTTATTTCTAAAGATTCCTAGAATGGTTTGGGTTGGAAGGAACCTTAATGACCATCTAGTTCCAACCCCTCTGTCGTGGGCAGGGCCAATTTTCACCAGGCTGGGTTGCTGAGAGAGCTCCATCCAAGCTGGCCTTGAACACTGCCAGGGATGGGGCACCCACAACTTCCATGGACAACTTTATAGTTCTATGTGATGCAAGAGAAAATGACCACTCTCACCTCTGGCTTGGAGTCTAACGTCACCTTTATTCATTTCTGGACTTTCACATTAATTGATCATCGGACATTGAATGATCCTTCCAGGCCACTAATTTCTAACCAATAGTTATCATCCATATTGAGTAATCTTAAGAGATTTCAGATACCAGTTTAAGACAGGAGATGTGTCTCACTATGTAGCAGACGGTGTTTAAAAAAAAAATCAGAATTAAAATAAAGATTCAGCCCCAAAAATGCTGATTTTTCATATTTGTACCCTGGTATAGGTATCTTGTTTTTTCTCTTGGAGTAGATACAGATCTTTTATTATGTAAAATAAGCACCAAAAATTTTCCTTGGCATTTCAGCCCATGTATTAGAGGTAGGTGGCCTTGGCAATTTGTACTACTGTTGCTATACAAGAGATTTCTGCTTACAAATGCACTCTTTGAGAATTTATTCAGAGAGGTTTGTTGATGTTTTCATGGTTTTAAACTTGCTCCTTGAAAACTAATTAATCAAGTATAATCATCGGGTTGTGTGAAATATTTATAAACTGTAATTTCCATTGCTAGAAATGTTTTCAGCATCTCAGTATTGTCTCTTAATCACAAGAATAAGGAGAGAGAGGATGAGAGAAACATATGTATAGGGATCATTTAACCTTTTCCTCAAACCAATGTATTTTTCCTATGAATATTATATTTCTACAGAGACTACTTTTGAGATGTTGCTACTTGAGGTTTATACCACACTTAGCCTAATTCTGTAGCTTATGCTGCTGGTTTTTTCTTCCCCCCAAAAGAGGGAGTATAATACACAAAACTGGAAATTCCATGGGAAACATTGAATCCAGGAAGATTTTAACTGGTTTTGAGCATAAAAAAAAAATTCTTGCTCTTGCCAGCTAATGTTTCTCTCAAAATTGTGTTGATGATGTTTGAAATCATTATAAAACTAAAATTTGGAGGTTCCCATTTAGATTATTACAGTATCTGCTTGAATATTTAGAATAACTGGAATAACCCTGGGATTAAGCCAGGCCTCTTTTGCCCTGGAAAACTGTTTAGGAAAGGAGTCTAGCTTTTATGGAAGTGCCAGAAGTTTTTTAGAGGTAAAAAGCCTTGTTTTGAAACCTCTGTTGGTGTGGATAAATTTTAGATAAGTAGAGAGACAAGACTGTGAACAGTAAACAACATTGCTTTCATTGGGGCAGGCTAATAGAGGTTGGTCTGTAATAAGAAAATCAGAAAAACAAACATGAAAATGGCAAAATTGAGGGAAACACTCTACAGATCTGCACTGTTTTCAAGTCCCTGACAGCACAGACAAAATAGTGATACTTGAACAACAGTGCAGAGCAAATACATCCAGGAGTCTTCAACATGAGGAGAGAAGGTTTTTCAGTGATGACTGCTCTTTTACATTTACTAGGTGGTCTGATTTATTAGATGCAAAATGTCAAAATATTTGTCAGAAGTGTACTGAAACAAATTAGGTTGTCCAAGAAACGTAGACGAAAGAGAACTTGCAGAGCTGAAAGAACAATTCTGTTAAGGTCAGACTAAAGCCAAATTGAAATATCTTGTTTATACTGAGTAAAAAGAAGAAGTTGATAGAGATGAAAGTAATTACAGTTTTAGGATTATTTTTGCTCATCTATAAAGAAGCAGAGGTTTTGTTATTACCAAAGGAAAAACCAATTGTGTTAATAAGTAGTGAAAGAAACTAACAAGCAATGGATTAATTAATTTACTTTAGTTTCCCAGGCTCAGCTGCACACATCAGTTACACTGACTTACTGAATGACGTTTTGTCCCTAACAACAATTTAACAAATCAGACAAAGCAAAAGATTTTAGTGCTATCTAGCTATTTTTTTAAGTGTCAGTGGGTTTTCTTTTTCTTGTGCAAGGTATCTTATTTATAGTCAGTACCCTATACTTTTATATTAACTTTCAATCATCTTTGTATACAAGCACCACTAATTGCGATCCAATGCAAGTATCTATGCAGGACAACCAGGAATTCCTTAAGTACGGATTGCTTGTGGTAAAAGCTCAATCTCCAAACACAAGTAAGGGTGAACAATGCATTTAGCATAGAAAATTAAGCAAGGAGCTGTTGAAGTCATTGCTATCACACGTTCCTCAGAGCCAAGGACAGTGTCACCCTAGTGGGTGCGAGTGAGTCAGTGGTAACAGAACAAATGACTCTCCTGCCATAATTGGAACCTTTTCTCAAAAAAACTGCTGTGCCAGTCAACAAACGAGCTGCTATTGTCAGACTCAGCCCACCGTGTAAAACTTCTGCCTAATAAAAATTCAAATTAAAAATATTCTGGTAACAGCATTTATTCTCTACGGGTGCTTTGATGTTTTGTTACAAGACTGGAAGAAAGCTCACTGAATCATACAAAAGATTCCTATGGGCTTTAGTGGGCATTTGATCAGGCTTTTTATGAAATAATTTGGTTTATGATTTTTTGGCAAACCTCACTTACAAATATAACTGCATAAGCTTCTCATATTAGTTAATTACCTTTATCTGTGAGATTAATGTCTCCGCTGATTTCAGTCACTAGATGACAAAAGGGTTCCTGAGTAATGTTGTTATAGATTCATGTGCTTTTTGTCTGGAAACTCTTTGTCCAAATCAAACTCTCTTAATGTCGCACTTGTTTTACAGTCATATTTTCATATAACCTCTCTTCATTAACTCTGTCTGAGAGTCTAACTTTTCTTGTTATCTAGTAATTTTGTTAGTATTGCTTTGAAGGTGTATATTAATTTGTCCTACAATTGAAGGCAAAAACAAGATCATTTTTTTCATTCTTGTGTGCAAGACCTCAATTCAGGACAAAATATAAGCATATATTATTGGTTTCTAAAAATTCTACATATGTAATTTCCAAAAAATTACATTACATACCTTTGATTTTTGTCAAGTAGAAAGGAATGAAGTTGCTGTAAAATAATATATCTACACCAATACATGTGCAGTATATGAAAATGTAAACATTATACCAAGATCCGTTTGTAGTTGGAGCTTTACTTTCTGGGGAAAAAATACAAAGCAAAACATGGGGAAAATGATCTCCTATGTGCATACATCTGAGATAGATAAAACTATTTTTATTTTACATTAAGTTTTAAAAATTGTTCACTTTCTAAATCTTAAATCTATTTCAGATGAACAAACACCAAAATATTAATACCTCACAACAAATATACTTTCAACATGAATTTCTAAGTACATTATTTTTTTTAACGACAATATGGATAACTCAAGGAGGATTTTACAATTTTAAAAATATCCTTTAATCATACATCAAAATGCTTAAAAAATATTTAACTGTATGTGCATGAATTGAAAGAGGTACGAAAATGTTTCTTGTGGATTTGATATGAAAATCAATATCAACCAACCTTAATGGCTGCAGAGTAAAATACTCAAAAATAAATGAATGTCTATATTAAACTTACCTTGTCAATCAGTAGTCTTGTGCATATTGATTCAGCATTTCTTCTGTGTTCTCTATATCTGTATTTCTATCTGTGTTACCTTTTCATTGGACCTAAGTGCAAGCATTGAAAGGGGCAGTGATGAATTGTTTACTTATCCCTCATTAAGAAAACCTTTGCTGAATTTACATGTCACCAGCCTTATCCTCAATATGTATAAACACTGAACAATTATAAATGTGATAGAAACTCATCTCTCATGGTCCAATTTGTAATTTGCGCCTTCAGATAATTTTTGCTTTCTGTTTGTTACATGAAATGCGACTGAGCCAAAGTAGGAAATAAATCAGACTATGGTCCTGCATCTATCTTCTTCCCCGGTATACTGGTCCAGTGAGGAAGTTTTGTTTTGAGAAAGCTACTTATCTTCGGAATACCCTAAGAACGAGCTGAAAAGTTTTCAGAATTTGTGTGATATTTACAAGAAAAACATCAAAAGAAGACTTATTGTGTAGAATGTTCTAGTCCAATAGGTCTGCTGGAGATGCACTCTGAGTAAGACAACTACAGAAAAGAGGTGGCTGGTGTAACACAATTTGTAGGCATAGTTAGGTTTTGTCAGCAGTGTAATATACACTAGGACAATTTAAGTAACTCAGGTTCTCCCCCTCAAAAAACAACCAAACAAAAAACCCAAACCAAAACATACAAAAAGATCCCACAATAAAAATACTGAACAGATTAGCTGGAAAAAAATATATTTCTGACGGTAGGCAGGAAGGGAGTTTGTGTTTACCTGGGTGGGACAGATGCATACCTAGTTTTATGGAGACCCTTGGAGAAAGGGATGAGGTGGATTGTCTCATGCCAGGAACTCAGCATATTCAGTAGAAAAGAAGCTGCAGAGGAGTGGCAGGAGGAGAGGCAGCATCTCAACAGGATGGCTCTGGAAGGAAGCAGAGGTGTAAGGGCTAAGGTGAGGAAAGTCAAAGCTGATACTCAGAGAAAAAGGAAAGAAAGCAGTAACCCAGAAGTATGAGGAGTCAGATTGGTGTCTGTGCTGTGCAGAAGGCTGCAAGAGCTACTTCACTGGAAAACAGTGCTGCTGAAAAGGGACGACCTGGTAAGGACAGTGGCCAGAAGAAAGGTAGGCTTTCAAGCCTACTGTTTAGTCTGTCAGTCATATCCGAAACAAGCTTTCTCTGTGTAGGGAGGCCTCTAATAGCCTGTTCTTTCTGTGATGGAAGAAGACACAACCTTAGATGTTAGAATCACTTGAAGCCCTCTCTTCAACAAAATAGCTGTTTGAACAGCTGCTTTGGCACAACTATCGGTGTCAGGCAGCCTCATGAGAAAAATGTCTGTATCCTTGGCCAGCTATGAAATCTGAGGAAAGAACTTTTCCTATCAGGACAGGATTCAGTGGAAGTCAGAGGAGAGACAGGTGTCTATTTGTCTGTTTGGTGGGTAGAAAGGGAAAACAAGAGACGAGCCTTCTCTTTTCTGCAAGAAAAGAAAACAACAACCAAAACTTTATTTTCACTTGGCAAAAAAGGTGTAAGACAAAATTGGGATCCTTGGCTGCATATAATTGTGTTATTTGTATTACAATTTTGTTATAACTTGCAAAATTTCACTTGGGTTGTAGCCAATTATATTGTCAGATAAGACTGCATTTATGTGCACATTTTTTGTTGTTTTGAAGTATGTTTCATTAACTATTAATATTGCTGATATTAGACATACCTAATTTTAAACTGCTGTTGGCTTCTATACCACCCTGAACAGTGGCAAGTATGTCCCTATTCCTGTGCAGTCAAATAGGATAGTAAAAAGTGCATTTATTGATCTCTGGAACATAAAAGGTGTAAAGACAATGTTCCAAAGCAAGTTGGGTATGCACAGAGATGAAGAGATGTCAGATGTGTGATCAATGCTAATGACCTTGAATATGTGAAAACATGGCCATGGCCATGCTCTCAGCATCAGTTGCTGGCCACCTTTAGAGTGTGAGTTGTCATTTCATGCATTCTTATTGATGGCCATTGTCTGTACATAAACCAATTGAATTGGACAAGAACATAGACCATGAACATTAAGAAATCAAAATAATTATAGCAACAGAATGTAAAAATTTATAGTAAAGATTCATATTTTACAATGCAGACTGAAATGCAGACTGAACTTCAATAAGTCAATGAGAGGTGTCAGTGACACAGACTAGCTGTAAAGCAGCAATTCAGAAGCTTGTTTTGGCCTTCACCTGCATAAAGGGAATTCTATCCAGTTTACTTCATCCATAAAAGCTTGAATGGACACAGGTGCTTAATGGGCATTTCCAATTTAAGTCACCTAAGCTCCAGGGAAAGATCCAGCCATTAAGCTTGGATCTTTCTTGATGTATGTTTGTGAAATTTTTATCTCTCATGGGTTCCTCAATCTCTGCATTGACAATACAACCAGTTTAAATTTCCTCTTTTTTTCTATTGGAACCACCCTATTTATGCCAGGTCCTTAATTTTCAAGTTGTTACCATAAGGAAGTTATGTGACTATGAATGGCTTTCAGATCTTACACCTTTTCCCTCTAAATCTTTAGGCTCTAAATGATCCAAGAGAGCACTGTGGTTGGTCTGTGAAGGAAGAGAAAATTTTCTTCTGTCCAAATATGTTAACTGAGATTTTAAAGGTAGTCAAATAGTTCTCTAGGATGCAAATGTTCAGGCAGCTTTAGAAAAAGCTGTATATAATTTAATATATAAAATAAATAAATTCTCAGAATTACAAAAGGTTTGGTCAAGCTGCTTCAGCTAGGTAAAGACCCAGATGGCTAAAATTGTACTTGGAGCAGAGCAATATGCTTCCCATGCCCCATTCATCACAGCCAAAATTTCTATTCTAAAAATGGAGAAGCCACTTGTGTTGACTTTGTCTTTTTCCCTGGAATTCCTGCCTGAAGCATTCCCAAATGCCCAGTGGCTTTTCAGGCCCTTTGCTCTGATATGCCAACATGAAACCCTGTCAGCATTTTTCTCAACTGGAGCATACAGATAAAGAAGAACAAAAATTCTGGTTTATACTGTTCTGAATTTTGATGTGACTTCAGAAGCGTGGAACACCAGTCTGAAGTCTGGAATTTAGAAAGACCATCGAAAACTTTCATCAGTAGAATTTTTCTCAAGACTAAAACACTTAGAGTTAGGGGTCAATTTCTCTGATTATGCACTGCCATGCTGGGTAGCTCAACACCTCCTTACTGCCAGTGGGAGTCAACATAATAGATTGAGAAGAGACTTGTAAGGAGTTCAGCTGACCATATCCAGCCTCACAGCTGATTTGTGCACCAGAAGGTCACAGCTCTTCCAGAAAGCTGCTGTTGTAGCCCCTGCAGATGTGTCTGATAATACTGGTCATGCTGGTGTATGCCTGTACCAGAGCAGTGAAATGGCACAGTGGTTATGTTTAGAGAGAACTGAATTACAGTTTAGATTCCACTGATTAACTACTGGTTTAATTTAACTTCATGGACACCTATGGCAATTTGAGACAACACAGGATAAAATGTGAGATTCATCCCTTTTAAGGAAGGTAAGAAGAGCCTGCACAGGAGGCCCTAGGTAAAATCTCACTGAAAATCTCACTGAGATCTGATCCTCAGACCTCACTTGTGGGAGATACCTGTGCAGATACCAATATGCAGGCAGCTGAATTTGAATTGAATCTTTCCTCTTGTCTCACCCTTTTTATAACATGAATAAATTTGGGCATGATTTGAAACTCAGCTTCACAACTTTTCTCCTCACTGAAATGTTTTCTCTAGAAAGATATGAACTGTTCAAAATGTTCAGGTTGTAGAACAGTCCTTCTTTCATGGGTAACATGACATTAGGAAAAAGATTTTTGTAAATTCTTTTTGAAGCAATATTTTGAAGATATTAAGAAATAAGATAATTACGTACACAGAATATATTTAGATTTCTAACACTAAGTAAGCTATCCTGGCCTCCTTCCATAGTCAATGTAAAGAAATAGATGCCAAAGGACAATCATTTCACTGTAAAAGAAGCTTATGGAATAGGAAAAATGAATTACTTTCTGGAGGCATCAGTATTTCTGTCTTGATTGAAAAAGGACAGAAACTTCTCTAGCCTACAGTTAACTTTCTAAAATTCTACATGTCAAAGTTAGGTAAAATAAATACCAACTTTGCTTTTTCTTCATTAAGAGTAAGACACAATGAGAGGGAAATCTTTTGAAGATGGCTTTTTACAGATGGAGAATTCTCTGCTAGCTGAATTTTGGCATCATTTCAAAGGTATATTCAAGAAAAAATAGGCTCAAAGACAACTTTCAGTCATGTAAAAATAAAATTAATTATTTTTAGCAGAAAAAGAAATAAAATGTAGTGTTTAAGTTCTTTGCTCATGTCATTATATCAATTCTAAATTGGTTTGGGACTCCGAGGTGGTCTCTCCCCAGCTTCCATAGGGTAGATTTTTTAGACAAATATTGATATCACAGAAACCACTGTCACCACTGCTCACTATCCAGCTGAGACAGTGAAATTGAGCTGGGAAAGAATGAGCTATGACACCAAGGAGAGGCTTGATAGACATTGCATTATGATGCATCCATGGAGACTTTTCTACTGCTGTCCCTACTCTGTGAAACAGAGGGCATCAATCTTCTGTGTTGTCAGCTGAGCTATTGCATCATACTGTGTAAATCATAGACCAGGTAAATTGCATTTCTTCTTATCCTTCAGCACTTCAAAAACATAATCAGACCATTAACAACTTGTGCTTAATTTTATTTTGATTTTTTATTTGTGCCTCATGGCTGGTATTTAATGATGCATTTAAACAAGACAGCAGAGGAAAAACTTCCAAATACACTTTTGTGTGATCATTATTCCTTTTCAAAATATATTCTGAAACAATCCCTTTCAAATCCTGATTCCCAAAGGCCACATAATAACCTGCCAGAGTGGTATTTTCAATATCTTCATAAGAATCTGGTTTGAACATTTTGTGTAAGATAGAAAGGGAAAATTCATACAATCATCAACCATCAATATAGTGTATCAGTCTCATGCAGGAAGTCTGTATTTGAATGTACCTTTAAATATTTTCCCAAATATATCAATAATTAATTGCTAACACCTGGCAGGATCCATCTGGAAACACTCCTTCATTATTTGTTGACCGAATACTGATTTTGTTCAGCCTTCAGGTACAAGATCATGTGATGATGGTTTCTACCAAATATGTAAATCCATGAATGTCTGTGCATCAACATCAAAAGCCAGGTGTTGCTCAGATATATATATACACACAAAACCCCAAACAAACCAACACTGCAACCAGTATCCCAGATTTGCTCTCAGCTAATTTGGAAATAAATATATATTTACCAATATGTTCTAAGAGTTAGTTGTGTTCTTTATTATAAATCATTTTCTTATGAATGTATTTTAAGTAAAGGATATCCAGTTTATACTGAAATATCCATTTTATACTACTCTACCACACAATACTATTATATATTCTATCATAAATAACAAACTACTGTTTTTGTAGACCAGAGGTTGACAATTTCATTTTTCAGTAGTGGCATTATTTCCAGGCAGTGAGAAATTACCTTGGATAACGAATTTCTGTTAATGATATATTTGCCAATTAAAGGATGATTAACTGTACGTACTCAATATTCCAAACTCACTAACTGCCAAAACTCTGGAAGCATTTTGATAATAATATTGGGTTTTGTTCCAGCATTTTTTTCTTGAAAAATAGTCTGATTGTAAAAATTATGCAAATATTAATTTAAATTGGAAGAAATTATTGACTTTCAGGGTTATGACATAGGGAAACAAGTTGTCCAGGGAGGTTTTGGGTGCCCCAAACCTGCCAGTTTTCAAAGCCAGGTTGAATAAAGATTTTAGCAACCTGACCTACTGGGATGTGTCCCTGTAAATAGCAGGAGGGATGGGACCAGATGATTTTTAGAGTCCATTTCAACACCTTAACATACTATGATTCTGTGAAAATTTAATTTATATAATTAATAAAGAATTAAGTTATGAGAATATTATTAGCATCAATTAATGTTTTTATTGAAAACAGATCTTAGAAGAAAGAGAATACTGTATTTTGCAGTCATAGTAATGGTTATAATTTCAGTTACACAGATGTAAAGTGCTTTTGGAAGGTGTTTGACTTGATACCTGATGACATTACAGAATGAAATTAATACTTTACAATTATAACAGAACATACATTATTAAATGGATTAAAGTTGATTCTCTGACAATTCCCAACCACGTGTACTTGAGGTTTATCAGCAGTGCTACAGAAAATGCTATTGAATTCTTAGTGAATAAGCTGGAAATAAATATAAAATTGATGAAAATAAAATCTACTTTATTGCTGAAAATAAAATGTACTTTTAAAATAGCATTGATGAAATGAAACTTAATAAAGTGACAAAGAGGGATGAATCTATGCGGCCATGCTGAACCAAGCTAGGTTTTTTCAATGCCTGGGAGCCTTCAAACTAAATGTGTTTTAAACAGTCAAACAATATATCTAAGACCAGTGACTGCAGACTCCTGTGGGTTATGGGTTATGCACTTTGGACAAAAATGACTCAACTACTCTATGACAGTCGTAACGACCACAAAACACAACAAATACAGCTAAGGTGACATAAAGTCAAAAAGGACGCAGACAGGAAAGATGCAGTTCAGTGATTTAGCAAAATCTGCTGCACTGGTGATGCAAGTAATAGTGTTCAGTGACCAGAATTTTTAAACAAGATTTGAGAAATCAGAAGTGTAAAAAATAATCTGAAACATCACTTCAGAGTCAGAGAAAATGTCTTAAGAGGAGGAAGTTGAAGAACTTTCATGCTTGCAACAGAAGAAATTCCACAATAGTTATGACAAAATATTTTTGCTGCAAAGTGTGAGCAATCATCGAAATAGGCTGCCAGGAGAGGTTGTGAAATCATTGTCCTTCCTTGTTTTCAAAACCTGGCCGTACCGGTCTGACCAGTATTCATGAAAATACCCCTTTATAGAGCAGGTGCTTGGACTAAATGAGCTACAGCGTTTCTTTTCAAACTAAATTCTTATATAATTCAGACATTATATAAATTCATTCTTTATTTGTTGTGACTAAAAACCTGAGAGGTGATCTATCTAAATATCTTCATATGCAGAAATCCTGTGTACTAAGTGTATGTTTAATTCAACATACACAGATAAAAGGGAGACTCAGGGTAGCGAATTAAAACGAAAAATGTTAGACTTTTTAAATTGTAAGGATGATCAGTAGTTACAAAAAACATAATGGAAAATATTGGAAGTGTTTTCATATTTTCACAGAAGGAATGGATTTTCTTTGATTCACAGTATACCTACCTATCAAACATCATTTATTAGGTTTCAAAGGGAAATAACCGGATGTAATTAGTAAAATTCTATTAGCCTAAATCTGCAAGATATGTTGGGTGACATGAGTCTTTTCTGTCTTCAAAGTTCACAGAACTAAAGACTTTTTATTAACCAGAGTGTGAAGCAGAACCTAAGGACTAGAATAGTTTGGGACCCAATAATCAATGTTCAGAGGGCTACTCAAATACAGAGAATCCTCAGAATTTCAAGGAGTATACAGTCATATTACTGTGACATCAGAGTAGAAAATCAGAAGTCTCTCTCTGTACAAAAAACCCAAAAACTTTACTTACAAAACAGAAGTGTTTTATGGGTAGGACCTGTTTCACTCTCCTTCAGTGAAAACCTATGAATTTGAGCCACAGTATAAAATTCTGTGTTGCTGGGTGTGAGGACTCAAGAACGCAGTTAAATTGTCCCAAAACACTCTCAAAGAGGGAAGTTCCCATAAGATAAGGTACCACAACAGCACAGGTGGCAAACAGGAGGGCATTAATTTCAGGCCTAAATGGAGGTGAGAGATTTAGAACTAGCATACCAGACGAGACTCCATTGTGCAGGCTCTGGGAGAAGGACAGACACAAGAGGAAGAGGTGATGAGGTCTGGTGAGGCAGATCTGGGTTACTTATCCAGACAAAAATTTCTGCCATAACAAACTGTGAGAAAAGGAAGCAGCTGCTTACACACATGCCATCTCAAGTTGTGGGAGCAGCACACATGCCTTGTGGATACCTGGGACTTGGACTGTATAAAAGTGGTGCCTCCAGAAGAATGTGTGGGGTCTACAGAGAGGACCAGAAGAAGGAGACCATGTGGTGGTGATATCTTTTGCTTAATCTCTCTCTCACTCTTTTTGTCCTCTTCCCCTTCTCCACCACTCCCCTTCTTATTTTTCTCTCTCTGTCTCTCTCTCATTTACTGCTAAATAGAATCTGTATTATTGACTTTGGCATGTGGTCTCATTTGCACCTTAATTCAGGCAGAAGCATCTCTTAATAATCAGACACTAAAACTATTTCAGTGTATCATAACACTATTTTGTTGTCAGAAGTGGGATCTTAACAATGAGCCTGATATTAACATATAAGGGATTGTCATAAAGAAAAAATATTAACAGACAGCAGCATTTTCAAAGCCTCATTCTTTATCCCCTCTATAGTGCTAGACTTCCAAATATTGTCTTTTTTCTTTCCAGACTCAAAATCCTACCACGTTTTAATGTGGCTTCTGAGAAGTCTTCTCATGAATCAACAGGAAGTTTGTTTCCCTGAACACTTTAGCAAACAAAATTTCATTTTTTGACTTGAGTTTGTGGATAACAAATAAGAGGGAGAAGATGATGTGATTCAATGTCTCTCGGAGATGTTTGAAGTTTTACTTACATGGCACATCTTGAATTTTTTTCTGTAGGAAACACCACTTTTGTTTATAAACAGATAATACTGAGATGACTTCTGAAGAAGCGTAACACAATTTTGTCATGCTACAGTAGCAAAACATACACTTTCTGAGGGTATAGTCTTTGCATGTATTTGGACTTATCTCTGTGAAATGCTATTATAAATAATTAAGTTACTATTTTTGCTCTCCTTAGGGACTGGCACCAATTAATTTGACTAGTAACCTCATCCAAAAAATGGAATTAAACTTATGTCAATGTTTTCTAAAGTATGATTATTAACCTCTGTACTAATTCATCTGGCAAACCAATAGAGTATATGCTGTACTTCAAATATTAATTTTCTTTGAAATTTTTTAACCAAGTGCTGCCTTTGGGGCTGTGTTTAAAGTTGTAAGGATTGTGTTTGGCTATCTTAATTAAAAGGGTTCAATTAACCCAAACAAAGCTGACTCTGAAGCCTAACATTTCCAAAACTGATAAATGATTGCAAAGTAAATAATGATTGATTTTTTCCCTTGAAATCTTAAATAAAATTTATTTATTTTCTTATTAAATAATTATGCAATTAAGGAAATATTTAACTGCTAGAGTGACGTCTGATAATTAAACAGAACAAGATGCAAGACTATTGCAATAGAAGGCATGAGTATCTGTGAAATCTTTCTGAAAATTTTATTTGTAAGGTCTTAAATCTCTTAAAGCTTTTGTACTACTACAAGGTCAGATGGTTTATTTGTCACTGAATGGTATTTTCTAGACCACTGTCATGTGTTAAGTAACGTGCTCTTCAGCACAGCCAGTCCTGTTGTCTGCCCTTCAACACAGAATCAGAGTATTCTGAGTTGGAAGGGATCCACAAGAACCACTGAGTCCAGCTCCTGGTCATGCAGAGAACAGCCCTAAGAATCACAGCGTGTGCTGAAGAGCATTGTACAAATGCTCACTCACAGCATGGGACGTGCACTGAAATCTCTTTTCCCACCTTCTCACTCTCTTTACACCAGTTTTCCAATCCCATGTTGCTGTAAGGTTTTAATGTACCTTAATGTATGCGCATATTCGCGCTCGCAAATTCTTAAAGAATTTTTCCTGATTCGGGAGGAAAGTTAATTGTGCTGAGGAGCAAACTCATTGGGAATGGTTTGTCTGAGGGAAGGAGAGGTTCAGTAGACCACAGGAATGAGATAATGAATGTTATAATAATAGGAAGGAGACAATGAATGTTCCCTAAATTCTTCCTCAACTTCTTGATAGATCTAGAAAGCTTTCTTTGGGAAATGCTTCCATGTAGAGGGGCTTGTCTTCTCCAAACCACAGAAACTCAGTAGGCAGATGACAGGGAAGGGCAGAAAGAGCAGAAACAGGCTTTTCCTCATTTCTCAAGTCACGTTTTCCCAATCATAGTTTCACAGAGTCTCATTTTTCTGACTTAAGTTTTAACTGTCCAACAGTCCACACAAGAGTGCAGCTGGTGACACTTAGCTGTACTGGAGTGAGAAATTAGCTGATGATTTGAGGAAATGTTGTGGGCTAATTCTTGTGTGGAGAAAACCGAATAGTGAACTGATTAGGGGATTAACTCTGTGAGATTAATTATAACAAAGAGCCATAAATCTAAGAATATATTGGGAAGTGTGTTGGTGCCTAAAGCTCGGGGTTTATAGGATGAGAGTAAATGGGCAAAAAGAACTCTGAAAAATAGGAAGAAAAAGAAAGTAGCTGAAAAATAATTTTTAATTTTTCCCTCAGCAAAAGGATTGATTTCACATGAAAATATGTATTTAAAATTCCACTGTTTCCAAGACATTTCCTGATTTAAATTTGTACTATTTTTCCTTTTTAGTGGGTTATGCTGAGAAACAACCTCAAGTTTAAACTCAAAGTTCAGATCTCACTGCTGCATTAATATAAGTCCACATTGGAATGGCTAATCAGTACTTTAAAAAAAAGTGAAGTATACATTTGATTCATTTGATTTTCACCATGGCCTTCTTAAAAGAACTACTCTTAATTTTCAGAAATGAGACAAATGCCCAAGATTCAATTGGTGTCTACAGGGAAGCTGGAATTTAGGCTGTAAAAAGCCACCAACTGCAGAAGTGATAAAAAAAGAGACTGTGACAGTACTGGGCTATTTGCTGGCTAGCTTGTGCCAGTGTGAGCCAGTAAAGACCCTAATTGCCTTGATATAAGTCCTTTCCAAGGACAGTAAAAGTTGTAATGAGAATATACTGTGTTGAACTCAGTTCTTTTTCCTTAATATTTTTTAAATGTACTTTCCAATTGTAATGTTTTTTTACAGACAGCTGTCTGAAAACTAAATCCCATTTACTATGACATATAGTGTTCAAAGTACTTCTTCTCCATCAAAGTACTGATTTATTGACTCCGTTTGAACTGATATTTTCTTGCAGTCTACACAGTGCCTTAAAAATAGTCATGAGGGCTATCTTTTCATTAGGCCCCATGCTCTGAAGGGGTTCAAAAGAGGCTTTTTTGGTCTTGGTTTACTGAAAAGCCTTTAGATTTTTTTTCAGGCAAGTAGTTTCATAACAAATAAATTATGCCTTTAAAACAATGGTTTATTTAAAGGTCTACATAATTGGGGGTGAGAATTTACAAAACTTTGTGCAACTGCAGAAATTGGTTATAGGAAAGTATTTAGTAAGTCTCATTCTGCTCTTTACTTTGAAAAATCATGCCCTTCTGTATAGCGGGAATTATCTTCCTGCAATCTATGTGCTGCTGTAAAGAGCAAAATATATTTAGCTACCTTTTTTCTTGAAGAAGAAAGGTATGTCTTCAGTAAAAGCAGGTCAAAAAGAGGTTAGAAGTTACAGCTTTGGGAGGAACATTATGCTAATTCAGACATTAGCCTGGAATTTAATTCTTTCATATCAAAAAAGTGCTTCTTAATTTCTCAGTAACACAGAGCTATCCAGAGAGTGAACCATATTTCGTTCTCTGTTAAAACTGTTGTCTTAGAAGAAACAGAGGGCTGGTGCTAACATCTTGGAATTTATGCATAGAAAAAAGTACAGGACAAAGACTCCACCTTGTACTATATGTAATTCTCTTGCAGAAGAAATTGCTGTACTTTGAAATCTCTGCCTTTACATATTTCCAGCTATCTGCCAGATGCTGATAGTGAGGCTCAAAGATTTCTGGTGACAGAAACTGAACACTGTAGGTATCGTGCTGGAGTCTGAAATCAGGTTTAAAATAAAAAATGAAGAAGCAAATGTGAGTTTAACACAATTTCATTATGTTTCGTTATGTTTTGCACTTCAATAATCTTTCATAGACCACTCCTCAGTAGAATATAAGCCTTAAATCCATGAGGCATTGGGATGCAATTAGCACTCTTAGAAGGAACTAGAATAGAGAAGATAATACCATTGGGCCTAGAGGATTAGGATGCACCTAATGCCTTGCCTACTCCATAAATCTTTCTGGGGTGTCATCAAGCTTGCAATTATAGAACATGATTATTTATGCAAAGTTCCATTTCCTGTATTACATTCCAGTCATAAGCAATCATACTAAAATTTTTTGCTACTGTGCAGTTCGTGCTCCACTACTTTAAAGCAGATACAAATTTACTTTCTGTTCTGTTTAGGTAGAAAGATTGAAACAAAAGTATTAATTGTCTTCTAAGTGGTGTCTTTCTGCCCCACAAATTTAACATATTAAATTGTCATGACTTGGGGCGTTTCTGAAATATGAAAATAACTTTGTGGTTTTGGTATAGTCTATAGACAATAAAATTGCAAAAAAGAGAATTTGGTCTTGCTGTAGCTTCAGATTTGCTGAAAACATTTAATATATTATAGGGCCTTAGTGTTCATTATGAAAACTGTACAAACATGGTGAAATTCTATAGAAAAATGCCAATCATCCCTTTGGTACGTAGAACGAAACCAGATTGAAATCAGGTACTGATGAATTCTTATGCCATATTAATGTAGAATATCCTAAGTACAGAGTTATGGAATCACAGAATCAGTGAATGGTTTAGGCTGGAAGGGACCTCTGGACATTCTCTAGTCAAATTCCCCTGCTCGAGTAGGTTTGCCTTGGGCAAAATGCACAGGGTATTTCCAGGCAGGTTTTAAGTGTCTCCAGAGAAGGAGACTCCCCAGCCTCTCTAGGCAGTCTTTCAGTGCTCTGTCACTCTGAAAGTAAGCAAGTTTTTCCTCACATTCAGATGGAACTTCGTGCATTCCAGTTTGTTCTCATTGCCCCTTGATCAGTTGCTGGGTGTTGCTGAAGAGAGCTTGGCTCACCCTCTCGACACCCACCCTTACATTTGTGTGCATCATTGGGATGAGAAGATAGAAGGTGGATCCAGGTGCAGAAGTCCCAGCTAAAGGAAGCTGGGTGCATGATGAAGGTAATGCCCTTTGTCAGAGAAACAACTACTTCTTAGAAAAGTAAAATGAAATTGGATCAGGGACCATTAAATAGATGAAATTGGCCTTTGGTAATTCCAAGAAACAGAAATTCTTTCACATATTTCCAGCCTGTATTGAGCTATATTCAAGATACACCGTTCAAGTCCTCAGCCCCAGATTTATTGAGAAGAATGTATTACTGGTGCATCACCACTGTCATCCTGTGAGGCAAAATTTTGCAAAAACTATTGCTATGTAATTTTTTTCTTTTTAATTTCCTTCATATTAAAAACTTTGCATCACACAGAAGCAGTGGAATGGACTGGTTAACCATGTAAGGGCCAAACCCTGTGTTTCTATGTTTATTATAGCTATTTACGCATATTTAGGTCATCCATTGATGGTCTTGTAATAAGTTAAAAAAACAGTTTACCAAAAAAGAAAATTCAACTACACGTCACTAGTTGTCCAGTTAATCAATATTGATTAATCAATATTGGTTAATGAGTGACTTCTATCACAAGTGATAGTATCTTTTTTAAATAAAAAATATTGCAGCTTGTAACTAATAATCCATACTGGTCATTCAGCAAAATTTTTTCTTCATCTCTAAATCACTACTCTACCACTGTCTATCTCAATAGCTCTAAGCAAAAATCAATAAAGAATTATCTTATTAATTACTGTTAGCTAAGACAAGAATGGGAACGGCAGTATAAACACAGATTAAGTATTTATGTTTTTCTCTGTCTGACAATGGCAAGTGGTAGATATCTGAGAAGAGCCAGTCAGTGATGCTCCCTACCATACCATCTCTGTACTATTTTTTGGTTCTTATATTGCTGATACATTCTCACATCTGTAAGGACGCTTCTTTCATAAAATGTGCTTCCTCAAACCTTAACCAACAGGGGAAAACTTGTTCCTAATAAAGGCATTAAATCATGAAGTATTTGCACGAAGGAGTTCTGAAGCTATGCAGCCTTCAAAGGTTTCTTTCTTATGTTAATGATCTTTAGAAAGGAAGACAGGCTAGAACAGAAGTCAGTTATATCCCACACAGGTATCCTTAGTACAGGTATCCTTCTGATCCATGGTGCAAAACATATTTTTAGTTAGAAATAAACCACATGATCACAAATGACACAGCCTGTCCTTTATATCCAAGATTAATACCTTATCATAAGTTCTACAGTGAAAAGCTCACCAAAAATTTATTTTTACATTAATGATTAAAATTGAAAGGACCAAAAGTTACAGGGTTATTAAGCCTTTTGCTATAAAGCTAGGAATTAGAAAAAGCCCCTGGATTTAGTAAGTTAATCTAATTAATGATGCAATGCATCACTACTGGCCAAATATCTGCTCTAGTTTTCCACTGTCTCTACAAGTAGAGACTTCCCTGGAATGAGAAATATTACGTGGGTGCATCTTCATTACTTGAGTGAACTATTTTAGTATGATCATAAAAAAAAAAGATTAATTCTTGTTGAAGCACAGATACATTTAAAATGTCAATTAATGATTGCAACTTATTAACTTATTAACTCTATAAAGAATTAATAAGAAATATTATAGAGAAAATTGGATCAACTCTTTCCACACAGAGACAAATCTGGTTCAAGACAGACAAGGAACTACCAGAGAGGGTCCAGGAAAGGTTATAAGAATGGCTAAGGGGCTGGACCACCTCTCTTTCGAGGAGAGCTGAGAGCTGAGCCTGTTTAGCCTGGAGAAGAGACACCTGAGAGGGGATCTTACCAACACATAAAGTATCTCTTTGGTGGCTTCCAAGAGGATGGGCCAGAGTCTCTCCAATGGGGCCCAGTGACAGGTCAAGAGTCAACAGACACAATTTTGGAAGTTCCATGTGAATATGAGGAAAAACTTGTTTACTGTGAGAGTCACCAAGCACTGGAACAGGCTGTCAAGCCATATTTTGGAGTCTTCTCTGGAGACATTGAAAACCTGCTTGGACGCCAACCCATGCAATCTGCTCTAGGCGAACCTGCTTGAGCAGGTAGGTTACACTGGGTGATCTCCAGAGGTCCCTTCCAACCACAGCCATCCTGTGGCTCTGTGTGGATGGCCTATTATCTTCTAAACATGTTTAAAGAATGTATTGTGCATTTTCCATTTTTTGGGGTTTTTTACTGCCATAGATAGAGCAAATTTGGACACTGCCCAGTGTTCAGAGCAGTATCGTGAACTACTGTGATTTCTCTCTCCCACTCCCTCACATCAAACATTGGGTGCATATTCTAATATAATTGGTGTTTATAGCTATAAAAAGAACATTCTTATTCAGTGTAAATAATTTTTTTTAATAGGGAACTTTTTAGATTTTGGGACTAGGCTACTTTTACACTATACTAAACAGCTCTAAAGCTCTGATCATGGGTTCATAAAGGCCAACATTTGTTCCAAGCAGAGAGACTGGAGGTGGCTGCCCTCATTTTGCAAATGAGAAAGTTTAATAGTAAAGAAAAGATCCATTGAATGTGTTTTGGTGTTTATGTCAGAAAGTGATTGTAGGCTCATTTGATTTGCCAATATAAAGGTGGTCTAGAGACAAACAATTTCTCCCTGGAGGTTTCCTGCATCATGTCAGCATTTTCTTAGAGTTTTTGATGTAGCTGTGCAGAAATACCCTTTTGCATATTTTTTTCACTGTAGTTCCTGTTACCATTCCAGTGAATGTCCAAATATAGTTACTGATTTGAAATTAATTTAGAAAGTTTCTTTCCAACTAATTCTTTTCTATCACTCTTATTTACTCATATACTTTCTATGGAAGAAACACTTTCCTGGATTTTTTAAAAAATATGATATGACAACCTAGAACCATGTTTATTAATGGTTACTTGATTTTCAGTGTATGCTGATATAATAAAAACTTATCTGTATTAGGGTAGTCCAGAAAATTAAGGCAAATAGCTATAGGTGGGAAGTTATTGTGTATGAGAGCACATGAAACCATGTGAGTGATAGTCTGAGTGTTAAGGTAGGCTGCTATAAGCAAGATTTCTGAGGTCAGTGGGTTAAAACCAATAATTTTCTCATCTGAGATTTTTGGATGTAGTTTGTATCAGTTGTCTTTGGGTAAAGAGGCTACCACAAGTCACAGAGCTGGCATGACCAAGAGGCCCCATGACATGGAGTCACCAGTTTCACTAACTCCTGTTTTGTGCAGAGCCAAATTTAATGGAGAGAGACAAGGCTTTGTGCACGCCATTATGTTGTCCCACAGCACAGGTCACTAGCAGAATTTAAACTCTTGGCCTGCAGAGCCTGAGTCTCTGCTGTCACAGAGAACATGGAGGGGTTTTTCAGGAAGGGCAAATGGCTCATACCAGAACTCTGACTCTCCAGACAGAGGCATCTTTCTTCTCATTGTGAAAATTGAATTTTGAGTTTAAATATGCTCTATCTGTCAGTACCATCAGGGCAGAGGGGGTGAGGCACAGGAAGAGGCTTTCCTTCAAATGAATTGCTCCTGAGAGAAGTGGGTGCTGAAACTGCAGGAGGGCCATAATGCAAAGACAGAGCCCCCTCATTCAATCTCTGCAGTGTTCCAGGAAAGTGGGGTTATACTTTTGTAGGAAATAAGCACAAAGGAAGAAACCCACACTGCCATCACCAGCTTCTGTTCTTCATGGGAATTCTGAATCTGACTAACTTGCCAGGTGCATAAAAGGCCAACAAGAATTTTTTCAATAGGAAACCACTGCATTACTTTTGTCTGCTAAATTTATCTTATGTTTTTTCGTATGTTACACATTGCAGAATGCGTATTTTGGTATACAGACAAGAGCACAGCCAAATTGCAGATGTTGTTGTTACATGTAGTGCACAATACTGTGTTTCTGCTAGCTTAATGATAGCCTGAGATTTAATTTAACATTTAATTACTGGGAGTATCACAGAAAGAAAATAGTAATTCTTAAAAATATACTAAGTCTAGTGCATAAAAATATATTGAAAAGCTGAGAAAAGGTTAATGGTAAAGAAAATGATCACAATAATATAAGTGTTAGGTTTTACAGAGCAGAAACATTGTCTTGTAGCAGACAGAGGAAATACTCAAGGGAAAAAAGAAATGTTTTAATATGAGAACAAGAAGCAGAGAAGAGAAACTTAAAGGCAATTCAAGCTTGTAAGCTAACTGAATTTATCAGGAAGTAAGGAAAAAATAATAACTATTTCAGTTGCCTGCAACAGAAGCTGGTTATAAAATAGAAAATGACACTGTCATAAGCCATTGTTCCAAAAATCAGATATATCTGAAATAAATTGATGTCCCAGATTACAGCATGAGAACTTTGAGTAGTAACTTCAAAACTTCTGTCATATTCTCTTTTTGTGGTGTTTGAAACACTTTCTAAAGAGCAGCCAGACACAGGAGCCAAGTTGATTAAAATATGTGTGGGAAAGACATTAAAGACGAAAAATTTACGGCAGAATAGTTGTGTGAAAGATATTTTTCTATTACATATGATAGTTTACTCAACTCAATGTGAATACCAAGGCAAATAATTTAAATAGGATTAATATGCTCTCTCAAACTCCTAACCAACTGAATTAAGTTTAATATCTAATACAATGAAAAATCAAATATTTTTTTCAGACAAATATTTTAACCACTATGTATTTTAATCTAATATTCTATAAATTGCTATATATATTAATTTTTACTCTTTTTGAAATCTTGCTAAATTCAAAATTCATCTGACATTTATTAGTACTGAAGAAATATTCGTGTGTTGTGACATCTTTCTTTTTCAGCATAAAGGCACTACTAAACACACACAAAATATAGCAACACATACAGCAAATCTTAGTGTATGTGTTTAGGATAGAAATATCTGTGTATTTTAGCAGTTGTTCATTTGCTTTCTTTTAAAACTCTAAAGATTCTGTGGTTACTTTCAAATCTTTACAGTGTTTTCCTGATGTGAAAATTCCCTGGCAAGGATTTGGGAGACAAACTGTGAAAGCTGCAGGTCTGTGAATGGGACGGGCTGTATTAAATTTCTTATGTTGCGTGGATAGTTTCTACTTCATACAATACTTTCCCCTTAAATATCAGTTCATTATTGATGACTCAGATGTCTCAGATGTCTGTCTTCCTGCCCTTGACTGAACCCATAAGCAGATGGTTCAAATAGATATGAAAATTCTGGGTCTGGAAAAAAATGGCCAGGCTGGTGAGTCCCTTGTCGCAGTGCTGAGAAACATCAATGACTGCTTAGAAATTAGGAGTATAATTTGGTGGTTTTCCACAGGTTTCAGAGAACCAACCTGGCTTATTCTTTTCTCTATTATTTGGGTAGATTGAGTGCATTTCAAGACCAATCTATACAATGAGTGGGTGTTATTGCTTTCCTTCTTGAAGCAGTGTTGAACTGAAAGCAGATTTTGAACAGAATAGATCAGGACAGACGAGATCTTGGACAGATAGATCTGGAGTAGAGAGTTTTTGCTTTGCTGGGCCTGACAGTACAATTTGGAAAAGTAAACCTGTTAAGCCCCTGTTACAAACCTGTTTAAACATAGAAGAGCAAAGAAAACTAAGTCTCTGTGAATAAAATGGATCGAACCCAGAAAGGTTTGAAATATACCCCAAAACTTGATTAAAACTAAACAAGGTTAGATGTTTATGCCAGAAAACTTATAAAATAGGTTTTAACATATTCTGCAGAAAATTAAGCTGTTTCACTTGAGTGGGGATTATAACAATTTTACTACTTTACCTAGCTCTAAGCAGATCTGAGTTGTTTTCATTGCATTGTGGGCAAATGTATCAAGAAATCACTACAATTTTTTATTTTATATTCCCTTTGCTTCTGGCTGATTACTACAAATCATATTTCATGCTAAGTCACGCAAGCAGTTAGC
Source organism: Irena cyanogastra (assembly GCA_013397155.1). NCBI lineage: Eukaryota > Metazoa > Chordata > Aves > Passeriformes > Irenidae > Irena > Irena cyanogastra. The sequence continues at coordinate 331,557 of VWZV01007875.1, forward strand.
TCACCTTTAGGATCTTGGTGACAAACAGAGATTATGTACTATGTGATGTATCATTTTTCTGTTATTCTTACTACTTTTAAAGAGCCCATTTCTCTTAGTCTCAAATATAGTGTGATTTTTCAAAGAACTGTACAGCTTTTGATATAACAAAATTGAATCCATGTCTCTGTGCAGCAGATGGGAGAACTTTCACAAAACAACAAAAAAGCAATTTTTCTTTTCTCATTAACTTTTTATTCTGTATATACCATGTGTTTACCCAGTCAGGTTGTGATAATCTAGTATGGTGCTCATGAAATGCATGGCAATGTGTCTGATATTTTGCAAAGGATGATTCTGGGACAATATGGATTATTTGGGATTTTTTTAAGTCTTTACAATAAATATAAGAACTGAAATAATGAATTAGTTTTATGAATAATGAATTAAAAAATGAAAATTTTAACCAGAAAAGGTCTTTTTAAAGTTTATTTCTTCTATGTACAATAAATCATAGACCATCTACTTGCCAAAAGGCCTTTTCAGTGGTCCCTTGCAAAAGAAATTGAGCAAACAGGTTAATGTGTTTGCCTAGATATTTCATATTTTCCCCAAACTTCAAATAGCAGTATCTTAAAATGCATAATAATAAAATAAATGCACTGCTACAGTCTACTCAGAAAAACACTTGAGTGAATGTTGAAAATAAAATGTACTTCTGGTAATTTTTTTCATGCCAGAGGTAATTTCTTTTACTGGGATTACTGATAGCTGGCTTTTTAGTACCTCATTTTTCATTCGATACCAGAAAGCTGTACAAACATGAACTAAATTCATATACAGAATAATCTGTGAATAATGTTATGTTAGAAATAGGAAAATAGTATCATTTAAGGTGAAGGACTTGCCTGAGTTCACATAGTGTTTTAGAAGCAAAGGAAGGAACATTTCCTGGGAACTGTCATTCCTAGTCAAAATTTTTGATATATAATAAGTGAATACATGTCAAAATTTGAAATGGCACTATTTTATGCTTTATACATATATGGATGATATTCTGCATAAGTTTGCATACACTTGGAAGCTTTAATGATTACTTATAAAGTCTTAGGCATAAATAGATTATTTATTCTCACTTATTTTCTTGAACAAAGTCTTTGTAAGTTTCTCTTCCTTCACCTTTGAAGTGAGACATTTTTGGTTGTCTTATCTCCTAATAAATCCTGCTTCTGCAAGTCTTTTCAGATTTGGAAGAGGGAGAGGTGTGGGTTTGGAAGGTGTGTAAATTCCTGATTTTTGTGTATTGTTTACTTAATGGTAAACCAAACTAGATTTTTAAAAAGTCAACATTAACAGATCTTGTAATTTTTAATTTTTGCATCGGCATGATAGTATCATAGAACAATATATTCATCGCCCTTCTCAGCCCATCTGAGTCAAGCACATTATTGCCAAAGGATGTGGAGTCTGAGAAGCACATCCTTAAACCCAGTGGATTCAGCAACTGACAAGAGTGATATATTTTAAAAGAAGAAGGTTGTAAGGCTTTGCTTTTAATTATTACTTTATCAATTACTCATTGATTCTGTCCTCTCTTGGATTTGTTGTATGCTAATTGATCATGACAAAAAAGGAAATATTTAATTGATTGAGATACAGATTTGCTGAAAACTCTGGAGATTTTAGAGTATTTTCTGAGATTTTAGAGTCTTTTCTATTTATTTCTCCCATTAATGTCTCTCAGATTCATGTGACACTGTAAAGTCTATAAAGCTCTTATGATTGTCTGCTCAGCCCCTCAGCTCTGTTGAAACCAGTCTGGATGGGTATTTGCCCAGAATTTAATCAAATAACAAGATCTGTTAGCTAAGATTTCATGCAAATATGTCCATATTTCTAATCCAGTTCAATAGCAGAACTACTTCCCCAGCTATAACACTCACTGGTTTAACTGATGGTGTAAGAAGATGCTTGTATTTTGTCAATTCCACCTGCTAGAGTACATCTTCCCTCACGCTTGGATTACAAACTCTCTGGGACAAAGAACACATTTTTTTCTCTGGATTTCTACCATACTTTGCCCAGGGGCCTACTGGTTTACTTCTAGCATTCCTAAACAGGGCTGTATTGGTTTTGCATGGCCTGGTTTTTGGTGGGGGGACCACGGAGGTGGCTTCTGTGAGAAGCTGCTGGAATCTTCCACCATCTCCAGCAGAGCCAATCCCTGATGGCTCCGCAAATGGACATGCTGCTGGCAAAAGCTGGGCCAATTAGAGATGTTGGTAATGCCTCTGGGATAACATAGTTAAGAAGAAAATCAAAACAAAGTGGGGCACAGATTTTTCTAGTCAGAGAAGAGGAGGAGATGAGAACATGTGAGAGAAACAACATGGAGACACCAAGGTCAGTGGGGAAGGAGGGGGAGGAGATGCTCCAGGCACTGGAGCTGAGATTCCTCTGCAGGCCGTGGTGAGACCATGGTGAAGCAGCTGTGCCCCTGCAGCCCATGGGGATCCAGAGGGAATGCAAAGATCCACCCTCAGCCTGTGGAGGAGGTGCCCACGCCAGAGCAGGTGGATGCCTGGAGGAGGCTGTGATCCAGTAGAAGAAGACCTGAATAGAGAGAGAAGGCCCCTGCTTTGACCCTTAAAAGCCAAGGGTCAAAACAATTACTCCTGTTGGTTTGAGAATGGGATGTAAAGAACGAAAACTATGGAATTTGCCAGATGGACCTACTGAATTCTGGACTTTACTGCAGGAGACGAGTGGGATTTCAAACATCCCAGTGCTCTCAGTTTCTTACTTAGGAACAACAGAGTACTTTCTTTGATCTAGCTATTCTGGAAATGACAAACTGTCTGAAAATCATTGGCATCCAACTTCAGGATCTTTTAGACAACTGAAAGGTGATGAAAAGGATAACAAAATTAATCCCTCGTGTCTTGAAAAATACATATTTTATTCCTGACATTGAAATTTTAAAGTAATTTGTGAAAAATCAATTACATAGTTTCTAATTTATTTAAAATTTATTTAAAATGAAGACAAAAATCTGCCAGAATATTTTAGTCATTCACAGAAAAAGGCGAAATGTTTATTAACATAGGTTTCATGGACAATTATGGGTATGGATAGTTTTTCATTCCACCCACACCCAAGCTGCTCAGCTATAAGAAAACTTGTCTGACAGCTAGTAAGAGAGTTTGCTCTGCCTGCTCTGAGGGTAGGCTAACCCTTCCTCAAGAGCAAATATATTAGCTTGGGCTTTGCATTTGGCTTAGCACTGTCCATAATGTATCTTCTGGAGCACTGCTGGCTCATCATGAAGGCAGAGCAAAGCATGGCAGAGTGGGAACCTAGCCTGAGATAGGTTTATCATGAAACTACACCTTTAGTGACTCTGTTGCAATGTGACATGTCCTTTCATATTCTGGACATTTTTTTAGAATACCCTGCAAATTGACAAGCATGCGTGATTCACATAAATTAGATTAGTTAAAATTGTATTTTAGTGAGACTTGATTTACACAAAACAACAGTAATTAATCATGGTGTGGCAATAATGAGGTACCTGTAAAATCTCTCTTCAATAGGAAATGTTACAGTTATTATCTGAACTCAGTGTGTCTTTTCAGAGGGACAAAGCCAAATATTTTGCAATTTCATTTATTTTCTATTTTACAGAGAATACAATAAAGCAACCATGTATTATCTTTGATATCACAGAAGCCAAAACAATGGAAAAAAATTGCTATGAATTCTGCACTCTTCCCTACTTGGTTTTTTTTGACCATTTTTATCCATTGCAAATTTGGTTTCATTTCACTAGTGCTTTTCTACATCCTGTGTTGGAGGCATCTAATACTGATTTTTCTTCACTGAAGTTAGAGTTATGCAACTTCATCTTGACTCAAATTTGCCTTGATACATGTATTTTTTTCAAAGAAAAGGAGACTTTTGCTGTGTTTTAACATTACTACATGGAAGAAGCACATTATACTTCATCCCAATGTAATCAGACAGTTTGAGATATTTACAGTATACATTCCTTACCTTGCTTCCTTCTGTGAACATTGAAATTTTGTTATATTTCTAGCTTATGCCATCTGAATGAAAATCAGTGATGAGGGAAAAGACAAGTCCTATTTATAGAGTACTCCAGCACCTCAACACGAACTGTGTCTGATCTCTCCCACTGGGTGATTAGAGCAGGAAAGGGCCAGCAGCAGGTCAAAAGCACTGCTTGTGCTCAGATTGATGCAGCTGAGGAGACTGTTGTGCCCAAGCAGCAAAACCTGGGATATAGCATCTCTTGGAGGGAAGGAGAGTGCAAACCACCGAGCAGAGTTCAGTTATGATCAGAGATGATGACTCTAGTAAATTCTCTGAAGTGGAAGAAGAAGTTAATGGACAGAGACAGAGTGTAAGGAAGAGAGAGATGAGGATTTGTTCTGACCAGTAACAGGAAGCTGCTCTTCCAGCACTTGCTCAAAGTAGGATGTAGGCAATGGCCAGCAGGTATTTTCTAATGTGATCCCTGAACACTGCTGCAAGCATCTGATTAACTGCTTGATTGTAGAAAACAGACCAGTAAAATCTAAAGTCCATTAATATTTAGGTTTAATGTGTGTAATTCTGAGAATCACTGCAGCTTACACACATTCACTCTACAGTTAGAAAAGCAGATGTTTTTTAAATACCTAAAAAGACTGAATCTTGTCCTCCTGCCACAGCTTCATGTTAAAAAAATTAACTGAACATTGCTGTCCTCTGAAGATAAACCTGCCAGCACAGTGAAACTTGTAGAATAAACTGAAGTTCGTATTAACTGGAACTATTTATGCAACTATTTCTGTCAGAAATGCTGATGTGTCTTGGGCTGAGGGGGTGACATGCATATTTTTCAAAAACTCTGTGTCCGTCTCAGAATGCTGATGAACAGTGGTGGTCTTTACCTTGATATGTAATTTGAATGAAGAGCTTTTTGCTGTATGGTGTTATTGACTCCTCAAAGTCAGAGTTCAAGCAGCTGCTGGAGATAACTGCACAGCAGAGTCAGCAGAAACAGGCATGGTCTGGGTATCAGGTTCACAGACAAGCACACAAGCTGGCATCACCAATGAAGATGAATATGCATCAGGACAATCTTAGTATCTGTAGAAGAGTACAGACACACAACTCTTCTGCCAGCCCTGCTGCAGAGGCAGCAATCTGTGTCAGCAGGGTGATAAGGAAGGGCTGAAAAGGTGATTCAAAGCCCAAGGTGGAGTTTGCTTATAATAAAGCTGCAAAATAATCTATGTGTTTGTGATATAAGCAGATGTCTAGATATCAGGAATTTGAAGGAGATCTTCAAGAGATCTTTAATGAGCAGCATTTAGCTGCTGTGAAATCTGGACATTGTTAGGGATGGAGGAACAGACTAGATGAGACATACTCCCGATCCTTTAGAATATTATATCATTGACCCAATTAACTATCCTGCTGGAAGGCATTTCAGCCCAAACCACTTTGTGAGTATACAATGCTTCCATAGTTTGGGGTATTTTGGCTTTTTTTTTATTTTTTGTTATAATAATAACACTAGATACAACAAATTTAAAGATTGAAAATTATACTTGAGACACAATTCTAATGGATGTTGAAACTCTTGCAGTGGAAGTACAGTATCATATTTGCACAATACTGCAAAATTTTCATTCAGAGGGAAACAGCCCAATTTTCTACCTCTGCTGATTTTATAGTTCATGCAATCAGAACTATAGTAGTCTGACTTTGCATGCATGTGCTGGTCCAAATAAGGTTAATATCTTTTAAAAAAAACACTTATTAATCAACATCACTCATTCTACCTGATTATAAACCTTTTGCAAGAACTTAAATTTGGCTTAGGATTTCATGTATGAAGACATACATATGCCTACATTCATACCTGCATGTGTTTTCTAATGGTACCTGCTAGGAGAATAATTGTGTGTAACATCCAACTGTGAGACTGTAAATCTACTTGGATCTAAACCTGGCATCTCTCAATTGTGATCGAATCATCAATCACCTTCCATGCAACAGCTGTGAATCATCTTTGGTGTATTGACAAAGAAGATTAATATTTCAGTTTGGGCATAAAGGAAGTGAGAATGGACCTAGATATCCCTTTCTGAGTGATGAAAAGAGCAATGAATTTAGTAGTTTAAACATTTAATCCTATACATTTTCAAACATTTAATCCTATACATTTTTATTTTATTTTACATAATTTTCTTTTATTTTACTTTTAATAAAAAGGTCAGTTTGCAACATTAGTAAAATCCAAATAATAAACTGATAATTTTTTAAGTTGCTTGGTGGTTAAGACATCTCTAAAAAGATATTTCAACACCTTTCTAAGAGCAGTTGCATTGGAAATTACATTACCTCAGATGAAGAGTTATAACCATATGAATTTTCTCCAAAGGAAATATTATTATATTCATGTCAAAGTAAGAAGAGATTTTTTTATAGATGGAAGTCAGTAGAGTGCTATGAAAATTAAAAGCATGACGTTGAATTATGCCTTATAATTTCTTTTAGAACTCTTTAAAATGCTAATTTGTCCATAGTTTTTCCTGCAGCTTCAACTTTGTTCTGCTAATCTGTGTTACTTTCTGGAGGGCAAATAAGAGAACTGTTAGTACATACACTGCAGATTAAGAAATTTAAAATTAATTACCTAATAGGTAATTATGAGAAGAGTTAACCAGACTGAGAGTTTAGTAAATAAATACAAAACAACATGTTTACATGTTAAGGGCTTTAGCAGGATTTTCTTTAAAATACTAGGAACTTGTACTTTCAGTTCAAAATATGTTTATTTCTAATGTTCCCATACCTCCTGGACCTGGAGGCTCAGCAGAACCATCAAACTTCATGAAACTAAGGAGTGATAATCCTGTCATGTACAAAAACCATGCAGCTGCTGTGGGTCATTTAAATGCAATTTCCTGTTTCCCCCACATTTCTCTGTCAAAAAGAGTCTTCTCTAATAGAGCTATAAATTGTATTTCCTACATTACCAAAGCTCACTTCAAACAGTAAAAGTAATATAAGTAGAATTTCTTTGTAAAAAAACTGTTTGTGTTGTACATCAAATACATGAAAAAGCTCCTTTATATACTGCTGGAGTATGGGCTGGTGCATAGGCTGCAGAGATGGTGCTATAGCTGTAAAAGATGCATTCTACAGAAAATCTCTGACCACTGAACAGAGAGAATATTTACCCTGTACTTCATGTTTTACTGCTGTCAGGTTTATTGTTAAGGAAGATAAAAAATGGAAAATTCAGTCAAGTCCAGAGGTCTTAGAGTAAAAAACACGCAAAGATCCAAGCTGTTGTGCCTGAATTAGATTTGCTCTTCAATCTCCTTTGATTTATTTTAAACTTTTGTATGTTGTGCTTTGAGGGTAGTGTATTCTCTGAAATGGTAGAAACAAAAATATTTTAACATTCTAAAGTCTGTACCACAAGTATAAGATGACCTGTTTCTCTTTCTCTCCTTTTCTGTTCCATTTTGACAGCCACCAGTGTTCTCTACTTTTCTGGCAAGGATGAAGTGATTAACTGTACACAGAGCTCCTTGCTGGGTCCCATTACAGAGGAATGAATTTCTGAGGCATCAGGAGATGTTTACACAGTTGTTTGCTGTATGATTCCACAAGGACATTTCATTCAGATAGTAAAATATCCTCAACAGGTTATCAACATATGCCATTTTAAAAGCAGCAGAAAGTGACCAAAATGGAGCAAGAGAAGGCAAGAAATTTAATGGACTCAAGTTTCTAGTTTCTCTGCTCAAATCTAGATTCTAACTAAGACTGCTAACAAACATGAATTCGATTTGTGTCTTTTAGCAAAATTCTCCATCAGCCCCTATACTCCTATTCCAAGCTTCCTGGAACAGGACCAGTTCCTTCAACACACACGCTCTGATGAGACTGTCTGAATTTATGTTAGTCCATCTAGTCAGACAGACTGCTCTCACAAGTCCTGGAGGAATCACCGAGAACACTCAGGACTCACTCATTTTAGGTGCCCCACTATACATGGTTTGTAGCAGCTGAGAGTGACAATTACAGTAAAAGTAATCTCTTAGAGATGTAGGAAGAGCAAGGAGGCACAGGACGATATGGAGAATGTAGCTACCAATTTTTAGCAAAACTTCAATGAGCATGTGCAAATTTCTTCTTCGGGGAACTAGAGCTAGATCAGACTTTGCTGGATATCAGCAGAACAGGCAAAAAATATTCTGCTGAAGATTCCTTTCACTACCCTGCTGCTGCCCTAGTCCAACTTCAAACTAGGGTTTCTTGAAGAAAATTCTGTTTGAAGGTTTTAACCCAGAGCAACATTTTATTCCCTATCACACTCCTGAATGTGGCTGAAAAAAGTTTGGCTAAGGTAACAATCCTCCACAGATATCTCCTGCATTGGTATGATGTATGAAAATGTAATCAAACGCATTGAAACAATAAAAGGAAAAGTCAGACAGATAAGGGAAAACATGCTGGATGAGGTATTGAAAAAAATATGAAAATTACAATGGCCTGTGTAGGACACACTGATGACAAACCCCAGAATTTTGGCTGCTAGAGCTGGTTAGCTATCAACACACCTCTTTATTAACTATATGGAATCATAGAATGGTTTGGGTTGAAAGAGACCTTAAAAATTGTCTTGTTCCAACCCCCTGCCATGGGCAGGGACACCTTTTACCGATCAGGTTGTGCAGAGCTCCATCCAACTTCCAGAATCACCTCCATCACCCTTCTGGCCTTGAACACTGTCAGGAATGGGGCATCCACAACTTTCTGAGCAACTCATTCCAGTGTCTCACCATACTCAGAGTAAAGAATTTCTTCGCAACATGTAGCCTAAGCCTATGCTCTTTTGGTTTGAAGCCGTTCCCTCTTGTCCTGTCACTACATGCTCTTGTTAAAAGTCACCTTCCATCCTTCTTGCAGACTGCCTTCAGCTACTGGAAGGACACAATTAGGTCATCCTTGAGCTTTCTCTTTCCAAGCTGCACAGTCTGAATTCTCTTAGCCTTTCCTTATAGGAAAAGTGCTCCATCTATCTGGTCACCCTCCACAGGATTTGCTCCAACAGGTCCTTGTCCCTCCTATAGTGGGGACCCCAGAGCTGGATGCAGCACTCAGGTAGGAAGGATCTCACCAGAGTGGAGCAGAGGGGCAGAACCCCATCCTCCACCCTGCTAGCCATGCTGCTTTGGGTGCAGCCCAGGATACAATTTGCTTTCGGGGCTGCGAGCACACACTGCCAGGGCATGTCTGATCTCTCATCTGCCAGCATCTCCTAGTCCTTCTTGGCAGGGCTGCTCTCGATCTGTCCCCCAGCCTGGATTGATACTGATGGTTGCCCCAACCCAGTTGCATGACCTTAGACTTGATCTTATTAAACCTCATGAGATTCCCATGGGCCCACTTCTTTAGCCTGTCCACATCCCTCTGGATGACATCCCATCATCCAGATGTATCAGCCATAACATTCAGCCTGGTGGCATATAAATCAGTCTTATTTACATCCCACCCTGTATCTCCTCATATGATTCCCTTGTAAGAGACTTAAGCATAGAGAGTTAATTACCATTTCTTTTTCGTTAGGCTTCTTAGGTCTCTTAAAAATCTGTGAAACTGGCAAAACCAGACACTCATTACCTGCAATTAAAAGCAACTGGTTGTCTATAGATTTATGTAAATAAAGAAAGAAATTTAAAAAAAAGTAGGTAGTAAAATGTAATTTATTTCTGGATAATGGAAGCAATGGATCCCAAGGGTGGTTGCATTGAACTTGCCATCTTGGCAGGATTAACCACGTTTACATTTGCTACGTCTTCACCAGATCTTTTTCTAATCTGTTCTCAAAAAACCTCCAATATCAGAAATATTTAACCTTCATCCCTGTTCCAGTGTTTCAATATTGATATTGCTAAAGGTTTATTCTCAAATTTAATCCCAGCCTATTTTATTGAAAATTAATCCCATTGCACCACCAATGTGCAGAAGATAACACTTTCTTCCTCAATACATCAGTCTGCAAGTATGTGAAAAGCTATGTGTTTATAGCTTTATGTAAATATAAAAAATTAAAAATTAGATGATAACTTTTTTTTTTAAAATCTGGACTAAATAACTCCCATTTGTTCCTTACAGGTTTTATTTTCTAGCTCTCTGGTCATACTCAGTGCTCTGTTCAAGACTTTTCAGAAGGTCCATCTCCTTTGAAATACACTCCAGCTGGAGTCTTTCCACTTCTGGGTAGAGCAGATTTCACAGGTCTGACAAGCTGTAGTTCTTTTTATGTTATTCTACATGGTCTGTGTCTTTTTTGCAGCAGTGGAAAATATTTCACAGCAAGGCAAAAGTTAAAACATTAATGTTCATCTTTATGGCATGCAGTAATCTTCAGTTCCACCAAACAGCCTCTTGCTCACCTTCCTGTGTGTCACTGACAATTCTTGCTCTTTATCCTAGACTGATTCCCAATGCTCCCCAGGCTGCACCAGTCTGACTACAACAGGGTATTGTACAAAAATACCTTTTCAGAATTCCTTTCAGATGCCCTAGACTTCTTCCTTCTCTGAGCTCCCAGTTTAGCATTTAAACTTATTTCATGTATGAATCCAAATACCTTGGAAATCTACTTGCTCTTTTGATCTCAATATGTTGATAATCATACCCAGAATTAGTCTAAAACGAAATTTAGACACATAAATTCACTTAATACATAAAACTGCCCAATTGCTAATCAAAGGATAGTATACACACCTAAAAGAAGACTATAATCTAACAAAACCTCCTTAAAACTGGGATTTAGACATCTAGTAGCTACATGGCCATCCAATCTACTTGTTTTCCTAGCACTTTATACAAAATTAATTAGGCATCTCTTTAATTAGTTGAGAACAGTGTAAGGTTAAACCTAATTGCATATGCTTGTTCAGAAATACTTGTCCTGGAAGACATCTCCTGCTTTGAGCTTTTTATTAATCCAGAATTAGGTGTCCTTAATCCATAGTTTTTATGAAGGTCTCTGGAGAAGCCGGATTATGTTTAGGAGTAATCTTTTAGTCTCAATGTAAACTAGACTTAATTTGCTTAGGAATTAGTGACAGTTTCTGTTTATGAGCCAATAAAAGTCTAATTGGTTTAATTACAAAAACTACATTTAATGTGAATAGAAGGCCCAAAGGACCAATACAGCACTAGTGTATGGACACCTTCAGACCAGCTCTGCTGCACTGGAATCCACTCATCCTCGCAGTCTCTAATTTTCCAGTTAAAGACCTATATTTAGGAGAAATAATCTTTAAAGACCATTTCTTGTCCCCAGGTAGACTCTAGGTACTTAGATTAGGAGGGATGAACTATTGGTTATGCCCCTTGGCAAAAAAATTAGATGGACTGAACTCCATCCTAAATTTTAATCACTAAGAAAATATTGAAAATCCTGCTAGAACATGCATCTAGCAAAGATGTTATCCTTCACCTATGGAGATCATCTGAGTGCCTGGTTTATTCAAATTCCTATGCTGTAGGACTCTTGTAGATTAGAATTGAATATCCTGGTCAAATACAGACATTACACATCTAAGTAGCATTCTTCATTTTCACCACTCTTTTCAAACAGAAGCTAAGTCAGGCACCTTTCACAGTATGCATAAATCCCTACTGTCAGACAACTGGTGATTTTTCAATGAAAAGTGGTTAAAAAGCATGTGGTCATACACATCAAATAGAAAAGAAAGGGATAAATTCATGTCTGAACACATGAGAATATAGTGCTATTATTAATGATGGTGTCAGCATATTGCATCTTAAAAATAGAAGTAACTATTTCTGGTACAATAAATTCCAGACAAGACCTCAAAATTGCCAAAGGAATGGTGGAATTTGTCATGTTAGACAGTATTTTACTCCTCTTACTAACACATCTCAAAATGCTTAGAAAATTTGCATTTCATGAACTTTATGAAACAGAGAATTATATTAATTAACTCTTGCCCTGAGTAAACGGACTTAACTGCCTGTAACGCCGTTTATTTGCATCAAAACACACTAAGTATGCAAAATTTTTATGACTCTTCTGTGACCTGAAATCTTCCTTTGGAAATCACTTCAACTCTTCCCCCAGCCTCCAACTGGTACTTTTGTAATAATAGTATTTGACATTAAGTAACAAGAAGTAAGCTGAAGAGAGGATGTTAGTTCAGCCAATGTCATATCCAGCTACAAGTGAAATCTGATGCAGACAGGTGTAAAAGCAATGAGCTATGAACTGAAGCTGCATTTTCTTCAATCAGACGTGGATAGAGACATTGATATGACTTCAGCCCTGCTTCAGAAGACCTAACTCAGGCTCGTACAAAGCTTTGATTTGTTTTTAGAGACAAAAAACCATGTTGCTAGAAAGAAAAAAAAAAAAAAGCAAGTCTAAAACTTAGTGCCAAAGATGTTGTAAATGCAGTATATCTAAAGTATGCTGCATTTTGTTCCCCTGCTAGGAAGAGTATTCTTAATCTGTTGTTTCCTAAGAGCTGTGTGGAAAGTGTTGAACCTACAATTAAATGCTGATTGAATTTCTTTTTGACAATTATAAGGGTAATATTGGAAAGGAGGGGGAAAAAAATTTAGCAAAATCAAATGAACTTCAAGAACTATTTGAACATTGCCCATGAAACTCCTGAACATGAAAAGAAATCTACAGAGGGGAAAAATATTTATGAGATGACATGTATTTCCAAAGTACCCTTCTCTAGAGAGACCCCTTTGAAATATTGATGGAATTGCATTGTTTGTTTTCAGCTCTTTAGGAGCTATGGCAACTCAGAATCAATTGTTGAAATGGTAATTTTAAAAAGTAATTATAAGTAAAATTGATGTTCTGTTCTTAAATTTTTTTCTCTACTCATTTATTTTCTGAGTTTTTTTAATGTTTTCACCTTCTCATTTCATTTATGTAATATGTAATAAAGAAAGAGTGTCTTATTATCAAAAATATAATAAAACTACCAAGTAGAAACAGCTGTGGTGCATAAAACCAGTAACCAGACAGAGCGGGGGCCTGTACAGACGCGTAAGGAAAGGTACAAGAAGGAACACAACATGCATATAATGGGATTTCATTGGAATCAAACTTCTGAACTGGTGGTTATAACTTTGAGTTGAATACCCTTTGTGAGTTCCACTTTTGTGAATTTGTACAATTACTTTTTGAATGCTGAAAAATTTTGGTGTTTACAACAACTGATTGGAATTTCAAAATTCATTAATACGCGTCGTGGAAGTGCACCTCCTTCTGATAAACCTACCACCTCACAACTTCTTTTAATGTCCACTAAGTCTCATTATATAAGGTTCAAAAACCAACTGTTTTCCATTTCCTTCCTCCAGGTTATTCCATGATCTTAAAGACCTCGTTAATGTCTTTTCCAGTCTGAAGAATCTTTGTCTAGTGATTTGTCCCCCTTATAAAAATTCATTCACTCTTCTCTGCATCTTCTGCAGGTGAGCCATATTGTTTTTGAAATTGTCTAACCAGAACAGTAATAAAGAAATGGGCATGCTGTGGATTGTTTAAAAGTATGAATATATTCTTTTTTTCTGTCAGGAACTTAATTCCTAATAATTTATTACATTTTACCTCCTTCATTTATAACTACTGAGTAATGAACTGATGTTTGCATAAAAATTATTGATGCCACATCCAAAACCTTTTTCATAGTTCAGACTGTATCCTTGTATATTTGAAATTAGGATAGGTTGTCCTCATAATAAAATAATTTCCTTTTAATAAACATGGAATTATGTTTTCCATTTTATTTCTCAGGCACTTGGCATATGATGATAAATTTCTGAATATTTTTGGTGAGTGTTCCTCATTATGACCCCAAATAACTCAATATTGTTAGAAACCCTGGTCATCTCATTCAAATTCTTATAACAATCATGGATAAATACATTGAATAGCACATCTTAGCATTGGTTCCTATAGATTCTAATAATGTCCTCAGCCATTTACACTTACATACAACTTACTCCTACTTTTTAATTCTAATCTTTTAAGTTGTTGTTTACACTTCTGATGGACTTCCCATTTATCCCATGCCAACTGAGATTTTCTTCAGAGTTTTAAGTAAAAGCTTTTTCAAAAGCTTTATGGAGATTGTAATAGCCTGTCACAACTTGATGACTCTTGTTCTTCAGTATGAATTCTTTAAAGAATTCTAGTAGATTAGCAAGATATGATTCCTTTCTCTGAAAACCAATGTTTGGCTCTTCCCCAGAATATCACATGCTATTGTGATTGTATGTGTATGCACAGCTCACCTCCTATTAAACTTTCTACCATTTTCTTCTAGCACTGAAATCAGATTTTTTATTTGTAGGTTTAGATTTTTTTTATAAAGTTGCCTTTATGTTTGTCACCCTCTGTCCCAAATCTGCTGGAGCAATTTTCACAGGTGTAGCTCACACACCACAGTTAAATAGGTCAGCTATTTCATACTTTGAAGATTACCATCTTGGTCTGTCAAGTTCATTCTTCATTTCACTAGTTTATTCTAGAATCTTTTCTAATGACACTTCAAGTTAGATATATCCTCCAGTACCCTGTTCACAAACAGGGCTTCTTGCCTGGGTTGCTCTTTTAGGTATTTTACTGTGAATACAGAAGAAAGCAAAAACATGCTTTGTTTGATTGATTTTAACCACTATGCTTAGGAAAAATGATAAAACATGGGAGTTTGGACATGAATGGTAAAACAATTGCCAGATTACCCGAAGAACTTTTACATTTCATTTTGAGGTTTTCATAAAGTTTACTTTGTTTCAAACCGAAGCATAGATAAAACTGATTTCAGGCTTAAGTGCTCTAAGAAATTGTTGTTCTTTGGACATATAGCTATAGCTTTGAACTATATAGCTGAATAATACAAAAATATAAACATTTCTAAACAAGCTGTATATTTAAATCACTAAAATATTTGTATTTTTAGACGTTGTTTAGACATCTACTTAGTCTAAACTATGCGTTGAGTTTACTCCAAATGAAGCCAGTTGACATAAGCAGAGCTGAGAACTCCTGTGCCACACATTAAGCATGGCAATCAAGTGACAGAAGCAACTGTCTAAGTTGTGTCTGTTACCAATTTTCAACCAGTGTCTTTTGAGCAGCTAGTACTTTGGCTGAACTCCAAGTAAATAGTTATTATTTCTTATCATTTTTTCTATAATGTGTAAGGGGAAATAAAATTTCAATGGACACTGCTAAGTCAGAGCAGGTGTGTGACTTTATTTTCTTTTTGAGTTAACCTCTGTTTTCACAACAAAGCTTACAAATGGCAGAACTTCAAAGAAGCACAGCACATTCTGCAGCTATTCCACTCATGCTCATGTCACTTGCACTGTGCAGGCCATCAAGTTATTTTCACATCTAAGTGTTTGTTTTTAACAGCTATGCATGTGGTGAATTAAACCTCTGTTGTGGTTCCTTAAATAAATACTTAGGTCACAGTATGGTATCTACACACTGAGAAATGGTGAGATATGCTCCAGGGGCAGAAGAACATGCTCTTAATCCAATGTGTAGAAAACACATGCAACCTTTGTGTATGTGTACAGAGCTCCACACTTCGGGTATAGATTTAGAACATTGTGGTCAAAATATGCCTGCAGTGTAGCTCACAGCCTGTAATTGTAAAATGAACTTATAACCTAATTTTTTTTTTAAAACCAGATTTCTTCCCATATTTCACCTAGTTTCCCTAAGAGCTCTGCCTTTTTCAGAACAACCCACAGTGTCAGTACAGGCTGGGGGATGAACAGATAAAGAGCAGCCCTGACAAGAAGGACTTAGGGGTGCTGTTGGATGAGAAGCTGGAAATTACCCGGAAATGTGTTCTTGCAGCCCAGAAAGCCAATTGTATCTTGGGCTGCATCCAAAGCAGTGTGGCCAGCAGAGCAAGGGAAGGGGTTTTGTGCCTCTACCCTGCTCTGGTGAGACTCTGCCTGCAGCCCTGCACCCAGCTCCGGGATCCTCAGCACAGGAAGGACATGGACCTGTTGGAGTGAGTCCAGAGGAGGGACACCAAGATAATCAGAGGGACAGAGCACATCGTCTAAGAGTAAAGGCTGAGAAAGTTGAGGTTACTCAGCCTGGAAGAGAGAAGGCTTAGGAGTGACCCAATTGCAGCCTTCCAGTACCTGAAGGGTGCCTACAAGAAAAATGTAGTGACAAGACAAGAGGGAATGACTTCAAACTGAAAGAGAGTAAGTCTAGGTTACATGTTAGGAAGAAATTCTTTACTAAATTCTTTACTGTGAGAGTGGTGAGGCACTGACACGGGTAGTCCAGAGAAGTTGTGGATGCCCCATCCCTGAAAATATTCAAGACCCAGTTGGACGAAGCTCTATGCAACCTGGTCTGTGAAAGATGTCCCTGTCCATGGCAGGCAGTTGAGACTAGGTGATCTTTAATGTCCCTTCCAACAAAAAGCATTTTATGATTCTGTGATTCTATGATTAGGTTTTGCTTTACCTGACTTCCTAAAACAAAGCAAAGATATCAAGGTCCTGATGCAACAAATTATTTCATTATACACTTAGCTGCTTAACTACAGAAATGTTAAGCGACATGGAGAAATCAGTCCTTTGTCAAACTGGATCATAGATACATAGAACTTATAACTATCAACTTTATATCTTTCCAGGATTTCAACTGTTGATAAAATGTTGATGTAATAGTCACAGTTAGACAGTAATTTTTTCTCTAGATAATGCAGATGGTACCTGCAGGCGCACATTTTGTATAGTTTGCATTGTCCACTGACACAGACTTATTCCTCTTCATTAACAGAAGGAATCCATCTGCTTATCTCAGATCAAAAACCTAAGAGTTAGCTGGGAAAAGTTATATGAGTATGCCTCTGAACAGCAAGTAGATATTTTATAGGCTTACAGGACTATTATTTGGAAAGTACCATAGCTAGAAATGCGTTGTAATACTGATATTTCAGTTATTCTGCTTCTCTCAGCAGCAGAGGTTTTTTATCCTGAATATTTCCTGTCTCTTTGTAAGTATTTCACTATCAAAAGTTGTAAGAGTACGTGCAAGTTGCACAGAAGAACAGAACTGCAAAGAAATTGCTACTTACTAGTTCTATCCTATTCTGCTTTTCCTTTGTTCTCCAGCTCCCTGAATTTTAAGGTAGCTGGATGGTGCACTTGATGCATTTGGCTGTAACTGGCCAATTTGGGTTCATCATGATAGAACTATCATTACTGACGATAGTACAGATTTAATTCAATTCATACTCCAGTCAGATGTCTTTATTGGCACAGGAAGAGAGGAATGGTCACTGTATTCATGCTTGTAAAATGCAATATATCACTCTGTGCCATAGAGACACTTTTATTTCATGCATGTTTTTAATGTTATTCTTATCGAGATTACTTAATATAATTTTCTTTATGTAACTTCCATACAGAAATTTGTATTTTGGAAAAAAAACCAAACAAACAAAAGATAACCTTTTAAATTTCAAATGTCAACTTTACTTTAACCTCATTTTAACCTGGCTTGTAAGCCTAAAAAATTTAATATAAAGGTTAAGGTTTCTCCCCTTTTTATTTTCCTCCTTTACAATGAATAAGAAAAGTTAAAAAAGGAAGACAAAGGAGGACTTATCCTTAAACTTCTAATTAAAAGTAAATCGTTGAAAGATGAGTTTTCCCCTTTTCCCATGTTATGCTGCTATAATCTGAATGAGAAATATTGCAAAGAAGACAAAAATTTGCAAAGCAACTTTCCACTTGCAAAGCATGGAAAAGCAAAAGAGACTATCAAATTGATTTTTCACGCTGAAGGCAGAACAAGGGCACAAATCAAAACGATATAAAGTAGAAATTTTCAGTTGAATATGTGCACATTAACAAAGAATATTTTCAAAGTAATTTGGACATATTGCAATTTAATATTAATTTGTTTAATATAACTGTAATTAGTAAAGGCAAAGGATTCATGAGGAATTTAGAGACTAACATAAGGTTTAAAATCCAGGTGTAAATTTGTTAGGAGCCCAACAATTATTTCTGTTAGTATTTTATTTATCTAAAAGTTCTGGAAACACTATTACGTAAATCTCTGACACAACTTTTGGAGTCTTTTTGAATCATATTGAGAGACAGAAATGCAGAATATTTTTTGTGAAAGTAACTTTAAAGCTAAACTATTCAAAATAGATATCTTATGTCTGATAAAACAGGGGTACTTGGTTGTTTGGGGCTTTTTGTCCTTGTCAAGAGATTAAATAATTTATCATTAATATGGAAACTTACAGGACTATTTTTCCCTTAGAAACTGTAACAGAAGTTTTACATGATAATGATTCTTTTTGTGCTATTGGGTTCTTTGAAGTCACTGGAATTTAATCATATGCTTCAAGTTAAGCTCATGATAACCTGCAGCTATGTGATAATGGCCTTTTTAACTCAAAAGTGTTATTAATGACAATACACATGAACCACATATGCAGAATGTTCAGTTTCTCTCAGGTTTCATTGAACAAAAATCTGAATGAAGTTCAATTTTTTTTTCTGAGATAGTCCCTCACCTTGCATATTTTGTATAGCAATCTGCACCAGAGTGATAAAAGACTTACAGTTCTAGACAAAAGACCTTACTTTTCACGGAGAAGGAATGAAAACCAATGAAATGCTTTAAAATATGACTATACTATGAGTTAGGATGGGCCTTTTGGTAAGAAAGACTAACCTATCCCTTGTGATAGGTTATTGAAGCATAGTACGTGTCATGAAGAATGTGCTGTACAGATCCCAGGTTTACACAAAAAATAGGAGCTAGTCATGTTTGGCTGCTGACTTTAAACATAAAACTGGCAGATATCAAGGGTTCCTGTAATTAAATGATGGTGTTTTTAAAAAATACTTCATTAGAAGCGCTACGAGAACTTTATATAATTCATTACACATTATGCAAATAACTATTAAATTTCTTATCTTAAAACTACATAGTTCAACACTTTATTTTATGTAAGAAATGTGATTGGCTGCTTCTGGCAATGGAAAAGTAATTACCACCGGCTTAATTTGTACCATGAAGATCTGCAAGGCTCTGTCCTGTGATAGTTGCCATGTTGTTTTACCACTGTTAAATTGTAATTATTGCTTTGGAGAACCATATGTTTGGGGACATTAACAGTGACAGTAGAATCTTGTCAAAATCCTAGTTGCCTAGCTACAACTAGAGGAAACAAACTACTAGTAGAACTATAAAAACATTTGTTTTTCAAGGAGTATATTTAAATGACATAAAAACCGTGTTGTGACTGTTACTGCTGGTTTTTCTGTAGTTACAGCAGGCTGTCAAGAGAAATGTTACAAAACTCAACTGGAGTTGTAAGAAGCCACTGTCAGGGAAAACAGACTTCCAGGAAGTCTTTGATCTTAATCCAACTTTGTGGTAGTAGTTACTCAAATTCCTCTTTTTCCAGAGAATAAAAGTTCTGCAGATAATACAAGCTTGTTTTCAGGTCAGAAAATGTGAAAGTTGCTATCAATTTATATCAAGAGATTTCTCTTTACATTTTATTTGAAATTGAAATACAGAAAAGTGATGTTATAATCCCTTTCAAAATTAGGTCATCTTGTATTTGAAAATTTCCTCTGGTTTGTTCTTTTAATATTAAAAAACCCAAACAAATCTTATCTAAATATTTTTTAATTAACTAAATCTTACTAGTAAATAGAAAGATATTTTTCCCTTTTACAGGGCTCACCTAACATTCAAGAAGTTTTCATGGCAAACTGAATTTTAATCTTTGGATTTAAACTGCCTACAAGTAACTGTTTTTCATTACAGGTTAATGCAGAAATGTGAAAGAAGTGTCACTGACAGACTGACTTATACAGTCTGTAAGTTCTGATCCACAACATTCTTGCTGGGAGTGACTTTGTATCTCACACTGGCTTTTAGTGAAAGGCCAAAAAATATTGAACTAATGCAAGAAGATTAAATTGATGCTTACAGCCTCAATTCTTTTAGCATAAATAATATACAAACGTTTGACTAATCAGGCTTTGCTGTTTCTGTTGTCAATGAATTGTTCAAGCCAAACATCCAGTCTCAAATTTTAGTTTCAATGTCCTCATCTTTGTAATATTATTATTAAACAGTAATGAAAATTAAACTGAGACAAGACAATATTTTAAAGGAGCCCAACTAAAAAAAACCTGAAGTATGCCATTATAAAGCCTTATAGAGCTTGCTTATAACTTGGACACTAGCAGTTCACTCCTTCTTTATGTATAATTGAGTGCTAATTTCTTTCATCAGGCCAATTTCAAGGTATGAAAACAATTAACATTATCTTATACCATTATTCTCAAATTCTACAGCTGTACATCAGTGAAATTCTAGAAAGTTAAGATACAGGAGTATTCAAATATTTATTAGTGTAACAACAATTTCATGATCATGTACCTTTTTTCTTTAGTCATTTTATTTTTAATGTGATTTGTGGGTCATTTCTCAGAAACACTTCCTTACCTCTCTTCTGAAAAGCTCCAAATATGATTTGTCCCGTGTCTTCTACTATGTTAGGTGTGCAACATAGCCTAATATCAGTAATATTATTTCCAGTATGCTGATGTTTCCCTTCTTGTAATGATTATAGCACTTGGGTTTTTGAGTGGAGAATGACACCTTGCTCATTTGAAGGATCATTCACATATTTCTGTTTTAATTCAGCAGATACAATTTTCAAGTTCAAAATGTCAGAAATTTGTCTTAGGGTCCAATAGCTCCTATATAAATAATCTTTGCTTATATGATATATTATCAGATTTTAATAATTAAGGATGCCTCATATGAGGAGATGTTTCTGTATTAAGCAGCAGGCTTGAATCTTTTACATAGTTTGAATAGCGTACTCCCTATAAAAGGAAGCAAAACTGTACCTGTAAACAAAAGAGAAAACAGTGGTAAATTTTTCTGCCTTCTCACATGAATGTCCTAATTAAAGCTTCATTCTCTTATATGTACCTTCTAGAAATATTCTTTATCACCAATGAAAATTTATATGCCTGTGAAAACAGAAATATTACAAAAAGCATTTGATGTGGAAGAAAGAGCAGCTGAACACAGCTGATAACAGAAGTAGTCATTTCCATTTACAGTTTGACAGTTGTCCATCAGATCATTGACTGGTAAAGAGCCTGGGTAGTCAAACAGTCTATTTACTTCTTCCATGCTGCCAAGTGACAGAATATTATGTTAGTCTGAGCTTAACGATGACATTGATCAAAATGTAAATATATGTAGATTTATCAGGACAGGATGATTATGCTGATAAAGACCTGACAATTGGAACTTCCAGAGTAAATGTTCTGAGAAGATAAACGTTTATTTCCCTGCCTAAGGAAATGGATTCAATATTGCAGTTAATGTTTCATACAGCCCAACTTCATTAAGCACAACTCAGCTAATGACATCATGAATTTGTTCGTTTTATCAAATTGCATTAATTAGGGAAATGTATCAAAAGCTGTGAATAAATTTGCTTTTTCTTAGAATAACAAAAAAGGGGGCAGTTGAATTAATTTGTCCCTTTTATCCCCTATTAAGTTGGAACATGATGCTTTCTCAACTTTATGGTATTTGTGGTTAATATGATTCTCACCAACTACTTTAATTGTGGCGGTTAAAGCACTTACAGGATGAACCAATGCCAGCTCATTCTTTTTCAATCATATTAAATGCCATTTCTCTAGGGATACAGGCTCTTAACAAAGCAAATTTTTATCAAATAATGTGTAACCATTATTCTTTAAAATGTTATGAGAAGCAATCAACAGGGTCTTGCCATGGTTCCTTAAATTATTTACACATGAGCTATTGAATCAAACTACAATGTTTACTGCAAAACTGTTGTCCTCTGAGTTCTGATTATGATGATGTGGCCCCTCAGGTCTGTTGGATTTGGATGGCCAAGTTTTGGTAGCAGGGATGCTACAATGGTGGGCTCTGTGAGATGCTGCTGGAATCTTCCCTCATGTCCAACAGAGCCAGGGCCAGGCAGCTCCAGGATGGACTTGCCACTGGCCAAAACTGAGCCAGTCAATGACACTGGTAGAGCCTTTGGAAGAAAGTAATTAAGAAGAGGGGGGAAAAGCCCTGTGCCACTGCAGCCAGAGAGAGGAATGAGACTTTGTGAGAGGAATAATTCTGCAAGCACCAAATGAAGAAGGAGGGGAAGGACGGGCTCCAGGCATCAGAGCAGGGATTCCCCTGCAGCTCACGGTGAAGAGCGTGGTGAGGGCTCTGCAGCCCATGCAGGTCCATGAGGGAGCAAAGATCCACCTGCAACCAGTGAAGGACCCCATGCTGGAGCAGGCTGCTGGCAGGACCTGTGGCCCCATGGAGAGAGGAGCCCATGCTGGATCAGATTTGCCAGCAGGACTTATCCACAATGGAGCAGGCTGCTCCTGAAGGACTGCACCTTGTGGAAGTGACCTGTACTGGAGAAGTTTATGAAGAACTGTAGCCCATGGAAAGGGTGCATGCTGGAAAAGTTCATGAAGGACTGTTTCCCATGGGAGGAACTCCACACAGGAGCAGGAAAAGAGTGTAAAAATTCCTTCATCTGAGGAGGAAAAAGAGATAGAAACAACAGGTGATGAACTGACCACAGCCCCCATTCCCTGTCCCTCTGTGTCTCTGGGGGAAAGAAGGTAGAAAATTCAGGAGTAATTTTAAGCATGGGAAGAAGAAAGAGATGGGAGGAAGGTGTTTGAGTATTTGAGTTTATTTCTCATTATCCTATTCTGCTAAAAATTGGTAATGCATTAATTTTTCTCTCCCTCTCATGTCAAGTTGAGGATGGGGAGGGATAGACCAGCTTTGGTGGGTGCCTGGCATTATATGTATGATTCATAGTGATGTCTTTGAGCTCTTACAAACATTGTTGTGATGTTTTTAATTATAGTAGCAGACTCTACAAACAGCTGAAAATCACATAATTTGCATGTAGTTATGGATATTAGGTAGACTGGAAAGGGACAGGTGGCTTTAATTATGCAGAATGACTAGGTCTTTCTAGTTTTAACTTTATGTTGTCCAGGATTCCTAGAAATTCTAAGTATAAATTCACATTAAAAATTGGCTTTAAAATAATGCTAAAAACCAACTGCTATTTTAATTTTCTGTGTTCAGTGTCAAAGAATTTCTCTGTTTTGGGTGAATGGCTTCCAGTGGGTTAATGGTAAAGATATTGCACTGAAGATACAAAAAAAGTAATACTACATAATAATCCCTGCCATTGAATGATCATTTTTATTTAATTAAAAGCAAAATAGTGATACCTTCTTCTAATATCAGCATTTTCAAGAAATATTAACCTTTACCTAACTGAACTACTGGTCCATATCTGAATTGGAAAATAACGTTTTCAATGGTGTGTTCTCCAAGAGAACTTCCAAATGGGCATATAAATCTGTGTACAGCACAGGCACAAAGGCATCTGACCCAAGGCTGATAATGATAACCAGAACCAGAAGCAGTGACTGCATGGTGCCAAGCTCCATGAGCTGTCTGGACTTGAATCAGCCTGAGTCTGACTGCAGGCTAAGCCACATTTGTGCAGCAGTGCATTCATGCTAATAAAGATAGCTGCAAAGCAGGGCCTGTTAGGTCACCCATGGAGCTGGTCTGTACCATGTGGATTTACTGAGTTGCATCTCTGCTAGCTCAGGGATCTATACACCACACTCTGTGCATGACAGACATGGGCTGATAAATATGCTATTCCATCTGGAGACACAGGGTGAACATGTAGAATTAACTCGGTTTTGTAAATTCTTCAGCTGATGAGAGCAAACACACACCCCAGTGATCTGGGAAAAAGCCTGTGCCATGGTACACATGAAAGGACTGCTGACAGCCAAAAGGAATCTACAGTGACAGTCTCTTCTGGAAATGTCTGTTGTTTCTGGAGCATTAGGCAGGTCAGAGATTAAGCACTTGATGCAAGGAAAGTTATATATATATCCAGGACACTTGTATGCCCAGGAAACTCTTCCAGCAACTATGGTTAAACCAGCTGTGCTGGTGCAGATAAGTGGAGGCTCCTATTCTGAAACAAGTGAGCTTTAATTCTAGAGTAGAAATTTTAAAAAGTACAGACAGAAGAAGAAGGCCTAGCTTCATTTATTTCTGAATAATATGTACAAGATGTAAAAGTTAGAGCTTTCTTTTCTTATAGTGGTAATCACATGAACATCATAATTCCTAGGAAACATTGTCATAAAATAAAAATTGCTTCAGGGTTTCAAAAACTCCTTTAGAGAAAACAAGCAAACAACTTGCCCCCTCACCCCATGCTCTTTGTTAGCTTTTTTCTTTAGGCAAAACTAACCAGTGAAGTTAGTTAGAATAGCTTTAGAAGTTATTGAGTGGTAGCAGGCCATTATCAGTATGAAAACTTGTCGAGTTCTGACATTTCTTAAAGTGCAGACATATGACTTCTGTTACTCTGTAACGTCAGCCTATTTCTCCAAACTGCTTAAAAGCAGAAGGAGAACTAGATTTTTTAGAACATGCATATGAGTGCATGTAGTGCTAGGGATTTTTCTTTAGTGTTATTTCCATCCTTATGGTTTTAATAGAAAGTATTCAGATTCCCACAACCACTGTAATATTTGTAAAAGGTGTATTTTCTGGGAGCTTCTAATTCTTTTTATAAAATAGATGATGTGTCATCCACCAACTTGTCTGTCAACCTGAGATTAGCCGTAAGCTAGTGCCTACTATCTTTTTTAGCAGTTGCACTAATTTGTGGTTAAAAAGAGCATTTTTTTTCTACATAGTCATTGTACTTATATAATCTTCAGGCAATTTTTTCAGTGTTAATTATCCTTACTATAAAAATGTTGCATTTTATTTCCATTTTTAGTTCGTATGACTGTTATGACACACTCCAGAAGGCAAGGGTAACCCAGGCTCTTGTTTAATAGATCCCTTGGGACAGATTAAAGTGAAAGTTAAACTGGCTGATCAGTGTAAATATACACACGTTGAGTTTATTTTAAAAGAAGTTGAGTGCATTGTTAAACAGGTATGTAGGGCATTCAGTTATTATTATCTATAGTAAGATAATATAAAAGTGTGAAAATATCACTCAATAAAATGAATGAGGGAAATGAAAGGAAGAGAAAGGGTAAGAGTAGAAAAGATACATAATTGCAACATACAGGCCTACAATAAGTCTTGCTTGTTGCAGCTTAGATGTCTGCTGGTGGAAAGCATGGTCCCCTCTCGATCCATTGGGGTGAAGGAAAAAATGCATCAAATGCAAAGCTCAGTTGGTTAATATATGCTTAAGGATCAGGTGAGAATGCCCAGGTATCTCCCTGGGGGGCAGGGGGTGGTTTACACTGTCTTTTGATCACGTGCAGCTGGAAGGTCTTAGAAGTTAGTCTGGGGGCACTTTGGGATCTTTGTTTATGACACCTTCTAAAATATGACAACTGCCTCTCAACTCAGCACAGGTGAGCCAGTCATGCCCCATCAGTAAGAATGAGTTACTCTCAAGATCTTCCGTGGGGGAAGGGGAGTTTTCAGCTGAGCAAATTGACCCTGAGATTAGTTCAGTTGGTTAGATCATGGTGCTGAAACCACCAAGGTTTCAATCCCTGTATGGGACATTCACTTAAAGTTGGACTTGATGATCCCTGTGTGTCCCCACCAGCTCAGAATATTCTGTGGTTCCGAGTTATGTATCATGGCATGATATTGAACTGGCATGATTCAATCCCATCTCCACAGGGTTTGGCTCTAATCAGCCTCAAAGCCCATCTTGTGTCTTCCTCTCTGTTATGTGCAGACCAGAGGTTTGCAATTGCACACCCAAAAACTCACCTCCTCCCCTCGAGGGATGCAAACCTAGCCTCATCAAATCACTCTGGTGCCTCCACAAATGGGTAAGTGTTTTGAGTCATTAATTGTTAATTGTCCGGTCTCTCACAATGACTTCTGTGAAATTTAATTAAACAAAGATGTAAAAAAGTAGCAGCAATCATTTCTAACCCTAGAGAGAACTTCAGTAAGAAAAACATGTTATATCTCTGTGGGCCAATTATCACTATGCCTAAACCACTATGAATTTTTCATGAGAATGAGGACCACATGAATTCTCAGGTTTTTGTTAGTAGAAAGAATTCTTCTGAAAGCATGCAAATTTTTGAAAAATATTCTGGAAATACCAGGGAGGAGAACAAGCTGGATTACAAACTATTTAAAGCAGTCAGAAAAACCTGGCCAGAAAAAAAGTCCTAACAACAAAACAGAAAACAAATGGAACAGAAAAAAATAAAATAACTGATGTCCTAAACATGCATAAACCATAATATTCTGTTGTTGTGCCAAGTACCTCAGAGCTAATTTTGTTATCATGATGCAGACAGCTCTGTCAAATGCTTTTGTGAAATGTTATGAAATCTGCCAAGAAGATCCATTATCCCAGAAACTATACCAGTTGATACCAGTTGTAATTGTCATACTTCTTCATGTTAGAAATATATATGATTTAATAGGAATTGAGTGATACAGGGCTGTGTGATATAGAAGTGTGTGTTAAGTTATGCGATTAATTATGCTCTTAACCCTGGGAAACAGTACCATCAGTTGTCACTGATGTGGCTCATGCCTTGAATTCCTAGACACCAAGGCACAAGATGCAATGAAAAACTTCTACATTGTGCTGAATTTTCTTTTTTTTTCTAGGTGTAACCATACCTGAGCAAAAACGTTTTCACCTTGCACCTGACACTCAAAACCCCAAAGTGCTGATTCAAACTTTTCTAAAAGATCATGTTCAAGTAGAGATAGTTCCAGTTACATTTAATCCATCTGTCATGGGATAAACATAAACTGACAAAAAGAAAAAGATAACATATTCCTTAAATGTTCAGGTATTTATTTTTCTTACAACTGCAAACAACTAGGCTAATAAGGGAATAGTGGAGGGAAGGACAGGAAAAGGTCTTCCTAGTGATGTAAAATCAGAACCCTAACTCAGGTGCTACACAGCTGAGCACTCAGTCTTTTATCACCTAGATTTCTACTAGTAAAATGACATGGCTGAGCAGTGCCACCAAAGTCCAGGCAGTCCTCAACTGATATCTGTCTCACATAACCTTTCACACAACGGACAATAGTTTCACCATTCTTTTGATAAAATTCTGGGTGTTTTGTTTTTTGCCTAGTTTCCATCCAGAGTTGCACACTGTAGTCAAAAATAAAGGGTAAGCACTGATATTAAACCTGACGCCTCACTGACTCCATTTCTTGAACTTAGTTCTTTGTTTCTCTCAGACAGCTAGCAAAAGGACAAGAGTAAATAGTGTTGAGTTGGACTGAGGTGGGGTTCAGGCTGGATATTAGGAAAAATTCATTCACTGAAAGGGAGGTTAAGCACTAGAATACACTTCCCAGGGAAGTGGTGAAGTCACCATCACCAGAAATGGTAAAAAATCTAGTAGGAGTGGCACTTTGTGATATGGTTTAGCAAGCATTGTGGTGTTAGGTCAAATATTGGACTTGATGATCTGGAGGTCTTTTCCAGCCTTAATGATTCTATGATTTGCTAACTCTCAGAATACTCAATACACTGGGACCAGCTGTACTCATCCTTATGTTGCAGGGATTCATTTTTTCATGCATAAATGAGTAGAAGCTGCAGAAGACAGTAAAATTCAGTGGTGCTTCATCCCATGTGAGTTGATGGTGATAACTACTCAAACTTTTCACTGCTTATTGATTCAAATATTTCCTACTTATCTATAGGAAGTGGAAGGAAATCTTCCACTCAGGAATCTAAGAGTCACCCATCACCAAAAGCACACCAACTATCTCACTCTTCTATGAGATACGAAAGCATCCTCTTTCATATAAGACTAGACAAAGGAAGAAGCCAGGACTTTCATATTCTTGATGAATGATCTGGTCTTGAGTAAGCTGTGGCTAAGGGAGATGAATAACGTCTATCTTTGCCCCATCTGCAGCTTTTATGGGAAAAGACTGACTTCACCAGACATCCAGAACCAGGAGGCCCCTGGCTATGGGTGCCATGTAGGTCGTTTTTTGCTGTCTAGAGCACTCCAATGTCCTTCACTTCACTCCTTGTGATATTTGGAACATTCTAGATTACAGTAAGCTCTGCCAGGTTTGCTAAGGTTGTGAATCTCATCTGTGCCTTATTTGGGAGCGCTGATTGCCATCTAAGAGTCACTTTTTTATCCAAAAGAAATGCTTTATAAGTCTGCATCTCTTCACAAATGTATTCTGGGAAGTTTTTCAATGTCCATGTCTAAGGGATGTAACACACAGTTCACAAAAGATTATTATTGTTTACATTTCCAGCTAGTGCCGAACTCAAAAGAAAGCTCCTGTTGTACCCCTAAATAATTTGCAAGTTGCCTAAAATCCCAATGAGATGTGTATGAATTAAGATTCAAATGAAGAGACTGCAGCTTTTCTGTAATGTGACTCTCAAACTACTCTGCAAAATTTCTTTAGCTATTTTCCATAGATATCAATGACTACCTGTATTAGATAATATAACCATTTTAAGGAATAGGGATTCTATTAAGAAGCAGGGTTTCCAATCCACGGCTAAGTGAAAAGAGGACATACACTTCACATAAAAGTTGGAGAGCTCATGAAACATGTGTAGAAGACAGTTATATCAGAGAAAATAAGGATGCCTTCTGCATTAGCAGCCTAGGTTGGGTAAGAATTGCTGTTTTATCTGATAATGAGTTTGTAAAATCAACTTGGAAGAGGAAGTAGTTGTTGCTGTTATCCCCTCCTGGACAGGGAAAAGACGTCATCTGTGATCACACCAAAAGCTTTACCTTTATTAGGCTATACACAGTCATGGCAGCACTTAAGCCTCACACAGCAATTTTGGGCATCTCATGCCTCACCCATGGCCAAAATCAAAATGAAGGAAGGCAAATGGATGATGCGAAGAAAGAAGTGGCTAACCCAAAACACTTCAAAGGAAGTAAGCAGAGGAAGAAGGTAAAACAACAGTCTTAGTCAGTTCTAGCTGAGATCACTCCCTTATTGGTGTGAGTTTCACCTAAGGCTCACCACAGTTTGCTCAGCTGAGCTTTTCTCCCAGTGTCACACATGCAAGAGAAAGCACCAAAATCCTTAAACGAAAGTAGGTTCAGCTTACTCTGTAGGGATGATCTGTACTCAAAGAAACAAGAGATTCAGCAGTGAACCAGAAATGAGTTTGCCTCAACATATCATGTTACACTCCTTTATTCACAGGCATGAAAAACTGTAAAGCATCTTTTCCATAGTAAACAGACGTGTTTGAAGTGCTATTTCACTGGTTAATATCAGTACCAAATACAAAACAATGTTTTATTGCCTAGTCTGGAGACCCTCCATCACCAGAATTGTCGCAGTGCTTCTCTTTTGCATGTGGAAGAGATATGAAAGGCCTGGAGACGTTCCATGTTATGAAAGGCCTGGAGAGGTTCACTTGTAAAACAGGGGAGTGCCTGTCACCTACCAGATCACATTCAAGGATGCTGCCTACTAGTTCCTAAGGTGAAGGCAATTACAGTTAAGGCTTTTAGCAGCTTTCAGCAAGGAATTTTATTCTTATCTGTAATTATTTTAGCCTGAGCTTTATTCCACCAGGAATGCCTAAACATCTTTAGTAGCATCAGTGGTCTGGTACAGTTCAGTTAGTCTGGTTCTGCCTCTCATTTTTGTCAGAATTTAAAACATAGTAACAAGCTCTAATAGCCAGTAGTCACATAGCTCATAAATTTGTGTGATAGGGGAAGAAGTGCACTGATTGAAAGTGCCTAAATGGCAAATTAAATAGGGAGACCAGCTGCCGTGTCAGTGGTATCATATTTTTATGCTCTGCCATGCAACAAACACAGATTAAGTATTCTGTGTATTTCTGCAATATATTAGTCTTATATCTTTGTTATTTTTTTATTATTACATTTGAATCTGTCAATTTTGAAATTGAAATGATGTTTCACTTCCAGGTAGTCTCCATTTTTCGAAAGCCCTGTTATTTCCACCACATACATTCTACAGGACCTGTAGTGGAAGTCCCAGATGTCTTTTAAAAAAGCTTTTGAAATTGTTTGCAAGGTTAATATATGCAGATACGTTCCATTTATTTCAGAAAAAAATCCCAAATAAATATAAGAAAACCAACAAAATCCCCAAACACACTAAAATAACTAAAACAGGGATTTTTTTCCAAGACAAGGACTTGAAAGTTAGAACCAGAGTCATCCAGGGTGGAAGAGACCTTCAAAATCATCCAGTCTAGAAGTTCACCTAGCATTACCACTGTAAAAATTCACATTTCACCTATTTCTGACATGCAAAAGAAGAGCTTAAAGCAAAATTTTGAGGTAATTATGACTTTTAACTCTGAATTTCTGTGGATCCTCAACTTCCTTTTTTTTCCACAGTGTTTCTAATCATCCAAAATTCCTTGATACTATATATAGAGGATTATCATCAGGAGGATTAGATCCCTCATAAATTTGGAGACGACAAAATCTTGAAAAAAATCTTCATAAAATCTTGAAAAGTATGATCATCCTTGTGATACAGAGGAGTCTGAAACATTTGGTTGAACATCTCTCTGTCTTTGGAAAGAAGTGGGGTAATTTATTCACATCTTCCAGAGAAAATGAAATATGCTCTTTTCTCTTAATATCACAAAGGGATGATTAACAGCAACCATTAAATAAGTTAAACAATTTTAAATCACAGGGCTGGATCATTGGAATACATTTGTCTGTGGACTGCTGATCTGGAGTCAGAGCTACTGACTGGCTTCATTCATTTGAAATGACACAGAAAGCTGTATTACTCAATCACAAAATGTCTGTGAGACAGTGATCCAGTGCGTCTTTGGAAGAAAAAAGAAATATAAGCTTCAGCTCGTGTCATATATTTCCAATTAAAATATAAAAAATACAAAATAATACAGTTATTGCTAAATACTAAGTATAGTTCAGCCACACACAAGAAAATGTATTTCAAAGTAGGACAGGTGTAGAGAAAAGCTAATACTATGATCAGCAAAATGATTAAACTATCATATGGTACCTTGCTGAGCCTAGCAACAGAAAAAATGAAGGGCGTAAAACTGTGGCATTTATAACTGTACAAATACTTCTTAGGAGAAAAGCAGGTTAAATTCTTTGGGAAGGAATTTGACCATTGACAGTAAATGTACTCTGACCTAAAGGTAAATATATTTAACGTGGACATGTGAAAAAGTTGGCACAAACTTCTAATAATAACAGTGAGGGCAAAAATCCCAGATTGCTTTTAATTTGAAAATCAATATACATACAGAAGCACTGCATAGTTTGACTGACTGTGACAGCTGGAATGGGCCAAGAGCATTCCTTCCAGTTCTCTGCTATTACTTTTTCATTAGAACAATTGGGGTTTTTTTGTTGCACCAAAATTTAAGAAAGGTTGAGTGTGAACTCTCAGAGCACTGATAAGCTAGTATGGCTTTCACCTTCAGAAGCAGTTGAGAATCGTATGGGACAAAATCAGTAAAGATAGTAGCATAATTAATGACAATTAGTAGAGTTTTATAAAAAACAGCTCTTATCAAACAAATGGTGTCTTTCTGATTATATGGCATTTGGCTTAGGATAGTAACTAAGATATTACAATATAGCTAGAGATAGAACACAGAGATATTTGTCCTAAGATGCCATAACAAGAACATTCTCAAAACCCATATTAATTATATTAAATACTCATTAGTCAAGTGCTTATAGTTTACTGTGCTTACAGAATGTTTACAGTTTACAGACTCTCCTGCTATCTGTCAGGGACCAGTGTTATCAATGTTCTAGAAGAAAATATAAATATATTTAAATATAAATATAAATACAGATAAATATATGGGTGACACAAACGTTGGTAGAGCAATAAATAACAACAGAGGCAGTTTAGTGATAAAGTTCATTATGCATCATTTGGTAAAGATATGGTAAGGCTAATCTGAACATATGCAAGGTCATAGAGTAAGAAAAAGGGAATCTATGCCATATTTGTGGAGTAGGGAATAGTTAAGTTGAAAGCATGGACTTAGACAAGGCTTTAGAATAGAACTGAGTGAGAGTGGGTTTTGAGTTTGTTAATTTTTAATATACCAAACCTATGTATTAAAATAAAATTATTTAGTTTGAAATTCTTTAATTTTTAATTCAATCCCAACTTTGAAATAGAAGGGATTTTTACTGATTAGAATGTTTGGTTTGGAGGAAATAAAAAGTATTAAACATGTCAGAGGAAAGTTTAGACTTAAACATTATTTTTAAACTAAAAAATCAAAATGTTTTAAATTCTGCAAGTCTGAAACTCCTCAAGCTAAAATTTAGAAATTATACTGCTTTTTTAGCTGCTCTTGGAAATTTTTCTCAATTGGACATAATAACATTATGGACATACTTGTGCTTGAAACCTTGTTTTATGATATTCCAGTATCATGTTGAAGTCTCTCTATAATTCAAGGCACGCTGCATGTATGAGAGCACAAAGCTTGAGTGTTAGGCCCTTACTGAGATACGTCAGCTGACTTTGTTTCTGACAGACCCTTTACCTTCTGGGAGATACCTCCACAAGGTTAAAGAATGTAGGACACCTTTCTTGCTGTCCTGGGTTTATGCTGAATGAATGCCATTTGCCCCACCGAGCTGCTCTATGACTCCTCTCCTCATCTGTACAGGGAGAGGAAATAGACTGGGTAGCTCAAGGCTCCATTTTAAGGACAGGTAGAGATCACTCACCAACCACTGTCGTGGGAAAAACAGACTGGACTGGGAAAATTAATTAGTTTACAATCAAATCAGAGTAGGAAAATGAGAAATAAATCCCAAGTTTTATTTAAAACCCTTCCCCCAAACCACCTTCTTCCTACCCCCTCTCCTACCACCTCCACCCCTCTCTTCTCCCAGGCTCAACTTCAGTCCAAAATTATCTACCTACTCTGCTGCAGCAATGCAGGGAGACAGGGAATGGGCTTGTAGTCAGTTCATCACGTTTTCTCTGCTGCTTCTTCCTCCTCATACTCTTCCCCTGCTCCAGTATATGGTCCCTCCAACGGGAGACAGTCCTCCATCCTTTCTCCAAAGTGCCCTTCCCACAGGCTGCTGTTCTTCATGAACTGCTCTAGCATGGATTCCTTCCATGGGCTGCAGTCCTTCAGGAGCAGGCTGCTCCATGTGCCCCTCATGAGCTCAAAAGTCCTAGCAGCAAAGGTGTTCCAGCATGGACTCATCTCTCCTTAGGGTCTCAGGTTCTTCCAGGAGCCCGGTCCAGCATGGATTTCCTCACAGACAAGAATTCACCTGATGCAGCATGGGGACTCCATGGGCTGCAGGGGCCCAGCTGCCTCACCATGGTCTTTACCATGGGCTGCAGCAGAATCCCTGCTCCTGGAGCACTTTCCCCCCTTAGTTCTTCACTGATCTTGGTGCCTACAGAGTTTTCCTCTCACATAGTCTCACTCCTCTCTCTGGCTGCCATTGCACAGGGAGTCTTCCCCCGCTTCCTCACTGTATTCTCCCACAGGCACTACCACTCTTGCTGATGGGTTCAGTCGTGGCCAGCGGTGAGTCTGTCTTGGAGCTGGCTGGCACTGGCTCTTTTGGACACAGTGGGAAGCTTCCAGCAGTTTCTCACAGAAGCCACCCCTGTAATTGCACATTACCAAACCCTGGCCGCACAAACACAATACACACACCTCTCATTGACTTAGCTTTCTCTGTCTTCTAACCCAGGAAGATTAAAAGAGTGAGAAACTAAAGAGTCAGATACTACAGTCAGGCCATGCAGCAGAGCTTATTGGTTCTGCTGTTGGATGAAAGCAGTTGGCAGTAGCTGGAACTAGACATTGGTTAACCTAATAACAGCTGCCTTTTTTCCCAATATGAGTCCTCTTGCATCATTCATGCAGTTCTCTCGTGGGAGCACCTACCTCCCAATTTAATAATGTCTGGTTACTTTACATTTGGAATTATTTATGAATCTGTATAATATAATGCAAATTTATTATAATAATGGCCAAATAAAGCTGATGGTTAAAAAGGGAAAATAGTGAGTATTCTGCATTTTTTAAATTGACCTTTTTATTGTTAAGTGTGTCACAGCCCTCCAGTGTTCACAAAGGTCCACCACTGATCCCGGCACAGAATGCTGATTGTATTGTGACAATGTCAAGGAAATGTTTAGAAGCAAAAGAATGCATTTTTATGTGTTTCAGCTATATTGGTTTAGTGGAAATTTGAAAGAATCAGTTTGCAAATAAACTTTTTAGATGTGAAGCTAGAAACTGAATCTATTTACTTGTGAGTGACAACAGACTTTGCCAAGTGTTAAATCCCACAGCTGCAGTGGATGACTGCTCCTTTTCCTTAGCCTGCTTGACCTCAGTGTATTTTTCACTGCCTTTCCAATGGACCATGCTTCTGGACTATCTCAAGGAAGGTAACATATTTTCTAGTTCTTTCCCTATTTTAATTGCTATCTCATGCTGTACTGGTGGCAACTTTCTGTTCTTTCCTCATTCTCAAAGAATATTTCAGTTCTTTGACTTTATTACTTTTTTTGTGTTCTCATTGCTTCTAATGTCTTAATACAGGTATCAAACTGAGATATCAGTGTAAAGAGTAGTGCACTTAAAGCAAGCTCTCCCTCATTTCACCTGCTTGAGTCTTGTATCTTGTTTCCTTGTCTGAGCTGCTCTCTAAGCCATATGTTAGGACTATGCTATGGCAATCTATTTTCAGCTTTAAAACTTATGGCCTTTGTTTCTTGTCTTGCCAGGCCTAAAAAAATGAGTGTTTTGCTTCCCATCAACCACTTTTATTTACTTTGGCTTGTGCAGCAACCCTCTCTAGACACTGTTTTGATTCTTGAGTGCTACTAAAGCCTTTATTCATGTTTCAGTTATGCTAGGGCATTCTGAAAATTAAGCGTGTAATTAAGTGTCATTTAGCAGCAACAGCTAAAATAATTTCCAAAGTATTTACAATAATTTTTCTTTTGAAAAAGTGGAAAACAAAAAATTAATATCTAATTGTTTTAAAGGATAAAACTACAAAATGTAACAAAAAGCTGCAAAAACTGATAATGCAATGAGCATATCAGTTATGCTAACAATATAATTACAGGACAGCATTTTATTCCCTTTTTTATTGTGTCCCTAGTTAGAGTACACAGGTTGTTACATCTTGCTACTCACTCAGTAGAGTTGGCTAGATTTGTACAAACATCCCTTTGTTTTTCTCCGCTGGGCTTGCTCTCTTTAGAGACTATATGATCTTCTTGGGGAAGTGACTGTTCGGTCTTGTGTATCCAAAAATACTCCACACATTGCTGACGCTTCCAGAAATAAATAATAAGATTGGTGAAGACTTTCAGCCTGCCCAATAATGAATGATGATCATGGTTACAGACAGAGACAGAACACACACACACTAGGTGCTATGTAAATCTCAGCTGAACTCCAAATGCAGGCCATGAGCAGAACTTAGACCTTTGTTGAGAAGCAAATGTTTAAAAGACTAAATATGTGACAGAGCAGTTTGAGAAGATTAGGAATCATTAGAGGTTATATGGAAACAAGATATTGTGGCTTAACCTGGCAGGCACCAAAACACCTCCCAGCAGTTTTCTCACTGCCCCCACAGTGGGATGAGGGAGACAATCAGAAAAAATAAGGTAAAACTTATTTTTTGAGATAAAGTCAGTTTGAAAGGACAGAAAAGGGAAGAAAAAAAAATGTGATGATGATGATAATGATGATAAGAAGCGTACAAAACTAATGATGCCCAATGCAATTGCTTGCCACCCAATGAGTGATGCCCAGCCTGTCCCCAAACAGCAGGCTGCCACCTTCCCAGCCAGCTCCCCTCATTTTTATTGTTCAGCATGGCGCCATGTAGTTTGGGATATCCCTTTGGTCAGTTGGGGTCAGCTGTCTCAGCTCCATCCCCTCCCTGCTTCTTGTGCACTCCCATCATCCCTACTGGTGTGGTGGGGTGAGGAGCAGAAAAGGCCTTGGCTTTGTGTAACCCCTGCTCAGCAACAACTAAAACATCAATGTTTTAACAACAGTGCTCTCATGCTAAACCCAAACCACAGCACTGCATCTGCTACTAGGAGAAAAAATTAACTCTACCCCAGCAGAAACCAGGACCGAAAAAAGGTGCAATAAGGTATTTAAGAAACACAGATAAGAAATTAATTGAATCATACATTCTGTGATAGATGGCAGAATTTAATTATTGATAAAATGGATTAGCAACTGAGTATAAAAAAAGGAGAGGGGTTTGATTTAAAAATGAAAGGCCTACAAAAAGAAAGATGGTACCTAAAACTACACAGAACCCTTAAATTTCAGACTTTCTGAGATCCAATATTCAAATCCTGTTCTGTAGGGACTCTTAATTTTCATTTTTCTGTTCATTTGGTATTTCTGATTTGTTGTTATTGTTGTTTTTTTCTCCTCATCTCTGGCCACTTGCTGGTTTTACCTCTCTGAAACACCTGCAGGAAAAACCACAGTGCTGCCACACACTTGGCCCAGGAAACTTGGTCCAGGCTCAGTGTGGTTCTCTAGGTGAAGGCAAGAGCCAGGATGAGAGGAGACCTTGGCTGGCAGCAGGCAATGGCCAGATACCCCTCTGATTTTTCCAGTTGCTTTGGTATTTTTATGTGCAGTCAGAGTGAGGGCAAACCCTTTACTCTAGACCTATTAGAATTTAGTTAGTAGATTAAAGTTGGGAGACAGTTAACTGGAACAGAACTTTCTTCTAAAGGTTTTGTTGTGTTTTTCTTTCTTAAATTAAATTTTGTTTCCTATTCCAGCATTACACTTGAGATCATCATACAAACCCTCCTCTTTACATAGTTTTTGCTGCTCTAATTAATTCTCTTCTTTTCTTCTGTAGTCTCCCATCTCTCCTCCCTTCTGAAACTAGATCAAATAATAGAGGCAGGCTTCCAACTTTGTTGTTTGATGTGCTTTTATCACAAAATGAAGCAAAAATATAAAGTGTGACTTTCTTATTATGATACTTTTGGTTGCTAAAATGAGGTTCCTGTGAAAAAAAGAAAAATGAGCTTTTAAGATACCAATCAGCCATTTGATAAAACCTCTCACTCTCCAACATGTGCCAAATCTTACAAACACACCTGCTGTTGTTATATTAGTTTTAAGAACTCAGAGATGAAGGCTATAAAGTATCTCAGTCACCAAGCAGACTGCAGGATAATCCACTAATCCAGAGAGATGAAAGGAAATGCAGATTTTATGCCCTCTTGAGAGTGGCAGCCTGTCAAAAAATAGATCCTTCTGCTCAGTTTGCCAGAAAAAGAAAAGAGAGAGAAAAGGTCTCTATCTCAGAGACACAAACACACATATATGGAGACAATAAAAATGACTGTGCTACAGCAGTACATAAATCAACAACCCTGGTAGAAACCAATGCCAAAATATATATTGATGTGTTCTCATATTTCTTTTGTGATGAGAAAGAAAATATATTTGAGGGAGTAAGTAATTCTCTTTGCACTTTAAAATATGAGGAGAAAAAAATCCAGGATATCTAGCAGATAAAAATCAGAAGAGGAATATATTCTATTGTGCAAAATAAACATTTTCTTCACAACATGCACTAAAAATTAAAATTGCAGAATATAATTGTTCTAGAAGAGTTTTCAGGTATCTTATCCAAATAGTGACCATGGCCAATACACAAAATTTTCATATTCCAGGGGTTTTGGAGGTCAGATTCTGCTGCCTTTATGCATGACAAATGCTACATTTACTTGCAATTAGTAGGTGTCAATAACAAGAGACTAAGACAAATTTGAATTTTGTAATGTAGTCATACATTTTCATGTGAACACCATGTGTATATGAGAGATTTTTTACTTGAGAAAGTGACAGCATTACTTTGAACACAGGAAAGAAAACCTGTGAGATCATCCCCATTTCTTCAGGTGCCTTGTATTTTATCTATTTTTTTATCTTTTTATTCACAGGGTGCAGAAGGTGAAGGTGAGGATGGAAAAGCATATAAGGCAAAATGTGGATAGAGTCAGCAGTAAAAGAAAAAAATGCATGCTATCCTCTGCTGTGCAAAGCAAGTGTAATTGCTGACAGGAAGAATTTTGCACTTCTGGAAGGAAAAAAATAACCAAGAGAAATTCTTCACAAAACACAAGAAAATATGCAAAAGAATAGATATTGTTTTCCATTTCCTGGCATAAATTATGATTAACTTTGACTTAAACAAATTATGTAAATACATTTGCCTGGTCTGTAATTTGTATTCTGTAGGTCTTCATTATATATTTTAAACTGAGTACTGTTCATTCTCTGAGAGGATGTATGTCAACTAAATGATGACAAATATTTAAACATACAAGTATTGCTTTAGTTTAATGGCATAGTAAATTAAAAAATTCCTTTGAACTTTTAATGATCCATTAGTGAATACACATATACAGCACTGCTAGTGTTCCTGTATTCAATAGATGCAGCTATGTACATATGTATAACTGTGCTTACTGTTTGCAAGACTTTTTTAATAAAATACATTGAAAATCTGACCAATCTACCTTTAGTGGGACCTCTGATTTGCTGGGGAAGAAGTGTCATGATTCACAACGTGGATACTGCTTTCAGAAGATGAGATGCTAGAAACAAGGTGTTAGAAATCATCTTCGCTGTGTGTTAGGAAGCAAGGGGGTGATAGGAACAGGAAAGCATTACCTGCACTTGAGAGAGGGAGAGGGGCTCATCACTGTCACAGGGTGACACATGGGAGGCAGCCAGTGCACAGGTTATAGCCATGGAGTAGAACCCAGGATACTTTTACCTCCCTGGTAAACCCTTTCTCATGCTGCCTTGCAATAGGATTGGTACTTCTGGATTGTCGAGGAAGCACCAAAACTTCTTCCTGGCTCCTTATCCTGGCTGTAGCTTGGTTGACCTTCAGCTTCTGTTGCTCTTGGGAGCAGCAGAGGACTTGACCAGGTAAGGATAGACAGGGAGGATCTCTGGATTCCTGCAAGGAAATGAGTGTGGCCACAGCTGCACTGCTTGCCTGCTGGTCACAGTGGGACTGGATAGCAATGGCTGTGTAGTACTGAAAGAGATTTCATGCTCTGCAAACCCTCTAGGCAAAATCTATTTCCTTAAATGCTGTGTTAAATGAGAAGGTTTGATTTGGTATGAAATACCCCCTGTAAGGATAATTATGAAAGTCCCATGAAAAGAAGAGGTCACAGAACACTTATTCCTTGGTCTTTTCCATGGGTATTTTAAGACATTTCAGAAGAACAAAGTGTAAAGAAGAGATTTCAAACAGAGTAGTGAGATGGCTTTTTGTATATTTATGAAGAGAAAAAAGCACAAGGTAGGGGGAGTAAGAAGGCTCTACAATCCCAGAGTATTAGTATTTGATGTTAATATTCATCCTATTATGCAGAAATTCAAGATTAGACTTAAACTCTTAGTTAAGAATGCTCTGAGGCTTCTACAAAGATAGCGAAATTAAAACCATTAAGATAAAGATGATACATAGCTGCAACATGTTTTAATGATTATTTATTAAAACAGCAGTACAGAGACAATAATAATTGAACTGAATACAATTTCAGAAAACAACAGTTAAACCCTCCATAATGCAAATGGACACAATGACTTTCTCTGTTGTGCACCTCACAAGCATCCCTCCTGCCAGTGAGGTGGGTAAAATAATATGCTATAATATTCAGCTCCTCTTCATGGAATCTTTGCCTTGAAATTGATGGTAATTATAATGAAGAAAGGTTTCTGAACAAACCCAGTCTCATAAGGTCTCAGTAGAGTCACTAGAGGTACAAACATCATTCTCATTTGAGGTTCTTCTTTTTTACCATAACATTACAGTTATATCTATTTCATAGGAAAACCTATGCAAAGCCAAAAGAGACAGTGTTTGCAGATGCTGAGGAGTTGGAAGTACCTTCCTTTTTTGAAAGTATCTGGAGGGGACTTGAAAGTCAAAGTATTTTGCCTAAGGAAATTTGAGTCCCCCTCTATTCCAGCAGTAAAGTGGTTAAGACATTAAATTATAGTCTGTACTTGTATCTGGGAATACAATTCTCCTATTGCTGGTGCTGTAGATTAAGTCTGAGGAGTCAAAATACCATCTTTCAGGTGTTCTGCAGTGAGTTGCTCTCAGTCTATCCTGTTGAAGAAAATTCACTTTGTGTAGTATGCTGAAATATTTATTGCAAGTTATTCTATGGCCTCGTTAGGACATAAAAAAAAAAAAAAGAGTCCTACTTTCTGCTCGGTTCATATTCATATGAACAACAAATGTCCTTGCATAATTGATATTTAATTTACCACTCTCACCTAAGAAGTGAGTGATCTTAAATCTCACCCCTAGTTCAGTGCATGCTTAATAAGGAATGCAAAGTGAAATTGCCCTGGTAAACAAGAATTAAAGCTCCTTCTCTTTGAACCAGTGATTTGGACAATCTTTTTGAAGGGGTCTACCAATTCAGATGGGTCAAAGGTGCAAACCAAAGCAAGATGTCTGACTTTTGATGGGCTCTATTTTTTCAGCATTAAGAGATTATCTGCGCTAGGATTTTGTCTTTAGATTAGAAGTGCATTTTTCAAGTGATTCTCCCAGTCACCTCTAGCACCTGTACATTGGTTCACACCAAAATACAAAGCCTGTGATTCAGCTGCACACAGCACATCAGTTCAGGGGCTCAGAACCGAGTTAGTCTGAACTAGCAACTCCTGAAAGTCATACAGCATAAATGCAAGGCCCTAATTGCTTTTTCTCTCTACAAATTTGCAGTGACTGGACTGCACTTCTTCCTAACGCAGACAATAGCTTTAACTTCACCTTTGCTGCAAGAGTGATTTTCTTTCTTGGTGACTTCAGCCTACATACAAACCACTTAGAAGGGACCAAACCCACAATTTCTGACATTTCCACTGGTTGTAAGAATGAAAAGAATAGATTTATTTAAATTATAACACACTTTTGCTACATTTGCAGATTTGATTTGCCCCATAAAAAGTTCGCATGAATATTTGCAGCCCCAGTTGAACTATAATTCTGTGCACAAACATTTGAACCTGTATTATATTTTAGGAATAAAAAACCAAGAAACTATCTGAATTGACACAAATTTTCAGTATAAAAGAGCATAACGTACAGGACCAACCAGTTTTTTATGGTAAAGGGGATAGGAAGGCTGACAATACAGGGTTTAAACTTCTTTAGGGAATGCAAAGTCTTTTCTTAATAAATTCCTAGATATTATCTTCTGAGGTGTGCTTAATGATCATGAGCTGCCAAAAATATGGTTCAGAATTGTTTGTGCAATGAAATTTCTGAGATAATTCTCTTCTAATGTGGAGGCATTTTCTGTCTTGATTATTGATAATAGGCACTATCTGCTGGGTTTTCTATTAGTGATATTCCTGCACGATATTACTTTTATTAACTGTACCACTGCTACAATGTTTTGGGGTTTAAGCCGTGGACTGTAGCAATCTCCAAAAAGATGTGAAACTAAGCAAGTGAAGAATGAATGATTTACATCAGCTACAAATGCACCATTCGCCCAAACACTGCAAGCAATTAATTTCAAAAGCTATTCTAATGAGTGATATTCACGCTTCTAAAATGAACTAGTGTGGGACCTGCCAACTTGTTTCCAGAACAATGTTTGATACGAGACAACATTGAACATGCAGAGCCTTTGAACAAGCAAGTTCAGAAAAGCATTGGGAGTATTAGAAGTAGTTTGAAATATGAGTGTGCAGATATGTCTTTGTGGAAAATTCATGAAAATTATTTCTGGATTCCTTGACTTCATTTTTTTCCCTCTAAGATATTAACTGTTTTAATATAGCCTTCTTGCTGAATTACAAACAGGACTCATTTTTGCTGATTATTTATTTCTTTGGCTCCTACTTGTAGCACAGCTGAGTTTTATTTTAAGCAATCCTTTTTACTTCTTCAAATCTCACACACAGGGCACTCTTCCGCATGATCTGAATAGATTTAATTGTACTTTATTGGGGCTGGTATGGAGTAAATGTAAATTTAAATGAAAAAAAGAGGAATTACTAGAATAAAAGATTTGCCAAATTGCACTCTAAAGGGTAACCATATACTTGGTTAACA
Organism: Irena cyanogastra; assembly: GCA_013397155.1. Lineage (NCBI taxonomy): Eukaryota > Metazoa > Chordata > Aves > Passeriformes > Irenidae > Irena > Irena cyanogastra. The sequence continues at coordinate 373,902 of VWZV01007875.1, forward strand.
GAATATATTTTCAATTTTCGCTTTCATCCATTCACACTTGTGAAACTGTGGGATATTCCCTGAACCTTACTTCTTGCCAAATTGCGTACTCTCACAGACTGACACATCAGCCAGTTGATTCTGATTACACAGACTGCATTTTGAATGCAGATAAAAGAAATACATTTTTAGTTGCTTATTTATAAGGTTGAATATTGTGATTGGTGTTCACAATAGAAGAATATCTCCTGATAGCATAAAACACTTCTTTATGCTGCTGCATTTAAGTCCTTTGTAATCTTTACAGATAAACACCACACCTATCAAATTTCAGGTGATATACTAAAATCCTTTCTACTGATCCCAGCAACTGTTTCTGTGTTACTGTGTTGGAGGAGCTCCATGATTTTTTATGTGAATTAAATGAAAATATTGTTGAAGAGAGCAATGGTCCAGTTCTCAATGGGCAATGAAAGTGAAGTCATAGGCCCTTGTAACCAAGGAAGCAGATTACAATTCCTTAAAAATTTTTGTAGGAAATAAAGACTTGGAAACAAACATTTAAGACGTTCAATACCTTGCAAAATCTAAGATGTCCATATTTCTAAAAAATCACTTAAAATTTTAGGATATGTACATGTAACTATGACTTAATCAAACTTGTCCCCTGTGAATGAAACTCATCTGTTATCTTGTCTATCTTGTATTTATGCCTTTTCCATAAATGCCTCTATATTTTGTCCTTATTAATTCATGAACTTCTAAGTTCTTTTATTCATATGTGTTTGGATGACAGTGTGTATACAACTCTTTTGCTGGAAAACAACTGGCAGTGAACACAAAATACTTGCCAGATTTCTGTGTTGATGCAGCGGAAAACAGAGATTCTCCTACCAGAAGCCTCCATGCTGTTTCATGAAGAGATGAAACATCTCCAGGAGCTTCTTTTGCATTTCTGTTAGCAGTTAAAGTTGTTGGTTCTGAGAGTATTTTTAATATCAGTTTCAGATAAAGAAAGGTACCTAAATTTAGCTGTCCTCAGTATCCATTTCTGCGAAGGTAAAAAAAAATCTGTTGAGAAAAAACAAGATAAACAAAAAAAGGGCCATGGCCAAACAACGAAAATGAGACATAAAAGCAATAGTGCCCCCCACCCTCATTTTCTGTGAAGCCTTACAGCAGTTCAGAAAATTATTGTAGTGCATTTCAAAATGTCATCATAAGATTGATAAAAGGTTATAAGATGGCAATGAAAATAAACAAGGTCCAAAGAGTTGAACATCAGGGAATAGGGATGTATTACCTGATGTTGGCCACAAAGGAAAAGTACATCAAGGATAGAAGGAAGCTTAGACAGAGAAGGCTGTTGAAGATTATATTATTCTGGCTTCCCTGAAGAGCTCTCGAGAGAATCTCAATAGATTTACTGGGTTCAGTAAGGTGGCTTCTTGGTGGCTGATGGGGAAAAATTATTGTCAAAGAGATTCTGGTTTTATTGTGTGAGAATGTTTGCAGCTAGCTGGACACTTGGTGTTTGCCCTCGAGAGTTTTCATTGTGAGTGAAAAATCATACCTAAAAAAGTTATGGATGCCTTTGAAAATTGTTCCTTGTCTCTGTGACTGCCCTCTGTATGGATTTTACCTTTCACAAAAGCTTTGGGGGTGATGTGTGGCCACAGCAGTGCATCAAGCACAAACAAGTTTTCCTACAGTTCAGGTGTTTTAAAGGGCTCTTACTATGTTATAGCCCACTGTCTGCAGCCAGATGCTGGATTAATTTTAGGCACTTTAGCTGACATCCTTGAAATTAATGGGAATTTTCCCTAATTCTCATATTTGAACCATGCTGTCAAAACAACTTTTAAAACTTGTCAGAGCCTCAGGGACACAATTTCTGAAAGAAGTGGCATTAGTAATAAAGCAACAGAGAAAACATTTGAGAGTGTAGAGAACTGATTAAAACAGATCCTCTGGTTTGGATCTCAGTAGGCACAATACAGTACAATTCATGACTGAAATAATTATAGGATATTTGTGTGATTAAGTTTGCAATTTTCATATAAAATCAGAAAGAAATATCTTGTTTTGTTTCTTCTTCAGGCTGACTTTCCTTTGAAGTTGTGTTTTCTTTAGCATTGGTAAAAAAGACATTGAATGAAAAAGGCTTGTGCTAAGCTGCATTTCTGCAAAACATTTAGTTTCCAAATATAATATTTATTTTGAATAGAAATTTTAAATATCAAATATTGTGTTTTATCATATCATATGGTGTAAAATTTTATCTCAACATTCACAAAGGAGTACAGAGACAATGGCAGATGGAGCAGCTCAGACGTCACTGTGCCCCAGCTCCCCACCCCAGGGAGTCATCAGCCCATGACAGCCTTGTGTCTGCAAGCCCAGAGGAGCACAGGACAAGTGGGAACACAAACTGAGGGCTGTCTCAGGAAAGGCTCAGCCCCAGTGGCCCTCATCACGACAGGCCAAGAGGAGCAGCTCCATTTCCCCTTCCAGACCATGGACATGCTGCCTAGAGGTGTTGAATGTGTTATGGGATGCTGGGGAAGAGAGTTTTGGGATTGCATAAGTCTTACCATGGGATGTTTAGGGAAGAAACCAGAGGTGGAGAAGGGGAGAGATTCAGACGATTTGGAGAGGAACAACTGTGAGAAAATAAAGGTGCTCGGGGACAAACAGAGTAAATAGCAGCTGTGTAAATAGCAGCTTGTCTGGCCATGCCCCACAAAGGTTGCAAAGGCCCATGGGTGGCTGGTGTCAGCCTGGGCCAAGGATGGATCATGCCAGCAGCTGGGCTGGACTGTGTCAGGGGGCCAGTGACCAGAGAGCCCCCAGTGAGTGATGCCCCATGCCAGCCCCAGATGGGACCAAGGCCAGAGCTTGTCTGGCTGCAGTGCAGCTCTGGGAGCCAGAGCAGGTGTGCAGGTGAGTGTGTGGGTGCTGCTGCTGGGGAGAGAGTGTCAGTCAGCTCTGTGCTTGCTGACATGCACGTGTGTGCTGACATGACACACGTGTGTGAGGGTCTGAGCACCAGCAAGCAGAGTGGGGCTGTGGTTCCCCTGATTCACATGACCAGGAACCAGCAACTGAGGAGGCTGGGATCCAGGAGCAGTTACTGAGCAAACTGGGTGTCTGAGCCCAGCTGCAGGTGGGAGCCACACTGCACCTGTGTGCAGGTGTGTGCTCACCTGTGAGCATGTGTATTCCCACTTATGAACCTCCATCCTGCTCAGTCAGAGAGGGGAAACAGGGTGAGGCTGTTGGTGCTGCCTGTTTCTGTGCAAGAGCTGTGTCTGTTGAGGTTAACTGATGTGGGCAAGTATACATGCATCCTGACACCAAATATTACATGTATGAGTTCTCATTTTGTATGATCAGGCCATGGATATCTCCTCAAGGTAACATCCATGCTTGGCAAGATAAACCAAAAGGTCTTTTGCATCTCCAGCCACTGAGTATTTAGGAATAAATTTTGAAATTATCAGAATGATGTGTGTTGTGTTTTATCCAGGACATGTGACTAACCCCAGAGAGATTTTTTGTCAAAGAGCCTCATTAGTACAACTTAGCTGACTGAATAAATGCAAAGCTAAATAAAGCTAGGCTGGACTGCAAAGTGTGCAACTGCAGCTATGGGATCCCCTACTTGAACTAACAGATATGTTTGGCACAGACGGTGCCATAAACAGTTAAATCAGTAGTGGCAGGAGTCCCTTAGAATCCTAGATGCCAAACTACTGTTTCATTTCATTTGGTATCCTTGAGATTCAATGCATATTATAGCTCATTTTGATTTATTTTTTAATTTTCCAGTGTTTACCTTCAGTCTTGAGTAGTTTAAGAAAGACTCAAATTAAAATTCATAACAAAATCTGTCTATGACTTTGCAGTCTGTAATCTTTCTGATGGACGCTGCCTTGACTTTAAACAAAGTACTCTTTTCAAATTCTAGTTATTCAGGCTAAATGGGCTGTCTTTGACAGCTGATTAAAATGTGAAAGTATTATAATTGTTACTGTTCACTATTGTGACGAGTGGTGTTAATGGGCTTTTTTTCTTTATTAATAAATTTTCATGGCAGTTTTGCAAAGCAGATGTAAATTAAAAGCCTAATATTAAATCACAGCAGCAAATCCCTTCAATTCTATTAAGTAAAATAAAACTATAAATTTTTAAATAATAATGAAATTTAATAGTACATAATATAAATTAAATGTCTAACAATAATTAAAATAACATAATAAAAGAGATAATATAAATAATAATAATTTTTATTAGTAATCAAAACCTGTTGTCATGCAACAGCATAAACTTTTACTTACTTATCATTGGCTAACTACAGTGATAATTATCTTCATTTACACACTTTACACCATCTAAATGGATGCCTTAAGGCATATCAAATCAGACGCCTAGTAAGCCCATCCTTGATGATCTGATAATATCTACTTCCTGTCCTTTAGGGAAATACATGCTAATATATATTTATCATATTTTATGATTAAAGTAAATAGAACTCTATTTTCATTATGAAGACACCGAGTCTGATGTGTTACTTAAAACACCAGAATGAAGCAAAGTTGTAGACATTGTGATACAGTGCTTTTTAGTAGAGAGACACTGCCAATCTCCAATCACAGACAAAAGAAACAAGGCAATAGAAAATCTAGTGATTGTTACTGCTTACCTTTCCTCCCATTATGATTTGGGTTTTTCAAATTTTCACAGTTCCTAGGCTCTGATGTGAGGAATGAAAGCGGCTCAGAAAGCAGCTGTGCTGTGTGGGCCTCCAGGGAGCCACAGTGGAGTACAGGGAAAGAACAAATGAACAATAAGGTGCCATGAAGCCCAGTGGCTGGACACACAGAGGGACTACTCCTCTAAAGCAAATCTGTTATTGCCTCAGGCTCAAAGCAAAACAGAGCCATTGAAGTCAGTTGGCATGCCAGGCTGCAACTGAAATTTGTATTAAAAATATGTATGAACATAAATGACACCTTTGTCTTTATCTATTACATTACCATATGACCTCATCTGTGAAATTGTGAAGGATTTTGATCCATTTTTTACATCATTATGGATATAGAAGAGTATTTTTGTCAAGACACAGGGGATTTCTCCTTCCTGTTCTGTTAAATAGATGCCACTAGTGAAGCACTTCATACTTCAGTGAAAGATATACAAGATGTATACAAGATATATAACCATATAGTGAAAGATATATAAATATATATATGTATCCCTGCATTTTCTTATCTGCAAGCATGTACATCTGCAAATCCTTCAAATCCTATCCCAGGCCTTGAGCCTGTCCAGAATCCAGGCACAGTGCCCATGTCTCCTGTCCCAGTTCTACCTTAGGTCTTCACAGTCTCTGTTTTCCTCCTCACTGGCTAGTAAGTTTAAAGATAAGACAGACTGTGGTGATCAGGTGCAAGACTTAGGAAAACAAGAGCACTGATCAGCTTATATGCACATAAATGGACTCTTACTCTGTCTTTTCCCCTCTAATTTCCTGCATTTGTTGCTCCCTGATTTGCTGTAAAGCTTCCCTTTCCCTGCTGTTGTCCTTTACAGTGTGTAATAAACTTTGTACATTCTCACAATTCTTTTGAAATGTCCCAGGAAAAGTTTAACACACAACAAAGTTCTCCTTGAGTATCCTGCAGTCGGTTTGCTCTTTCCCATCAGAGCCTGTTTCCTTCTCATGAGTTACAAAGTTCTGGATGACTGTCACTTGTGTGGTCAGTTTCTTCAGTGGCCCATCAGCCAGAAACACAAAGCTTAGATCTTTGCCACTTTGTCTCTATTATCTGCTGCTTATTACAGCCTTGTGTATGTGTATTTGAGTAGTTTATTTTCCTGTTTCTTGTTTGCCTTTTACACTGAATAGCACTTAAATAGATATTCTTGTAAACTACATGTCCTTCTAACCTAGGTATCCTTACAGATATCCTGAGGCTGTTCCTTAAGTTTCATGCTCTACCAATCAAGGGCTACTTAGATTTATTATGGATCAGGATTTTTCTGTCTGTGCCCTCTTTTTTTTGGCAAGTCATCCTTGGCCATCCACCTGCACTAATCCTCGTGCTAGCATAATGCACACAGCACAGGTAGGTCTTATCAAAGGCATTGTGTTGGGCCATCAATCAGTAAATTCATCTTTAGGTTAACTAAATGATCTGATGAACAAACATCACCATATGGCTCTGCTGTTTCAATTACATTTTGCTTTTCAATATAATGCAATTTTCTATCGCCTGCTGTATCTGTGACATGGTAATCAGGTTTTCAGTCTGTTCTAATAATGCCTGGTGCTATGTAGCCACTCTTACCCCAACAGTCTCAGTGAAAAACTATATGAGGCAAGACAGTTAAGGACAACCCTGCTAAACCATCCCTGTTTTGCCTTGTGTGACTATTTATCACTCTGACATTCCTGCAAGTTGAGATATGACTGAAGTTGGGACCTTACTTCCCCTTTTTAACTAGGACATTGTTATGGTTCCATCCATTAGAAATTCCCAGAGAGCCTTGAGTTGGCAGCAGCACCTATTACCTCAGTGGAATTTTTGAGGTCCATGCTTGACTGCTCATGAAAAATATCAGTCCTTCTGATAAATACATATCTGCTATTCTACTGCCAACATTCAGTATGTTTGATGACAGTCAGTTCTTTCCTCCTAAAGACTCCATAAATTGGTGTCAGGAATAATTTGCAGAACAAAATAGTTCCCAACTCACACTGCAGGTATTTGGTAGCACTATCAGTGTCTGTATAAAACCCTGTCTTTAGTCCTATGTCCCATCCCACGTCGCCCATGCCCAGTCTTTCAGGATTATCTTCTGATATCTGACAAGTAAATATGATTTTAGCCAAAAACCCAGCCCCAAGTGAGTGCAATGTCTTGCCTGAAAAAATGCAGCCACTGCTCTGTCCCCTGACGTGATTCTAGTCAAAACTCTTCTGGAAAACTCAGTGGCATTGACTTTAGCAAAATCAACATCTGCTGTCTGTTTACTGACTGCTTATTTCTTTTTTCTATGTAAATGGAGGACCTGAAAAAAGGATTTTGATTTTTTCTGTCAAGAGTTGTGGTGATTTATTTAAATAAATAATTAGAAGTGGTAATCTCTAGAAAGTACTTTAAGGACAAAGTAAATGCCAAAGTTGTAAATGCATATATAATGCTGCAAAGAAACCCACCTTATATATCTACAAGAGCACGGTATCATTGCTGTCTCTACATCATCTGTCTTCTTATCATACAGATTTTACTTATTTACTATCCTTAGCTGTAGAATTCCCTTGACAGAGGAGAATTATGACATTTGCTTTTACAAAGACACATGTAGAAATGCACACAGGACCTCAGGATAGTGCACAAGACTAAGGAATAAGAAACACTAATACACTCACTTAAAAAAATATATTTTGCACAAAATACATATAGTGACAGGGAAACAGAGGAGAATAGAAATACAGGGTAATGATTTAAAGATAAATAAAGAATCTGAAAGACCATACGGAGTAAAACTCATGTAAGTGGTGAAGGCTTTTTTAAAGAAGTGATTAAGTTTAGTAGCAAAAACATGATTATTAGAAGACCAAGACATTTCAGATTTTACAAAAATGTTTTGTAATTAAGTAAATTTGTCCTTTTTTTTTTTTTTTTATTTGTCATTTAAAACTTTCTTACCTCTATGGACCACTAAATTGTCAATTGTGCTGACTATATCTTCCTTCTCAAATCAGGAACTAGTGGCAGCCTATGCTCATGACATTCATCTGGGGGAAGATTTAAATTCTTGGTAAGAATTATTTAATTTTGGGTATCTCTGACAAATCTTAACCCCTTAATCCTTTCTGGGTTAGTGCTCTCTCATTCTCTTCCCCCACTTCTTCATTTCCAGTACTTTTGTCAAGCAAAAGTTAAAAAAACCCACAACATCTGTCTACATATTAAGATATTCTTGATATGGAATAGTACTAGAAGAAATATTTCTCTGTAACTCTTCCTCTGTAATCCATGCTTGCCAAGGCAAGAAAAGGTACCTAGTCAGGGAGAGACTGCAAGTAGCCCTTTTCCTGCTTAAGTTTCATTACATAATTTTCCTTCGCACCCCTACATCTAGAGAGAAAAAAAAGATTGATTGTTTGCCTGATTTCCAGTGATCAGTTTCTTACCTGTTTGTCTGCTGGTTTATGTGTCGCTTGGGAGCAAGTGATGAATACATCACCAGAGATGTGTTTTATGTGCTACTGCAAAAGGTCATAAAAGCCTGAAGCTAGCATGAACTAAATAGAAAGAAGATCATTATTCATAATTTCAAGTCTTTTTTTTCTGTCCAGAAAATTGTCTAGTATTTTTTATTTCCTAGCTTCTTATGAGGTTGTAGTCCAAAGTATCTTCCTAGATGTTTCTAAGCATCTTTCTCCTGATGTCTGGTTTGCTCATGCCTGCAGCTTTCTTGGAAAAAGCAGATGTTGTCATTTACATTCAGCTCATTTCCCACCCAGACTTGATGAGACTTCTCTTTATAACCTAAGTGTATGACAGACAAGGAAGGTCTTTCACAGCTCAGGAACTGCATCACAGCACCTCTAGTATCAAAATTTCTGTTCCATAAGGAACCTTTATATTTTTTATTTAATATTTGCTGTGAATTAAGGTTAGTGTATATTCTACTATCTCAGCTATCCATGAAAATCACCATACTGTGAAAACGGTGAGCAGAATTGGCACAACAACAGCTACAAAAATTCAAATACCCTCTCCTACATCAGCTGTGCATAAACATCTATATCTTACAGATGCTTACACAAATTTATTAGATTATTGAGACCTATCAGTTTATTCTTTTCTATTTAGGAAAAAAAAATTTTTGGGCTTTTTTTCTCACTCTCTGTAAGCCAATACACAGGTGAGCATCATCCACCAGACTTTTGACTCCTTCACTCTTTTCAAATGTGTGCTGTGTCAGTCATTCACTTACTCTCTGCAGGTTGTATGTAAGCTACCTTGATGACTTTCTACAGTCTCCCTTTCAAATCCCCAGTAAGTTATATTGGTTTCCTTACTCTGTAGAGTATTGCTACCATCGCTGTATCCATGGAGCATTGCTTAACAATTCTTTTTGCTTGGTTTCTCATCACTGATCTTTTAAAACTGGTCTTGCAAGTGTTTAAACTTTTTTCACTGAAAGGTAGTTTCTTTCTTTTCACAGTGTATAAATTGATTTTTCCACATGCTGCCTTTATGGTCTATTTACCATAAAAGAAAAATAACTTAAAAGTGGAAATAGGCACACACTTACAGAAATTAAAAGGTACCTGAAATAATAATACTTCTAAAACTTCATACAAATGACAAGCTCTGTAGCTTCTGTGTCAAGAACCAGGATATACTTGAACCTAATTTATTTGCTTTTAAACCAAGTGTTTGGTCAAGCAACTCAAAACACATGTGAACTGGGTTAGGTCCAGAATCTAATAGAATATGAAATATTTTGTGAACAGCACATTTCTGCAGCTTTATTTCTTCTCTTAGTGAAAGCGCAGTGTGGCACTTTTGGAGACTTTTTCCCAGTTTGCCTTAGGCACCTCCTGCTGAATAGAAGAGGGTAAGAACAGACTTCAGAAGATGGCAGAGGCACCTGTACACCATGTGATATTATAGCTCATACTCCCAATGAGGTTTTTCTGGTAGAGAGTGCCTGTCATCACTAAAGGCTTCTCTGTCTCTATAGCATGCCTAGACATAATTCTCAGTGCCCCAGGACCCATAAAAAAGCTTTAAGGAGGCATGAGTCAAACTGAGACTCACGACTTTTTACACTGCTTTATCCCTAAATTGGTTCTGATCAAAGTGAAAAGTGAAAATTAATTTTGTCAAGGAAAGGAAGATATTTGTCCAACATTCCATTTGCTGGCCTCTATTACCTATGGCAGATCGTAATTTTTATTTCAACTTACATTCTGAAGCATCCTATTTTTTTTAATTGTTTATGTACATGTTTATAATATTGCTATTTAAGGGACTATAAAGGCTGCTAAATTGTCATACGGTAGGTGAGATGCTAATTGCTGTAGCACACTGTCTTATGATTACACTGAAAGACTACACTTGATAACACTGAAAGCGGTTATGGTTGAGGGCCAGCTGTGAACAAATGTTTAAGGAAAATATTATCAAGATTGCTTGAAAATAAATCAGATTATAAATAAGAAATTTACTGCAGTAAATTTGAGGAAGTGGTTTCTACAGAAACAAAACACTCAAAAACAACAATAGCTCTTCAAGTGAATTTGCGCACTAATTCTCCCAAGCTGGCTTTGTCAGTAGAATTATTGAAAGAGGCCATAAAATCCCTCAAATATATTATCTGATGACAAGCCTCCCAGAAGCCATGAATAATTGTCACTGTATTTGTGAGATTAAATAAACCAGCTGGGATTCATTAAAAATGGTTCACAGTATACAATACTGCTAGTAGACGGTTTCAGTTAGCAATAGTTTGTCACAAAACTGCTCTCTACTCTGCTACAGTCACTGAATCTTCATAGACATTACATTTTTATTAATACAATAATCAATGCTTACATAAGACCCATGTGTGCAAAAAATTTGACATCCTAATCTATGCTTAAAACTCTTGTCAGCCAAACTCATAATGTTTAGAATTTTTAATTTCTACAATAATTTCACTGGTGTTATCAGAGTATTACAAATTTGTTTGTTTTCATTTGTGTGCAAAACACCTATATTCTCTTCTAAAAAAGACTAGGTCATTCATCTGCAGCAAAATGATTTGAGCACATGCTTAATTCCAAGCATGTAATATCAAGGCATGGAGCTGCACACATTTATATCATAAGCAAATACAGTCTCTAAGCATATGCGTAAGCATTTTGCTGTCTCGAGATCAGAATGCAAACAAACTCTGTGTGCAAATCCATTAAAATAAACATCAAATATCTGCTTAACTCCTGTGTTGAATTATTGCCTTTCAGTCTGGTCAGCTACTTTTTACCCATCGTTTTCAGAATTCAATCTCTACTTCACCTCTCATAACTTCATTGAGCCATATACTCTGCTTCTACTTTGATTATCCTACCACTAAAAGGATCTGTTTTTCTACAACATATGTGGTGGAACATAAGTTATTTACAGAAAAACCCCGAAATAATCGATGCTTTGGGATTTTTATTTTTAAAAACATCTTTTAAAATACTCATTATTAGGATGCAATTCTCCACTGTTTGCAGAGAAAATGTAGGTGTGTGTGTATATGGGGCTTAATTAGGATTGTCACAGAACTCTGAACTCCAGAACACAAGAGTATTCGAGTCAATCTAAGTTTACAGTCTAATATCCAGCTGAAACAATCATACAGTGGTTTTGTGATATGACTTTCGTCTTACATGTTTAAAATCTAAGTAGAAGTTCTTTTTGAAAACATTAATAACATTAACAGTGCATAATATCAGGTCAGTTATATGTACCATATATATCTATTTATTATATCTATCTATCTATTATATCTACCACATATATCTTACCATTCAGTGTCAAAATATTGTAGATATTGCAGGAATATTAGATGCAAGAACTCAAAATTTAAAATGAAAGGTCTAAACTTCATTGGAAAATTACCTGCCCATAAGAATGTTTGTCACATCCTTCTCTTTTCCCTTAAATTCTTCAGTCACAAAGACAATTCTCCAGGAGCTTTCACGTAGAAGCAGATGTTTTGAATACACAAAAACTGTTTAAGTTTTACAAGTAACATGATAAATTGTGTGGAAGTCACTGGGACTGGTGAAATTTGAAGTTTCTAGAGTGTTTACTCCACAGTCTTATCAGCCAGTGTAAAATTCTGCTTTCCACACAAATAATCCTCTTCACTGAACAAATTTCCACTGTACCAGAGAAATGGTGTTTATCTTGGAGATTTTGCTTGCTGTGTTAGATAGCCTTGGCCAGGTCATGGAGAGCTCTTATGATAAGAACGAAGACCTTGAATTGATTTGATAATCTGTGAGGGGACAAAATAACACAGAAAGGATAAACTTGATAATGTTTGTGATAGCTTATGCTGAGGAGAAAAGGTGCTGGAGTATTTTACACTAGCTGGAATTCCCTAAGAGTTAAAGATGCTGTGTGCACATATAGGGAGTTACAACATTCCAGATGAAAAATGGCATGTGTGAGTCAGTGAAGTCAGGTTATTTTCTGGTCAGATGCTCTACAAAAGTCAAACTAAAGGCAGTACTGCAACAAAAGATTAGCATAGCTGCATTGCTTGTTCTAGGATTGATGAAGGTTGCTACTTACCTTGTTTATGATTAACCTTAGATGTTGTGGACGACTGTGGCTGGCCATCAGTTGCCCTCCAAGCTGCTCTACTACTCCCCTTCTAAATAGGATGGGTGAAAATACAATGAGAAGTTTGTAGGTTGAGATAACTACAGAGAGACACCCTCCAAATATCATGACAGGCATAACAGACCCAGTTTAAGAGAATCAGTTTAGTTTATTAACAGTAAATAACTGAGTAGAATAATGGGAAAAAAGACCAAATGTAGAAACACCTTTCCCCCACCCCTCCCTTCTTCCTGGTCTCAACTTCACCCCCAAATTCTCTATATCCTCACTGCCAGCAATGCAAGGGGTTGGGGAATGGTTGCAGTCGGTTCATAACTCTTTGCTGTTTCTTTCTCATGTTCTTCACCTACTCCAGCATGTGGTCTCACCCATGAGATCTGGCTCTCCATGAACTTCCCCATGGGTATTTTCTTCAAGAAAGGTTCCAGCATGGGTCCCTCCCTCAGGATGCAGTCCTTCAGGAACAGAATTCCCCAGGGGATTGGGGAAAACCTGCTCCTGGCAGACGCCTTTCTGCAGGCTGCAGTTTCCTGCTGGGACCCTACTCCAGCGCTGGCTTTCCAAGGACTGCAGTTTCAGGGTGGTTATCTGCTCCACTGTGGATCTCCATGGGACAGTCTCCATCGTGGGTTACAGAGGAATCTCTACTCCACTGTCTGGATCACCCCCTCCCTCTTTTCCACCTTGGATCTTGGTGTCTGCAGAGTATTTCTCACATATAACTCTCACTCCTCTCTCCCAGCTGCTGTTGCGCAGAAGTTTGTGCCTCAATTGTTTAAATAAAAAAAATACTGCTTTTTCTACAACTCTTCAAAATGTTTTCAGTTGTCCTTACTTCTCTTCAGCTTCAACCAATAGACTGTTCTCATTCCAGTACTAGATATCCTGATTGCAGCTGTTTGGTCATGTGTCATAAGTATAATTCTGCTATTTCCATATATTCATGTCAAAGCTTGCACTTTTTTGTCGCACATAGATACCCTGCGAGAAAATCCAGTATTAATTACTCTGTATTACCTTTTTTGTTTTTCCCAACACCTATAATTTCTTCTGTTGTTTCCATAGTTTCAGGAAAGCTCTTCCTGGATGCTGATGTTCAACTTCGTAATAACCTCTTTGTGAGCAGGCTGTTATTTACTAGCTGTGTATACTGCACCTAGCACAACAGGGAGCCCCATGTTTGAAACATTCAGACATTTCAGTAATAAAAATTATAAATAGCAAAAAAGCAGGGTGAACAGTATTGAGTTTGACAGATTTATGAGAGAACAGGTGTAAAAAGCACAGATGAAATCAGAGCTTTGTGTTGATGAAATAGTGCCCAGCATCACTTCATAGTAGTATTGCATGAATATTACACAATTGGTTTTTAATGATTAATGAGCTTGCAACATGGAGGTGATGAGATGACCTCTATTTAAGACTTCATTTTTTATTAGGGAAACAAATTGAATATTTGGATTTGCTAAAGAATTCCAGAAAGATTTTTTCTCTCTTCAGTATTCTCCTCCTAATGCTGTATTTTTCCCAAACAACAGAAGTCAAACATTCAAGGAAAGATGTTTCAGCATGGTAAAAGGTAAGAGTGAAACGATGTGTCTGTACTCACCATGCCGTTCACAGTCTAATAAATTTTTTTCCAGAAGTTTTCTACTCCTTTGATTTCTTCAGCAAAAAACATGGTATAGAGCTGTGCACTTTTGCCTGAGATGGTAAGAAAGGTATGTAACAAAGTGCAAATGTCATGTCTCTTCTCAGTGGAGCTCATAGAGGGGCTCAGAGTACACTTTTGAATTCATCTTTCTAGTTAACTTAAAAACCCAGTTGGTCAAGTTGCCACACAAATATTGTCAAAGGAAGGCCCAAAACTCATTCCTGTGAACTCCAGGCATTAAATGGTGACTGATCACAAATTCCTATGGAGAACAAGGAATTTTTTCCACCTTCATGATATAAAGATTTTATGATTCCAAGCATGTCTGCTGCTTGTAGGCTGCTAATGCAAGTTCCCATTACTTAGATAAGTATCTGGCTTTTGTCACGTAGAATGAGCAACTCCAGTGACAAAAGGAAGGAAACTGGAACTTTGAAGCAAGGAGAATTCTTGTTGCAGCAATAGACTGTAAGCATCAGAGGCAGCAAAAGGTTAATGCTCACTGCTGTTTCAGTAAGTGACTTTCAGCACAGTGAGATTTCACTGCACAGAAGCCAATCCAGTTTGCTGTTCTGAAGGCAAGGAAAACTGGCTGAGTTAGGTGCCTACAATTAGGAGGGTTGACTAAGCTTATGTCTTTAAAATAGGTAAAAAGGAAGCATAAAGTACAATGTACACACTGTTCCTGCTGTCAGAATAAGTAGTATTATTGCACATGTGTGCAACTTTTGTAATATTTCTATTTTTAAGTAATTTTGAAAGTGCCAGATCCATCTATTTTCTGGCTTCACTCATGCAACTCTGAAGCCAAAGAACTTGGCATCCTGAATGTTTTAGAAAGCCTCCTCAACTTTTGCAGAAATATGTACTTTGACCCTGACAAATGGCAAGAAAAATAAATAAATTCTGTATAGTTTTGGCATAGAAATTTCATTAAAGATTTGTGAACAAGTCCCTCAGAACATAAATGAGCACTGCAACTAACTCAGTCACAAGATCCAATAGTTGGATGGCTGCCAAAATTCAAATTCATCTGGAGAGTTTTTTCAGGTTGACAGCACAGCACTGGCAAAGGTAATTGTGATTAAAATTAAGGATAGAATCCTTCTTTAAAAATTGTATACTAGGACTAGTTAAATAAAGTACTGTGTGTATTTTATATTCTTGCTTTATTTTCCTATTTAAAAATCAGACTTTAATATTTTGGGAACTTAATAAGCAGCAAAAAGAAAATAAGGTATTAAAATTTACTAATAATCTTATTTTTCTTGATTTATCCACAAAGGAATCATTATGTAAATTATGTTACAGTTCACCAAGGTGAATCACATATTTAAAAATCTCTGGCCCAGTCCCTTTATAGCATTTAAACATACGTGTGTCTTTTATGTCCTTGAATAGTCCTAGTAACTCACAAATGTGCTTACCTTCTCTGCTGAATCATTGCTTAGTTTGAAATTCTTCTGCTGCATTCAGCATTCTGCTCAGTAACAGACAACAGAGAGCTGAATATTGTAGGTTGCTGTATTGGGTTTGTGTGGCAAGGTTTTGGTGGTGGGAGGAGGGCTGCAGGGGTGGCTTCTGGGAGAAGATGCCAGAAGCTGGTAGGTCCTTAGGAAAATTTTGCAGTGTTACTGCAAGTGTTACTTGTATTAAGAACTAATTTTAAAAGAGTTCTAAAGAGTCATGTGCCCACAAACCAGCTACCATTTTGTTGGTGTTCTGGAAACACTGGTCTGCACCCTTTATATTACAGAATGCTTAAGTATTAATTGTTTTAAAATTGCTTCTGATACAAATCAGAAACCAATTGAATGTGTGTATCTCTCATTCACGTAATAGAGGTAAGGCACAAGGGAGTCTTTTATCTTTTGTTTTAATTACAGATGGAAGGTTATCTGCTGAAACTATCTTATCTATTGTTTCTATCATTTGATGTCTTCAATAATTTTGCATTCATTTCCTTAATTTCATTTGCTTATTCTGATCAGTTTGGGAAAAGTAACTTTTTTCCCCTTTTCTGGAAAGGAGAAAATATTCTTCCTTCATTTACTGAAAATCTGTTACATGCACAACTAAGACGACTAGAAACACAACTCCATTTGTAAAATGCAATGCTTAGAAACATATCAGGTGTTCTCAAATATGTGGGAAACTCTCGAAGTGCATAGACATCATCATCAGTCAAACTAACCCAATATTTTAACAGCCTAGAGGGCCAAGATATCCTTTTAAAATGTTTTTCTATTTTCTGGTTTCTTTCAATTACTCTTTTTTCTCCATACGTGTTGTACTCGCTTAGAAAATCTGGCTCTATTTTGTGGCAGTCAGTCTGTGATTATAACTAAAGCTGAAATACTTCTACCTGTCTCAACCAAATAGTTTTCTCTTTAAATCCTGACTTCGATTGCAAATAATGCAGAGTAAAGTCAGAGACTGGAACTGTGTGATGGATGGAAAATATGTGACTTCAGTGCATGAAAAAGGGTTCCTGTCTCGTTCCTTCAATGCAGTGCTTCACTCTTGGAAGGAACACTTAAAATCTTGAAGAAGCCATCAAACTCACCACAGCACTCTATGCAAATGGTAAGCACCTGTCTATCATATGAGGAACAGGGAGGGAAAGGATCTTTTTTCTCTTTTCATTTTACTTTTTAAGACTTGCAGGTGTTCTTTGCCTTTTCTTTGATTCTTTAAAAGAAGGCATCTGTTTGATTAACCTATCTCCAAATAACTATAGTTTGCATATTCAACCTTATTTTAGTAGTTTGTGGGTGTAATCAAACTGAGAAAACAGATGTTTTTCCTGTTATGACACTCATAAGGAAATACCCTTTGCCCATTGGAGTACTTTGGTAAGTAGGTTTGCAAGAGATGTCAAGCCTTACTGAGTATAGTGTGGAAGCAACGCTTTGCTATTGTCCCATGGCAGTTTATGAATGGACTGTGCACAAAACCCACATCCTTCCTATTGTATTTTCTTGTTCCTACCTCTTAGTTAGTGAAAAATAGCAGAGTTGACTCCCTTTCCTTTTGATAAACAACTTTTTAAAACAGAAGTGCAAGGCCACAAATCACTAAGATTCATTTTAGTGTACTGTGGGTACAGGACTGAGAAAAAGAGATGTCATCTAATATTTTAAGATGCTTTCTAAGAGCATAAAATCACTGGATTTTCCTCCATGTCTATTTGCTTCTCCTGCTTTCTACAAATTCTGCTTAATGAACAACGTAGTTTATCAGAAGAATGAATTTATCAAAAGAATGAACAATGAATTTATCAGAAGAAAATATACTTTGCAGCAGAATCCAATCAATGTGATTGGTAGCTTAGGCTAATCAGATCCTCAGAAGGAACAAACTCATATTTAAATGAGTAGGCAAACATCTACCAGCTCAGGTAAGAGAGGACAATTTTGTGACGACAGCTTGATAAAATACTGGCAGTATGGTGTTGCATTTTTGTGTTATTTAATGGTGTTTGCCAAGAGTAAATATCAACTGACTGTGGAAACTCAGTTATCTGAGAAGTAGTTCATCCAGAACAGAAGATGTATTGTTGGGCTGTTGGAAGAAATCATTATTAGCTGGTTTATTGACAAAATACAAACTCCTACCACTCAGCCAAGACTTCAGCCCTGTTCCTTAGAGATCAGCAGTTGGTGCTACATAACCCAAAGCTCCTTGAGACATTTGCAGAGTACATCAGAGGGCTGGGACCTTTAGTCCTTCCTCTGAGCTTGGCCCTTGCTACCAGATCAATTCCCCTGACAAGAGACAGCAGATACCGCCAAGTAGCAGGATCTCTACTGAAGCTGAAATTGCCCAGTGCACCTCTGAAATATCCATCATTCTAAGTGATGCATTCATCTTCATACTAAAGTAGCATTTTTCATTTGAACTGGATAAACTCTCTATTATGGGAAATTATTTGCATTAGAAATAGCAACTTGAAGCAGCAGTTGAAGAAAGATCTAGACATTCTAGATCTGAATCCTTTACCACAGTAAATATTTTAGGTTTTTGTTACAAAACTGTGCTTATCAATTAGCTTATGTCTCTGATGCTAATTACTTAGTGAAGGAATACCTCACAGGTAAAGTCACGACAGCATGGCAAACTAGCCATTGTCTTGTTTTCTATCCTTCTCAATGCTCCAAGCTGAAACTGGGGACAACTGCCAGCTGAAAAACCCTACTTCACATTATCCCCAGCAGATTCCCACTGCCCCATCAGGCTGGCTTGAACAGCTGAGAGAAAAAGCATTCCAAGGATTCCTTGAGGGAGCTACTGCTGGCTTTATATCACCTTCACGTGCTGTCTGTCAGAGCATAGGAGGCTTGTTGAAGGAAGGAAGACAAGACAGAGAACTGTCTCATTCTTGTCAACACAACTGAGAGCAAAAGAAAGAGAGAAGAAACTTAAAGGCCTCCCAGACAGCAGAGCAGGAGGATGGCAAAGTAATTGTCACTGTGTGTGTGGTGAGTGAGGGAGAAAAAGACAGCAAAAACTGAGTAAAATGCACCTCCCAGAGGAGAGGGACCACAGTGACAAACAGCTCATCTACATCCAGCTCAGGTTCAGGGCTGAAGAAGGGGAGGCGATGGACAACAAACACAGAAGGATATATCAACAACATATCTGAAACCAGAAAGGATAGATTCAGGTAGTGAGAAAGAATCAGAATTGCAGAAAAAATCATGGAGGTTGTACATTTAAAAACAATAATTTAGGAGAGCCTATGTGTAATGGACCACGCCAGTGGCTCTACCAGGCTCTACCAGGAGTGAGGCAAAACAAATGAAATTCTTCATTGCAGAGAATTGGTAGACATAATAATATTTCAGGGAAATCAAGTGAGTAGAAGGAAGAATATCGAAAAGATCGTGAAAGATTACAAAATAAGTGGAACAGAAATTCTGATGTTGTGGGAAAGAAATGGAGTTGAGATTTGTATATGAAGATGGACTCCATGGATATTGCACTTGAGAGCAAGAGATGATTAGGGTATTATCACTGAAATAGAGCATAAGTAGTCATAACAAAATTTTAGGATACATTATTTCCTGACAGCAAGAAAATCCAGAATGACTCCACAGAGAGGTGAAATCAGAATAAGCTGAGAGAAGAAAAATTATAAAAGCAGAATGGATTGTGGGAAAACTAAGAAGTGTACAGCAATTAGAGAATAGAGGAAAATGTTAAGAATGGGTAGACACACTGGGATGTAATTTTAATTATATAGTTTAATGAACAGTAAAGTTCAATCAGAGTGAATGGTTGAAACTTTGGAGAGTTAAAAGTGAGATGCAATGCCCAATTTATCTGAGATTACTCTGGTCTGGTCTCTCCTCATGCCATCTATAAAAAAAGATGTAGTGATAGGAGTCTAGAGATATCAAGGTCTCATAAATTTGAGGTTTTAATATATTTGTCATTTAAGACCTCTCCTATATGGATTTAGCTAGCCTGGAAGATAGAGCATCAGTGGTCAGCCAACATCAGAAATCTCATCATTGCTAGAAGTGTCAAAATTGCTTCAAGAGAAGAAATAATTGGGATTTTTAGTGGATAAAACCTGTAGAGAAACTTCCCCAGTGTGCATTCACAGCTTAGAATAAATCACCAGCTTCTGAAAATCTTGGCTGAGTGTTAAAGTAGAGAAGAATACTAAAGATTTTTCTGGAAATCCCTGAACTTCAAATGTTAAATTAGCTATTAAATTTAGTTGGATTTGAAAAATGATAAAAGCCTAACACTGACACTGTGATAGAGGCTAAGCATTGTAGATAGTTTTCTTTCAAATAAATATAGGACAAGCAAAGATACCATTTTCAAATGAGTAGGAAACTGTTAAATTAACTCTAAAGTTGATACAGTAGCCCAGAGGTGAAAATTTTACTTAAACTTTGACTTAAAACATATTTGCTTTCTGTGTACTGCTAACACTTTACATCAATGATGCATAAGGTAGCTGGAAAATAGAGGCTTAGTGTTGTATTTGATAGAAAATAGGTGTCTTTTATAATTGCTATATTAGTCATAAAAAAATGTACAAATTATTTCAATATTTTTAAGAAGAAAACGGTTCAATAATGTTCAGTCAAGATTTTTTTGTGATATAGTTTCTCTTAAAATACCTCCATTTGTTGCATCAGCATCTTCTGAGGAGGAATTTCAAGAGCTTATTTCTTCATATGCAATCTTCATATTTCTTCCATACAGATATAAAGAGCTTTCTTGGAACATGCTGCTCACTGGTGCCAGACAGATGTGAACCAGTGGGATATTACAGGGAGGTGTGCATTACAAGTTTCTGGTGCTCTTTCAATACAAATGAGCTCTTTTTTGAAAATCTTCGACTGAAGGTCTTAACTCTTGAGAATAACTACTTCAAATCCCTGTGTATAGCACCTGCCAGTAGGTTCTTGCCAAAGACCTCCATCTCTTCATTGATTGCACAGGAAAAGTGGCTCTCTAATTTGGCTTCTCTCACAGATCCTGCTAAAGTCAGACATTTACAGTTTTTCAGATGTTGAGCAGAAAAAGGTCACTGACCTTCAAAATTTATTTTAAAATTCACATTCTTCCTTACATATCTTCTGGAGTTACTCTGTATTTTAAAAATAATCTTTTGGGATACCTGTCTTACACCTCTTCTAGAACTACATTTGAAGAACTTTCAGTTTTCTCAGTAATTTTCAATATTGAGAATTAAACACAAATAAAAGGTAATTCTTGTCTCATGAAACAACCAGTATTCAGTAATATGCAAACCCAAAGTTTGCACAAAGGGTGTTTTATGCAAACCATCACATTGGCTACTCCTAAAAGCCCCTTTTATCACTATTTTTGTAGCGTTCTTTGAATTTAAAAGATTCTCTGAACTTGCATTCTAGCAAACTAGAATACTCTTTTAAAATCAACCCACAAGGAACCTAAACACATCAGAAATTAATTTAAAACAGGAAGCATTCCTAACAGAAATTTCTTAGAAATATTTACTTAAAGATAATTTTTACATTTATTTCCTTCCAAGTGTGCTTTAAGATCAGATTTAATTATGAATAAACTTTAAGCAGGACAGAGAATCAGGCATAATTTTGCATTTTCTTTAAACATAACCAAGGCACAAGTTCTTTAAGCTCTTGTTCCTGCTTCCAGCCTTTGAGAGTTCCTCTAATGAAATGCAGAGAGAAAGGGATGCTATTCCCTTAGCGTTGTTCGTTAATACTAGAAACTGAGTTGGCATTGGGGACTAACATGCTTCCCCATTTTCCACGGAGCTCTTCCTCTGTTCAACTCTGCAGTGACAATAACCATAACTGGAAAGACACTTTTTAGCCCTTTTAGTAAGTGCTGATAGAGTGAGTATCCTTTGGTGAGGTTACACATCAGTCACATCAGCAGTCACACAGCTGTCTGACCAGGGCCTCTGGATCCTGTTAAAACTGTATCAAACCCTCCCATGTTGTTATGAAGATTTGTTCAACCATTATGAAACAAAATCTGAGGGATAAGTGGGTCAGAAAAGCATTGATAAGGGGAGGTTGGAAAGAGCCAGGGAATGCTAGAGGAACATTCCTTTGTTGTTTTGAATCACACAGTGCTGTTTCAAATAATTCTCCAGCATATTTTGCTGATACGACTGACAGTAGAGTATAGAACTGTCATGAGAAGCCTTGAGCAATTACATCACTGCATTGCATCAGTTCTGGGCTTTTTTTTTTTTTCTGAGAATTTTTCTGTGCCTTCATATATGACCATGAGCAGCCCATTGCTCCACTTTTTCGTTTGCTGTTTCTCTAAGTATGAATTGGAAGACATATGCAAAAGTGTGAGATTATTTTATCTTCATTCAGGTTTGTAATACATTTATACCAGAGAGAGAGTGTGACTCTAATATGTAGGTCCATACAGGGAGTCAGAGATTTACCTATGTCTTATTTCTGGAACCTCCCAGAATGGCATTTCAGATGTAAGGAATAATATAATAGGCATTACTTTTCATATTGGTGACTGTCAAATTAAGTTATTTGAAATCCTAGAACTGATAATAGAAGTTGTCAATCATATCTAGCATTCGACTTTAGTTTTAATGAAAATTGACACCTAAAATTGACTTTTATTGGGGCTATTCCTGCTGACATTTATTTCTACTCATAATTTTGCCTTGGTTTCTATACTTCCTTGCACCATTTGGTATTCTCTATCTATAAGTCTAGCTGAAAATCTCAGGAAGAAAAAAATATTGAGGTTTAATTACAGTTTTATTGTATATTTGCATAATTCAGCCTCAAAATAAAGTTGTAAGACTTGTAGAAGCAGAAATTATTTATGAAAATAAACAGTGGAATTTAACAACTCTTTACTGAAATCAGTTTAATCAGACACCTGTTCCTGCAATGACCAGAACCATTACTTTTGTAATTTTCACTGCTGTCTTTACTGAAGTAAACAAAATACAGATGTTCAGGTTCAAGCTAAAATTTATATTTTGCCTAGATTTTTTCTACACAAAACTAAATGTGTATGCAATGTTTAATGGTGTAGAACACACAGATCAGGTCTACAATACAAGGCTGGTAAGTTTTGAAGATGGCTGCTGTTTACGTTTCCCATAGTGAATGACTTCCACTTTCCACGCCTTTTGTTGTGTTGAGATATATTTTCATGAGCAGTTTGAGTGAAATGTCAAATCTTTGTCAAATTTTTGACATCTAAATTTTCTCTCACACCAGCACTTTGCACTTCAAGACAAGATCCCATCTTCAAACAGCTTTGTTGAAATATTTTTAGATGTACTTATATCAGATTTGTCTCCAAAGCTGAGAAGAAATGACTCATCTCTACTATATTATGTTTCTTAAATAACATTGCCCTTACAGTTGCCTCAGCATCAGAAAAACAGTGATTTGCATCCATGCTTCTACCCACTTTGCTCGAGATGCTCTCTTTTGCTTTTGCGGATCAGGGGAATTGCTTCAATGCCTTTTGTTTTGGTTGGTTTTTTTTTGTTTGTTTGTTTTTTCCTGAATTATACACACTTTCTCCAGAGCTGAAAGTACAAAACAAGGTGTTGCACTGATTTCACTTTGATTTTTCCATCTTTGAGCTCATGTTTAGGTTTCCTCATGCTTCAGATGTGTTAGTTGAATCTTCTGAAACAAGGGAATTGGCAGTGTTTTCCCAGTCATTGTGCATGTATCATAGTGACACAAGCCAGCATGAAAACTACTGTGTCAGAATCTATCATGCAAACAGTTTTCGGCAACTCCATTCTCTGCATGTAACACTTGGATAGAGGCTTTCTTTTTCTCATTTGATTTGAACCTATAGGAGTAATAAACAGAAATTGTTTAAGAACAATCTAATCAAAAAATCATTTTGGTTGGAAAAGACTTCAAAAATCATAGAGGCCAATGCATGACTGAACAACACCTTGTCGACTAAACTACAGCACTTAGAGCCACATCCTGTCACTTCTTGAACATTTCCAGGGATGGTGTTCCCACCAACCCTGCTGGGAAACCTGTTCCAATGCCTGACTGCCCCTTTGATGGAAATAATTCTTCCTGATGTCCAGCCTGAACCTCCCTTGGTACAGCTTGAGCCCATTTCCTCTTGTCCTGGCGCTGGTTGCCTGGGAGAAGAGACTGATCCCAATCTGGCTGGAGCCTCCTTTCAGGCAGTTCTAGAGAGTGAAAAGGTCTGATAAGGTCCCTCCTGAGCCTCCTTTTCTCCAGGCTAAACACCCCCAGCTCCCTCAGCTGCTCCTCACAGGACTTGTGCTCCAGACCCTTCTCCAGCTCCATTGCCCTTCCCTGGACTTGCTTCAGCCCCTCAATGTCTTTCTCACAGTGAGAGACCCAGAACTGGACACAGGATTTGAGTTGTGGCTTCCCCAGTGCCAATCACTTCTCTGGTCCTGCTGATCACATTATTTTTGATACAGGGAATCAATTGATATATTCTGCAACCCTTAGTGTAAAATCAGTAGCTTCATGTGTAGAATGAGAAATTTAAGGATACAGTGGTGGATGCATTTGCCCTTGAATTGGAACAGCAGCAGGTGTCCACAAAGGGACTGTTGAATCAGTGGAGACTAACACATGGTTTCCCACAAAAAGTTGCTGTTTTGAAGAGAACGATTTAGGAAAATGGGCCCCAAGATGACAAAATTCTTTTAAAATGATTAAAAAGTGGACAATTTTAGTTGTGCATATTAATAGACAAATTCTCTTTGTAACATGAGTTGTGCTCCTAAACTTTGCAGACTTCTTAATGAGATTTCTCTCTTCCTACACATAGCTTGAAGCATTTTTCTTGATTTGCAGAAGGAAGGGCACTTGTACCAGTGTTTTTTATGAAATTGCAGCCATTATGAAATATTGTTTTGCCAGTATTTGCAAATTCATATGACAAATTCACCCCCATCAGCATTTTTCTCATATCTTTTACTCCAGATTCATTTAGCTCTCCATGACACTCTTCCAGCAGTCTCTGCCATGGCCATTATGAACTTCCAGCTAGTCAAGTGTGTTCCAACGAGCCTGGGCATTGCACCATTCACTGTTGACCCACTTAGTGTGGATTCTTGCAAGTCAGTCCTGCATTCTTATCGACAAGACAGATTCAAGAGCATGAATATTGTCTAACTACAAAAACCTAAAATATAACATTTTAAACACAGATATCGGATTTTCATCAAGTCATTCATTTAGAACCAGTACTGGCTGACCATTTTAAATTAAAATAGATAAATATATAAAACTAGAAAGCCTGCTTGCATCTCACACAGAGAAGAAAAGCCTTCCCATAATATAGAAAGCATAGAATGTTCACACGGCTCCTTTGAGTCTTCAGACAAATTCAGGTCAATTAGTCCTCAGTATGCTACCTTTCAAATCATCTTATTGCCCCCTCTCCTGCTTTAATATTCTTCTAAAGTAATTTGCAAAGTTTTTGGTTTTTTTTTAAATTCCAATCATCAGTTGAATTACAGCTGCTTGAGCTTATGAAGAGAAGACTCCTCCATAGTGTTAATGCTGTGCCTTTTCTTAAAAATATCCTGAAACACAGAACAAGGTCATTATTGCTTGTTTAGGTTTCCTCTCAGAAAAAAAGAATCAAAAAAAAACCCCAAAAAATAATGAAAATAAAAACCAGAGACCTTGGACAAATATGCATAGCAAAACCCCCTTGTTACAAAGATGGGAGACCATCTACAACAAATATAGCACAGACTGTAGCCAAAACATTTTATTTTCATCATCTAAAATATTTGTTTCTGATTTCCTTTATGACTTTAAAGAATTTGCATGAGTTTGCTAGGGCTTGTTTTATAATAGGCTCAAGTTTCTGACTCTTTGTGATCTAAGGATGAGACTAAAGTAGTAAAAAAATGAAGGATTTCTTTCCTAACCTTCCAACTTTTCAACCTGATTCCTCTTGGTTTGCTAGTGCTTCTCATGGTGCCTGAATCACAGTCATTTTTCACTCCCCACTTTTCTGCACATTCTGCCCTTTCCTTTTATCCATTAACTCAGCAAGTACAGAAGCACTTTGTAGAGTTGATCTAGTTTTTTGTTCTTGCCTACAGTAATTAGGATTTCCAGGAGGCCATCCACCCATAAACTGGACAAAGCCAGACCTGCCTTTGAGCTCTGATAAGCCAAATACATCCAACAATGTGTATCAGTAGGCTTCTGTATTAATAATTTAAATGCGTTGCTAAGTTTTACATTTTCTTCATAGCATTTCTATCTCTACAATAGTGGAAGCACAAAAAGAAAGAGCATTCTGATAATATTGACTGATAATTTTTATTCTTATCTCTTTTAGCTTAGCAGAATCTTTATTGCACATATTTAATTTTTCCACCATTTTCTAAAATAGATTAAATTGGTAGCTCAAAATAAATCAAAATTTCTTACATCAGTCAACCTTTTTTTGCATCTTGCAACTAATCCCACATAATTTATATTGTTAGAAATCAGAGGACACCATATTGTTATGAAATAATTAAACAGCCCAATAATTGTAGCAGTTTATTTCAGATATAAGCATGTTAAAAAGCATTATCCACAGATGAAATGGAGAAGTGACTTCAGTTTCTGCAACTTATTTCCCTCATTATGCATTACAATAATTTGTTCACATTCTTATAACGAATTTTAAGTCAGAGTGCTACAGCAAATATATTTTTCTGTACGAACAGATTTAGAGGGTGATTTTCATAAGTACAAATTTTATTTAAGCTCTCAGTTTTCATTTGAAGTCCTCATGCTTTGAATCTCTCCTCCTCAGTACATAATGCCATCTGACCTGTTGTTGATGTCAGTTTATGTTACATAACAAATGAACATATACTGATTAATCCCTGAAAATATTTTTATTTGAGGGTCCATGTGGAAAAACAAAGTGAAAACATGAGGTCACTGTGTAACAAAAAAGAAACCCTGCCTATATGATCCATTCAATTCTGGGAAAGAACATGCAATCTGTTACTGCCAGCCATATGTAATATCCAAAGAGGAGAGAAAATATTTTCTGACCCATTGCTTCTTGGCTTTGTCTGAAACCTTAGACATCTCAAGTTGGTTCCAGTGATTTATTTTGGAACCACTGATTACTGGATTAATTTGATTTAGGGATTACAGTATAGCCAGCCAACAGAGCACCAGAAAGGAAAAATAATTTTGAAATACAGCAATTACTGTATCTGAGAGTCATTGATCTAGGATGAAGATCAACCTAATTAAAAAGAACATGGAGACACCCTCCAATATAGAAAAAGGCAATGCGGGAGAATAATATGACAGGCTGTCAGCTAGTTCTACAGATGCCCCAAAGTGATACTTATTAGTAAGGAAAGTTTGTGCATCTGTTTGTAGTTGAAATTGACCCTGCTTCCATTTTTTCCATGTAAAACCAACAATACCTCTGAGACCATTTTATTTTTTTTAATTGATTTTTCACCTCCAAGAAAAAGTTATAATTAACTTCCTGTAAGCATCTATTATTCTATTATAATTTGTAAGAAACCTGGTTTCTTTTTTAAATGATCCATCCAAAGTTTTCTCTCATTAAAGAGGAAAAAAAATGCCCCACAGAACCTGAACTATGAACTGCTTTAAGGAAAATTAATTTGGCATCACACTACATTTAAGTTTGTTTATATGATAATTCTTCTTAACAAATTTGATATGGTCAAACACTGGTTTTCAGTTTATTTACCACTCAAATCCTGGAGAACACATTTTAGAACCTTCTCTTTTCTATACGTGGTTACCATCAAAGAATATACCTTTTGGAGTTTCCCACCTGAGAAAGCATTGAAGCAATGACTTGTAACTCCTCAGATAATCTATTTCTTTGTTATATCGTACACAGTTATAAAGTGCTACAATATAAAATTAAGAGCAAAACCAGGACCTTAGGAAGAGATACACATATTGTACAGAAATTCAGTAAAGCAAATATTTTTTACTGCCCACATCAGTCAGAAATTCCAATGCAGGAAGAAATAGTAGACATACAGTTGTGTGTAACCAAATGACAGGCAAAAGCTGTATACAGTCCTTTATCATCAGGTAGGGAGACACAAATAATGGAAGTGAGTCACCAAAGGGACTATATTCAGTGTAATGTTATGGAAGGATCATTAATTCTTCAGTAGATATCCATTCTGTCTTAATTTTTTTTCCTCAGTTTAATCTAATAAATTCCATCAATAAATAAAATCAATAGGAGTTGGATTCAATGGTCCTTGTGGGTCCCTTCCAATTCAGGCTATTCTACGAGTCAATCTTTAAATGTAAATAACATGCAATGAGTATATGCACAGAATAGTTGTACCATATAGATACACAGAGAAGTGGAACTCCTAGCTGGGCTAGTTTGAACACTGAGGGGAGTGTGAATTATTGCTATAGCGACAGTGGGGTGCAGTTCGCTGGTCATGAAAAGAAATCATTAAGTCCTCACAGCATCAATTTGTTGCAGAGACTGTGTTCACAGTGGTGCCAGACAGTACACAGAGCACTCACAGCCTTTGGTGACATCAGCCAAAGCAACTGTGAGCACCCTGTGCCAGTGCTGCTCTGAGTGTGGGAGCATTGCACAGCAGAACGGGGGTTTCGATTTGTTTCACTGGTCTGGTTTAAGGGCATCAGTCAGCGGACTCCTCCAAGGCGACTAATTCAGTTCTGGACTTTGCAAACTTTGATTCTTCTCTTGCTTCAGCTTGTGTGATTACATTTTTGTTACATACATAGAAAAGAAAATGAATGCAGTATACACTAAACCTGTGGTCTGTGCCCACTTGTCCCAGGCCTGAAGAGAGCAACTGGCATTAGCATCGTGATTAATCAGCCATTGAAGCAATCAGAGGATACAAATGGTGTCTTAAAAATGGAAGTGACAAGCAAGCTGGTTCATTAGAGGTTTCTTTCACACAATTATAATTTTCTACTGTTAATTGCCTTCCTGACCTGTCTAAATGGCCTGGTGTGGAGACTTTTCACTCATTGTCACAGGCTGTTGTTTCCTGCCTGTGACAATGAGTGAAATCTCATGCCTCCATGTCAAAGGCAAGGATACAGGTCCCTGCCATGGGTATGGAGCAGTGTTTCAGCCATCCTGCCTCACCCTGTGGGTGTTTTACACAGAGAGCTAGAGAGAATTAAGAGTAACTAACAGGCTGCTGTCAGTTTACCAGTTTGAATGTAATAGTCACACCAGAGACATGGAAATAGTTCCTTTTTGTGATCCTGAAGGGCTTTCATCAAAAAACAAAAGGCTGAAATCTGTCCATTATGAACTAAAAAAAAGAAAAAAAATCTACTGAAACTTAACCCTTTTCACAATAGCAGTGATTTTTTTCACTATATCTTCTTGTTAACAATATCCTTTTTTGTCTCTGCTAATTCCATCTTCCTTTTTTTTTTTTTTAGGGCAGTTTCCTGTTTCTCTTGGTATATTCAATATTTCGAGGTTAGCCTACTTTGTGATGTTAGGTTTTATGTATATTGATCCACACTCCTAACAATTTCATCTTACTTGTGAATTACATCCTCATCTTCCACTAATACTACATTCATCTGACATTTTTTTCCATTAGTCTGATTATTTTGCTGGTTTTAATGCTTTTACTTCTGCAAATGGATTTCTTGATTTTTTTTTTCCATTCACATAGCAGCTGCCTTATACTTTTTCATTTGGTTTGTTGTTGTTCTCCAAGCTCTTCATACACCAATGTTAATTTATTTCAGTTTCGAATGGTTTTCACTTTAAAGTAACAGTGTGGAACCCTCTCACAGAAAAATAGCTGTCTTCAAAGAAGAACTTCAGGGAGGTTCACCAAATCAAGAATTGCAATGGGAATAAATAGTTTCTTTTGTTTTCTTTCTTTAAATTGTGCTGATAAAGAAGTGTCCTAGGCATGAAGTCCAAGATATCAGGCCACGGCCTAAGTGAGAACTTCATGCAATGTTAAGCTCAGGAATACGCAAGCAGATTCCCATTTCCAGTTGCTTTTCAAAGACATCTCCAGACATGCCTAGCTTTGCCTATTTTACTTTAGTGTCTACATGGCACAATGTGGCAGCAAAACATGCCAAGGGAAGAGGGACAGAAATAGGATAGAACAGAGGAAGAGGGGCATGGAAATTGTCCTTCTTGACATGCAGTGAGGTTGCAGCTTCACAAGGCCCTTCCCATCACCTTTTCAATGGAGTTCTTTCCACTACTGTATGGGATGCATAGCTTGTATAATTTTCAAATAGGTCTTTCTAAAGACAACAATTTGTTTTGGAGTTACCCTGGATTGAGTTGTTGTTCCTCTGACTTATATTCTTATCTTCAGGTACATGCTATAAAGGAGCCAGCAAACAAAGTAGAAGGGTCACCTGAAAGCATCGATATTTTCATCAGGGCATGTGTCTGAGCACTCTGCTGCTGGTGGCAGGTGAGGAACAGCTGCAGTTCTCCAGGAGCCCTGATTACTCTTCAGGTTTCCAATAGAAAATGGACAAATCTGACTCTTCTGCTTTTCTCTCTGTCCTTCTCCAGTCCTCTTTTACAGACCAGAGGGTGATTTTCAGCAACACAGAATGAGAAAACTGTAGCCAGAAACAAATGCATCTAATTTTTCAGGAGGGTCTTGACTCAGCTTATACCTGTGCTTTGAAGCAATCTTCATGAACTAGTGATGTGTCTCAAAACACTCAGGCTGATTTATTCTATCTTTTTCTGTTGACTTAGTAAAGGTGATAGTTCCCAGCTCTGTGCTGAGTCATTTGCAGATGCTGCAAAAGAATTTCAGCTGTCAGCATGATCTTTGATGACAGAAGACCAAATGTATCAGAAATTATACATTTTCCCAGCTCCCAGTGTAGACTAGACCATTTTTGGAACAGTTATCAACTTGGTTAAAAATTTATATCTTTAAGCCATTGTGGGTTTTGAGAGTTCTAACTTTACCATTATTGAAGCAGTATTTCACTCTTACTGTTTCACAGTGGTACTCATCTTTTCACAAGCTCACCTGTTAACTCAACTCTGAGTTGAGGGAAAAAAACTCTAACCAGACCTCTATTTTTAATTTTTTTTTCATATCGATTCAAGTTCTGTTTATCTACTTTGGTAATAAGAAGACTACTTTTGAGACACATAGGTGGAACTCTCCTCTTTACCCCTCTGAAGCATTTGTGTTTGAAAGCACATGTCTGAGTCTTCCAGTATGAAATGCATATTGTCATTGAAGACAAATTAAAGGCAGTGTTTAAAAACAGCAACTAGAAAAAGTCAAATGCAAAATGTTTACAATTTTATTTCTAAATTTTTTTATTCTGTGTATTCCCAATAGTTATTACCACATCCATTGGTGTTCTCAGAAGGCTTCCCATAGCAGAGATAAATTATACTTAATCAACCATGAAAAAGAAATAGAAAAATAAAAACAGACGAGGTGTAAGAGACCAAGAGAAATAGTTCTTCCTGTTTGGCTAATACTAAAACTTTATATTAGTCTATAATACACTTACAGAGAGGTTAGGAAACCACTTGAAGAAGAAGGGGAAATCAGTATGGCCTGCTATTAATTAGAACATTTTCCCTGAGAACAGCAACAAGCAAAAAAAACTACAGAAAGAAATATTAAAATGTAAAGAATTAAAACATTAATAGATGCCATTTTTATTTATTACAACAACAAATGTTTTTAAAGATTCAGTATCACTCCCAAAAGACACTGTTTTGTGAGCTGGAGACAGGGTTGGGTGGAGATACTGAGGTGATGGAAAAAATTGTCCTGATATGCAAAAAAATGCATTATTTCTTTTCCTTTACCAAGATGGAGGAGAAAACTTTCATTTCATTTCTTCTTTGTGGATTTTCTTTCTTAGGAGAAATTATGCACCTAAAAATTAAAGGAGACAGAACTGCCATTTATTTTGAAAAACTAAATTTTAGTCCATTGGACTAATTGGCTATATAATGTCATTTTGATAAGGCTTAGTTTCTAAAATTAAACTATGCAGGATAAATCCATGTTCAGCCTTGGTTTTATGTGGTGTATTCTTGCCTCATGAATATACTTGTTCAAGAGGTTACTAGACCTGTGTTTCCATTCTCTCTTGGTGCAGAGCAGAGAGCTAGAGTCTGCTTACCCTTAAGGGTAAGAAAGGATGTACCAGAGGGCTCTTGGAGGACAGAGGAAGCATAAAATATGTGAATGTGGCTGCAAAGGCCACATTGTTCTCCAATGCTTTGTCTTGAAAAGGCACTAGTTCAGATTTAAGAGCATGGCAGACCTCATCCTGGTAGTCTCAACAGGATATTAAGACAAACACACAGATAAAGCAGAGAAAGGAAAGAGACTGTCATAACCTGAGCTTTCAGAGAAGCCACAGTTGTATGGAGAATGCCATGCCCAAATGAGTAAATAATTCAATGCAGTGAATAAATATGAGAGAAATTAAGGCCAAACTCCTTTATGAGAGGAGTGGGGTTTAGGTAGAAAAACATCAGAAACCGTTCACTGAAATACTGAAGGGGGTACTGAAACAGTTGATAATGGCATTGGATAACAACTGATCACAGACAGAAAAAGACTGCAGAGATGGAAGATTTTACTTGAAACTTAAATGCACAAGACAGTGTAGCTATGTTACAAATCTTAGAACTATGACATACATTGGATAACTCTCTAAAAGATCTGGGTTTTAAGAAATATTTTTCCCTTGTGGCACAAGAAAATCCAGGCGATGGAAGGTATTCTTGAGCAATAGAGAATGCTTTGCCAGAGCAGAGCAGACTGTACTGTCCAGCAAGAGCAAAACACCACACCAGTTGGGGATTTACAATAAATATATAGACTAAATGAAAGGAACCGTGGAAATAGAACATAGAATTCATCACATCAAATGTTAGCTACATAAAAATTAGACATACCCTAACTGTCCATCTGTAATTAGTGGAAAAACAATTTTCGTTACTGGGTGGATCATTTGTCTCAATCAAAGACAAGTGGAATTAACAACTTTCTAAAAATGCATACTCCTTTCCTCTGGCAGCAAGTTTTAAAATTTTACTTTAGTGGATAACTTTTGATTAATATTAGATGAAACAAAGGAGTTTTCTCAGTCTGATCATTACACTGGAAAATAACATGGAAAGGAGTAGAACAATGTCTTGTCTTTCAGTCATGACCTTAAGGTTTTGAATCAAACCCCCCTTTTGTCCTAAAATGATTTCTGAAATGAAAGAAAAAAGGAAAATACAAGCAGTGATTGAGCAGAAATCTTCATCAAGAAAGGTAGCTGCATTTTAACTAGCAAATGTAAAGACATCCAGTGCACAGAAACTGCATAAGGACGCAACCATTCAACCACCACATTTCAATGATGTTATTAGATTAATGACCAATTCAATTCCAGCTGGTACACAGAGTCATCTGCGATGTAATTCAAGCAACACTGATAAACTGCAATATTAGATCAATGACCAATTTCATTCCAGATAGACTGTGGAGCCAGACACAATACAATCCTAGCAATTCTGATAAGCGGAGAAATATGAGCGTTGTAACGATGACACTAAAACTATCTGAGGCCAGCCCAAAAATTCAGGCTGTCAATAAGGCACCATAAAACAGGAGACAGTGCTGTTTGGAGCTTGGAACTTGCTTCTGACAGACAGAAGCATGACTTGCTACAGACAGGAAAAGCAGACAACCTACTGAACTGGTCAGAATATAAAATGAGACCATCCTTAAATGCAGACAGAGCTAGTCATTCCAGAAATCCGAAGAGAACCAGGAGTGCAAAAATTAAACAGTCTCATTTTCCTTCTTCCACTAGGTTGTCTATAGGCATGAGGAATGCAAGGGTAATTTATCCTGGTGCAAAAAAAAATCTCTTTTTCATTATATAAAAATAGTTTCTGGCACCTTGAATTAAATGAACTATCATCTATGAAAATGTTGCCACACTGACCTACAGGCCAGTAGTTGGACATGCTTACAGACATAATTAGTATTGTGCAGATCCTCCAAAGTGCACTGGATCACACTAGAAGGATTGGCAGCCATCACAGTTGTATCTAATGCTGATGCCTTAAAGGACATAGATTCCAAGGAAAATTATGCCCACAACCATGGTATTATGTTAAAACAAATTATAAATAGACTTTGGAAGCCTGATATTAAGCTGAGTTCAATGAGGTTGAAGCTAATCAGAACTGATCCTTGCTTATATATGTTTACCTTTTAGGGGACATAGTAGTATACAGACAGAGAAACCAAAGCAATTCAGAACTTACAGGTCATAAGACATTAATAGATGTTTTCATATTTGGTACACAGCATCAGGAGTCTCAAAACCCTTAAAATATTAACATAGCATAATGCAGCATGACATTTCCAGCAAACTAAGCTGAACAACAAAATAACACACCAGATCTTCAGAACAGAGCAATTAAGCAGAGTACCTAGAGCTCTGTGAGTGGTGCATCCTCAGAAAAAACCATCTGAAAAAAATATTGTTTAGCACTTTTAGAAATCTCCAAACATTGCAAAGATAACAGGGTCAGATTTTCAAAGAAAAATGAGAGTTCATCCACCCAAGAATTAGAGATGGTTGTGCTTCGTTTCCCAGGAAACTTAGAAACTGACCAGTTGAGCTCTGCTTGTCCCACAGCCCCTGGAATATAACCTTAAATGTCTCTCAGCTTCTAAGATTCATTCTGTATGCTGTTCATGTTTTCTTCTCTTGATACCACATTTGGCTTCACTGATTCTGCCCGCACCTGTTAATCATATTTTTTAGAAGCAGACTCTGGGGAGGACACTCAGGTAAGAGCTGTGACCAAAGGACTGAAACATACCTAACACAGTTCAGTCCAATAAAAGGTCACAGGAAAATTCAAGTGATTCAGGATTAGATGGGAATGACATGGATAGCATCCTTCAGATGTTAGAGACTTATAAGTATTGGGAAGGCAGAGGCATGAGGAAGAAAAGAGTCTCTCCCTGTAAGTGTTGAATCATCCTAGCACATTTCCTAGAGACTAGTAACACCTTGCAGAGATCCACAGGCCTGTAAGTAATCCATCAGAAACAGAACAAAGTTTAAAGGAAAGAACAATTTAATGGGATTTTATATGAAAGGGTAGAGGTTACAGAGATGAAGTACTTCTAATAGATGTCAGTAGCACTTCTACAACAACTTCAGTTGAGAGAAAGTCTGTTTTATATTTTGAAAGAATTGATGTAGAAAGAGTAACATGTCTGAAAAATCTGTATGCAAGCAGCAAGGTACAAGATGGGTCAGAGAGAGAATAGGATAAAACTTCTATTTTTCCTGGCATCCTTGTGGAGCATTTCTCATTAAGAAAGGCTGAGGAAACTATGTTTAGCCTAGAGAAGAGAAGATTCCTGGGGAATTTCATCAATTCCCTTCCGAAGGGAAGGTTGTAAGGCAGACAAAGCCTGACTGTATTCATTGGTGTCCAGTGGTATGACAAGAGGGAATGGGCACAAACCAAAATACAGAAGGTCCTGTCTGAACATCAGGAAACACATTTTTACTTTGAAGTTGACTGATCACTAACAGAAATACTCTAGAGATTTTATGGAGTCTCCATCTTTGGAGATATTCAAAACCCAGTTGGACATGGTCCTTGGCAGCCAGCTCTAGGTGGCTCTGCTCGAGCAGGAAAGCTGGATTAGACGATCCCCAGATGTACCTTCAAACTCCAGCCATTCTGTGTGATTCCCTGTGTCAGACTCCCTGACTGGACAGAGACAGTACCCCTGAAAGAAAGGGGAAGTAACAGCACAAGGAAGGCAGAATCCATGAAGTTGCCTCTGATCCTTCCTTTGGTCAATGTCTAAAGCTGGGTACAACCTTCAAATAACATTTTCCTACTTCAAAAAGAGGTTCTCTGGAAAGGATTCAGCATGACATTTTTCACCAAGGCTTTGAACATGGTCTTGAACATTTCCCAAATTTCAGACAGTTCTCACTTGAGATTGGTAAGCTAAGGATCCATTGGTTGGGTGTCACATCACATTCAGTGAATTCCTCTGCACACACACACACACACACACACAGAGAGTGTAGTTTATGGACACAGAAAATCATATAATCTTTAATTTTTTTCTCTTTTTTCCCCTACTTTCCACTTAAGATTTACTTTGGAGATTCCATAATTAATTACCTTCTCTAAGTGAATGCAATTGAGCTGTATTTTACAAATGATTGTTTATCCAAAGCTATGTTGAAGAATATACATACTCATTCCCTCAGATCAAACAAAGGAGAAAATGAAAAAAAAAAAGCCCACCAAAATAAAGACATTTAAATTAACAATTACTGTAATTGAGTATCCAAAATTAAAAGCTTTAAAATATCCTAAACTGTTATTTTTGTTTCAATTTCTTTTTATTTCTAATGTAATCAGAACACTAATTACACAGCACTACAAGAATATTCCTTTATCTTAAGAGAGCCTTACCGTAAGTTTATTTTGCTCTTTCTGTCCCTCCCAGTTACAATTACAGCCACAATCAATATGATGATCAAAATAGTTGCAGGATGTACTCCTATGGTTATCAGTAGCAGAAATATTGTCTACAAAGGAAAGTTAAATCCATTTGGAAACGGAAAAATATCTAAATTAAATATCCTGAATGTAATTACGCAGATTATCTCTCCACACAGCAGTCCAAACACTTCTTGTATTCTGTTGTATATTCTATTCCTTTTATTGTCTTAGATATGGATGCCCCATCCCTGGAAGGGTTCAAGGTGAGGCTGAATGGGACTTTTAGCAACCTTATCTCATGGAACTTATCCCTGCCTGTGACAGGGGCTTTGGAATTAGATACTCTTTAAGGTCTCTTCCCAAAGCATTCTCATGAATGAGAATTCTACATTCTATGATTATGTGTTACCTGTTATGTGATCTGATCTGAACGTTCTTCTTCTCATAATCTGTGTCCTTTCAATAGGAAAAACAGAATTACTGAAAATGCAGCAATGTCACATTTTTCCTCAACCTCATTAAAAATATTCATATACCTAGTTTGTGAAACTGGGTTAACAAAATTTCATTTGTTTAGTCATGACTGTTTCTGAACATCAGCTGTAAGATTGCAGATATAAGACTGAGAAATGGACCATGCCAGGTCCTTAGCCACATACAATTCAGAATTTCATTTTGTACAAATTCTCTTTTCATTTACATCAGTACAATCTTCCTATTCTACTCCAATCAATTCACCTTAGTTTAACTGAGAGTACACATTTGTCCTAAAATGTACTTCATTCCTGTATGTGATCAGAGGAGGAACTTCAAACACCTGTCTTTAAGTTCCTAGTCTACAATACATTTAGAAAAACACTGACATAAGGATGGAAGGAAAAAGAATTCTAGTCTTTTTTAAAGTACCTAGGTGACCTTAATCAAACTCTCAAAATTATGATTCATTTTCCTCAAAAATGAAAGGAGGATAAATCCACAGTTTTGCAGTTATTTTTGAGATAGGTTTAAGAATTGTTTACTGGAGCATAAATAAATTATATGATCTCCTTAAGTTTCTGATAAGACAACATCAATAACCTCACACTCTGAGGTAGCCACCAGGCAGTGAAAGGTGAGCAATACATTCCATTTATACCTTGTCCTTTTCTGGCCTGTTTTGCAGCCACAAAATATGTCACCTCAGGCTCTCCACAGGAGCTATGGTTACTCAGCACTGTTGGAAATTAGGCTTATTTCTTAGTGCATCTAAATCTACAGGCAAAATGTTGACTGGAGTCATGTCATAGAAAGATACAGCTAATTACAGTGCTGTAGACTGAAGAATGTTTATTCTTTCTTTGGACTGTAAGATAGAGGAGGAACAGAAAAAAGGAATAAAAATATGTTGTTCTAGTTAACTACTCTATGTTTCATCTATTCCTTGGTCTGTTCTATGGTGAACCAGCATCTTTACAGACAGTCTTTCTTTACCTGGCAAGTGTCCTCAGATAGAGAGAGTTTGGTCCTCAATATCTGCACCAATGGCTGTCCTATTTGCAGTGCTGTTCTGGGGTTTTTCCTGATTATCCCTCTGGAAAGGAGTCATGTAACACATTTCAAAATTCAGTCATCTTAGTTTGATGGCCTTCTTGAAGGTCCACCATTCTTTCATGGAGAGCAGCTTCAAGACCTCATGCATCCCAAGAAAAGTATTTACTGGAACTGCTCCAGATATAAGGGGTGTTTTTATTACTTCTTGAACAGTACTTTTAGTTACTTCTAGAATTGGCTTTTCACCAGCTTGTATTTTTGCCTAGATTCCTTGATCAAAAGATTGATTCCAAATTTAGGTACACTTTGGTTAGAAATAAAAAGAAAACATAAAGCAGTAGTATAAAGCAAAAAATTAGAACAGTGCATCTTTCTTTGC
Source organism: Irena cyanogastra (assembly GCA_013397155.1). Taxonomy (NCBI): domain Eukaryota; kingdom Metazoa; phylum Chordata; class Aves; order Passeriformes; family Irenidae; genus Irena; species Irena cyanogastra. Next base: position 411,901 of record VWZV01007875.1, read on the forward strand.
ACATATATTTTTTAAAAAAGAGATAAAAAACTAAATTAATCTTGAAGCTTCTTTTTATATTTCCTGATCATACAATTCTAATCCTTGTATGCCTTATTTCCATGCCAACATTCATGCAAACAGGCAAGATCTGAAACATGCCTTGAAGATCAAGAAACAAATGGTTTAGGATACCAATGAATGAAGGATCCTAAAGGAAAGAAAAAAAAAAAAAGGACTTCTATTTTGCATCACATATATTCTGAAAAGAGAGCAAAGGATCAAGTTTTCATTATAATGACAAGAATGTGGCTCAAGCTGACAGCATGAAAAAGGAAAAATCTCTCATTGATTGATTTTGAAATTAAAATCAATGTTGCAGTTTTCACATGGAATGCAACAGGCAGCTAGAAAGGTCTCAGAACACTGACAAAGAGACTGATCTGAATAACTGATTTTTCAACACCATGACTGATTGAAAAAAATTAAAATTGCTTGAGGTTAACCTGCCCTTTTAATTCTTTAGATTTTATTGAAGAAATATAGCCTTTTTTTTCTTTTTTGCCGTACCTTTGTGGTAAACAAAAATTTTAATCAGATTCCAAATGAAGCAATTTATTTTTATGTCATTTATCCTCTTATTAGAATTAAATATTGATATATTAATTTCAACAAACTTGTTAAAGGATCAAAAATAAATGTTTCAACAGTCACAATTTTTTTCTCCTTTTTTTTTCCTGCCAAAAGTGAATTCAGTTTTCAACCAATTTCAGCTGAGCTAAATTTCAGTTTCCATTTATAATTTATTTGCTAAAAAGCTTTTGCTTGTGCTTTTTCTGGTAACTTTCTGCTGTCCAACACCTTTGTTGGATATTCAGCAACTTCTACATGTGTAAATGTACTTTGCTTAGGTATAAACATAATTGAGAGGGACATGTAGCCTTTTTTCAAATCCTCTGCAGTTCTCTAATCCCATAGGTTCAGTATCAGAGCCTTTTCCTGAGGGTTACTGTTACAATCTGCTTTTTGGTCATAGAGGGCAACCATTCCACAGTTGAAGAGCATTCTCTCCTGCTGTCATACCAAGGATGGACACAAGTACAAATCCTAAGAGAAAGATGTCTAGATGAAGGAAAGAAGAAATGATTCATCTTAACATCTTGTCCAATAATGCCCTTCATTTTCTCAGTCATGTTAGGATTTGAAAGCTACACCTTCTGAGGTTCTACACATTCTGAACATCGGTCTCGGTTGTTGCGCCACGGAAGAGATGTGAAAGCAGTATACAAGGGTATAATAAAGTCAAATGCAGTGTCGGCACCAAAAATACCTAGGATAGATACTGGCCCTTTAATGTTCCAAGCTTTGAAGTTATTTTTGAAAGTGGTCAACAGGTCATTCTTCCACGTACTTTAAAAACGTAATGTGAATTGGAAGAATGCACTAGACCAGGAGCGGAAAATCAACAGACATCAAGGAGCATAGATCAATTTCTCTACCAAACAGGGAGGGCAAGCATACTTTCCAAGTCTGTCCCAAAGGTTCTCTTTGCAGATAAATACTTAGATAGCTCAGCACAAAGCATATGAGTTCCTGGCATCTAAGGATTCCTTGGAACACATGAATTTGAGGGAGAAATTAATGAAGCAAAGGAGGCAGAAGAAATTTAGCTCTAACTTGGCTTGACCTGCCTAATGTGTATGTTTGCATCTCTCTCACTTTAATAAAGACTATGCTAAGCAAATACCATAGCCCTGAAAAGATTCAGTCACATACTGGCAAATATTTCAGCTTTCTCTGTGTGTTGATTTTCGCAGCTGAGAGAGATACCGAAGTGACTTGAAATACAATATTTAAAGGGAAAATCTGTCTGAGGACTTTTATGAATCTCAAAAAAAAATTAAATAGACAACAAGGAGAGAATGGATGTAACAGTTCCCCAAAGGAAACAGAAAGACCAACAGGTAATAAAGCAAAACCCTTCAATAAAAATATGTCTGTACAAGAACTTGGAAGAAAGCATAACAGAAATATGCTTTAGGTAGTACATACTTATATAAATAAACTTTATAAGGGATGGCTATTGGGACTGACATTTCTTGCAATGAGAAAACTTTCACTGAGTTCAATGAGGCCATAGGTTTGCAAATGATTAAGTATTCATTTGAATAATAGTGAAAAGAAAGTAGTGTTTTCAATTTAAATGAGCTCAGGTCCTCTCAGGTATTTCCTGAGTGAATCTCTCATGGTCAAGCAAGTGCTAATGGCAATGCTAACATTGCCAAGCATAGCTTGACCCAGGAACTAGAGCAGAAAGTATACCTGCTCGTGTTAGGAGCATGAGGGGAAAGTAGTTGGAAGCATTATTGTTTTCCTAGTTGGCATGTTTTCCTGCAGTGACCATTCCAAAATGATTGAAGTAATTGGCACCAGAGGGAGGTCAGATTAAGGCTACTTGAAATCAGCAGAAAAAAAGCATTCCATTGGTAGAAAGAGTGGAAGTATAGGCACTCGCAAGCAATGAGAATGGCTACTGTTGCCAGAGAAACATTCAAGATCAATGAAACACCTATTCCTTTGAAAAGGTCACCCAAGGCTGGTAGCCCTGGGGTTTGCCTTTTCCTGACTCAAAAGGGCGTAGTATCCAGGTGCAGTATCAGAGCAAAAATACATGGCAATGAATAGTAAGTGGAGAACATTAATGAGACCACATTTAAGCACCTTAAGCACAGCTGTTTTGTATTTGCAAATGGGAAAATAAGTAAATGTACTGTTAGCTAGGACTGTGAGGTAGGAGATCTGGCACATGGCAATACAGTAGGAGAGAGAAGTGAGTAGATAAAGTAGTTTCAAGACCATATGCTCTGAGAAGCAGGAATTTGTGGATAAGAAGGTGAAAGACTGCACATTTGTCCAGGTGTCATCGGCACTGGTGCATTTTCAGTGTATGTCACCCAAAGTGAATTATGAAAGTTCAGTGAATTTATTTAGCTTTTATTAAGAATAAATGAGCTACTTAGGATTTGAGAAAGGTTTAGCTTGTGAAATGTGCTCTCTTTTCTGGAAGAGGGCAAGGGATTACTTTTAAGCTGATGCATAGTTAGATGTGAGTCACACTTAAGTGAATTGATTTTTTTGCCTATAAAACTAAGTAGTCTATCCACAAGACAGTAGGAAAGCTAAGCACTAAACAATTAAGTCATTGATTGTGGAAAAATGTACACAGTTGCTGACTGAATTGTTTCATGTTGTTAAACATACATAAAGCTGAATTTCAAGTTCCATGAGAAAGGTGTTTCACATCACAAAATCCTCAAAAGATTGGAGAAAAAGCTCTGGAAACCAATAAAGTTGAGAGAGAGACAGAGAGAAGCCTGAGGAAAATGAAAATATACAAATGAAAGAACTTCAAGGGTTTGAAAACAATCGCTAAGAAAATGAATGTATTTTCCACATTTGTTATCTTTATATCCATGAATATCTGTGTTCCTGGTTTTTCTGTATGGGTCTGATCTAAAGCTCACTGAAGACATCCTAAAAAATCCCAGAGACTCCAATCAGACAAAGAAAAGGATCTTTTGATACCTAATAAGCACTATCCATAATCATGCAGTATATGTTTGTTTTTCACACCTGGAAGAAAGTGTAATTTGCTATACAGGTTTCCACAACACCTGTCTTTTTCCCGACTATCATTCTCTAAAAAGCTGCTTGTTTTGGATGATTTAGTCCTGTCTTTATGCACAGTCTTTTATAAACCTGCCATGAGGTTGTAAAAAATATTAATTAAAAAAAAACCAAAACAAATTGTTAGAATAAACCCCTGAAAAGTATGTCCCATGTGCATATCTAGATATTTATTGCAACAAATAAGGCATTTATTTATGTAGATAAGTCTGTGAGAGAGAGGCAAGGGATGCAAACACCATGGACTGCGTTTGGGTTTGTGAGACGGGACCTAGTTAAATTGTGCAAATGAGAGAGACTGGTGGGCACTTCCACAGGCAAATGGATTAATGGTATTTCTAAAAGCAGTTAAGTGTGATCTTAGACACCAGAGATAAGTAGCTCTAGTCAACTTTTTTCAGATTTCTAGTCCACCAGTGTCTGAGTAAAACCTTAATTATGTGACAAAAACAAAATAGAAAAAGAAACAACATCAAAAAACTTTACATTAGGATTTCATTATTTTTATTCAGTTGTCTCGATTTTATATAGGTGTTTATGGTACAGATATCTATGTGAGCACCATGAAAAACATCAAAGAAAAAAATAAAGAAATATTCCATTTAAACTTATGCAGCTGTGAAATGTATAGTTTAATTTTGAAAATTTTCTCCACTGTTTTCTTCCTTTGCCTAATAAAGAGATGGGAAGACTAGGAAAAAATTCTACAAAGTCTCAGTCTGCATGGAATTATTTTAAATTCATGCACAAATTAAGACTTTCCCAATTGACTTTATTTCTCTATTTTAATTTTTTACTCTTCATTTAAAAATGCATATCTTCAACCTGGCTTTCATAACCATTTTATTTGTCATAATGGTTCATGTCTAATTTCCTAAAAAGGATTGAGTAGTTCTCTGTATTTTAAAATATGCATTTTCACCCATAGAGATTTATGCTTGAAAAATCTAAGTAAGTGATGGCCTTGGTAAGTAGAACACTGCATTGGGAACTTCAGCTTTTTTTTCTTTGAGCTCAGTTAAGAGTGCTTGGAGTAAACTAGAATTACTGACTTAACTTGTCTGCTCTCCCAGTCAGTCCTGGGACAAATCCAATTAGTGATAATTAGTGACGCTTTCATGATATGGGAAGATGGGTGTAATGTGAGAAAATCAAAGCAAATTCATGTGTACAAATCATTTATATTTTTTGGGGCAAGTTGTTTCACCGGCTGGCGTAATTCAAATGCAGGTGCTCAAGACAAATTCTACATTCCATTCCTCCAGGCAGATTTTAGTGAGTAATTGAAGTGAAAAAGGTTCTCTGTGACAGTTAGGGTTTTCCAGTATTGTCATAATGGAAGATGGGGAAAACAGCAGAAAACTGCCATTCCTCTTCAGACACACAAAGCTTTTTGAGGTTCTTCTGCTCCCTCCACTCAAGAAGAGGAAAACTCTTATGGATGTTTTGCTGTCAATCACTTACATGTATCATCTCTGTTCATGTATGGGAAATGCCATTCCTAGTTTTAAAGGGAAAAAGGACCCAACTCTAAGCCACTGAGATCTTACCTCAAGAAACTCCCAATAAATGCATCCAAGACAGTAGTGACTCACAGAAATGTTTCTAAGAGTAATATACAATCTGTTAAACTAGGATCATTTTGTTCTAAAAATGTGTGAAGCTAAGATTAGGCAGGTCAAAGGTATATTCAAGGAGGTAAACATTTTCCAATAAATCCTCAGAAATTCAGTAGGGAATTGTATATACATATTTAGTGATCTCAAAAGGTACACTTTTAGGAGGAAGGAAATACTTTTGTATTCCTGAGCTTATAACTCAATCTGTTGCAGATATCCTCAGAAATCCCATCATGACAGCTAGCAGATTGGGTCACTGTAGATGAAATTCAGTGTAGGTAGAAAAAAGATATTTTTGGGAAATCTAAAACCACATTTTTTTTCTTTAATGCATATTTTATAACTTAAGTTTCAAAAAAGCATAATGCAAGTAATTATGAGTGAAGTAAGCTAACATTGTTATATGAGAATCTCACTATTAATGTGTCTCCTTTGTAATAGGTCAATGTCTTTGTGAGGTTTTCTTATTACTGTAGAACTGTCAAAAGGATTCAACTCCTGTTTAGGCATCTGGATGATGCAATTCTCAAGAGCATGCATTCAACAGATCCATTCTTCTCAGTGGGACATGCTGAGAGTTTAATACCTCAGAATATCTCTCTGGTTCACTTATATGTTTAAATGGAAATTTATCTTTTTGAACAATCTGTCTTCTCACATTGGTATCAAACCAGGAGTTGCTGAGTTGCTGATTACTTTTGACAACGTCTTTGAAAGTTTAATAGCAAAGATCATTCAATGTTATTGCACGAAAATAATAAGTGTAAAGTTTTTAGCATGATTTAGGCAAGAACTTAGTATTCAAAACATATTTACATACTTAAAATCCATAGAGAGCATGCTTATCATGACCTTATCCAACTTGGGATGTCTGATTAATTCTGAATAAAAAATATTCCTA